>JAOTOL010001454.1:685000-1104581 GCA_034440575.1 Imbricaverruca yamaguchii
TTCTCTGTTGTAAAATTAGGACTGTTAGCTGTCGTTTTAATTATTTTGATATATTTACATCATCTCGTAATTTCTGTCAAAAAATACATACGATGTATTTTCTTGTATGGTATTTACGTTTTATACATATATTTTGACCACCAATCACCTCTCTCACCTCTCTCACCTCTCTCACCTTGCACGACTTTCCGCGTCCCCGGCATTTCGTTCGTAATCCTGATTGCAGTGCTAGATGTCTGTATGCATGAACCAGGGTTAGTAACTCATCAGCGGTGGGAAGGCTGCGATCCGCGACACTATTTGTCAGCTCGAGATGTCAATGACTGTCCTAAATGATTAGGCCTAACCGTTTGAAGCCAAACGCAGACAGCACTCAGGCCCAGCGTTGGAAAAGTGGCTCTTTTTTGGAACTTTTGCAATCCAAAGAATTATACACTCCGGAAAAAAATACTCCTTGCATTGCTGCAATACATTGCATTGCTTGCAATGCATTGCACATGCTTAACTAGCAAGACAGCTAGATATCATTATACAATAATGATAACTTGGGTGGAGAGGAAGATTCAGTCATACTGGGTCCCCTACCACATAAAGTTTCCAGTATAATTGAGGATAATACACATTTGTTATTTCGGGTCATCTGTAGGCACATTCCAAGAGGAGGCAGGAGTGGAGCCGAAAATGAGATGCCAGCCAGATTGGAAGAATATCAGTTTGCTAGCATGCACAAGTACAACAGATGTCAATGGATGGCAAAATATGGATCACTGCAGTCTGAATATGATCTTAATGCCACTGAACATTCCACATTTCATAACATTCCATCTTCCATATCATTCCATAACATTCCATTTGTGTATGTGTGATGTCTGGTGAAGTGCAGGTGAATTAATAAACAGCCACCAATGCATTCATGTGTATGTTCTCCATCTGTGGACAAACCTCAGAACAGTCCAGATGTGCCCAGAAGAATGTGTGGATGAACACCAAGAGCTAGAGTGGCATCCACACAACTGGTAAGCCACAAAGTGTAGCACTTTCCCCAAATCCCCAAAATACTGGTGGATATGAGCCATGTTTTGCCACAGCATAGGAATTTTCATGGGCACTATTACTTTTCCACACGTTTTACACACATTTTACCTCCATGAAGCATACAAAGGTATTAGTTTTGGCTAAGTTATGCTATATTTTTTTTTGTAAGTTATCCATTTATCAAATTCCTTTCGGAATAATTCAGGATTATAAAAAAGAAGTTTTTCAATTAAACAAAAAACACTCAGGCTAGCATAGGCTGTTTGGTTAAAATAGGCCATTTACTTTTGATTTTTTAAAGGAAAAAATTGCTTGGAAAATTTATATTAAAAAAGGCTTTCTTGCATCCAGTTAGGCTGCAGCTTTTTCTTCATTTTTAACACTACATTTCATGGTATATTTCCCAACCAAACCCAAGAAACTTTTTTTGGTGTCATTTTGCTACCCAACTGCACTTGCCAAAAAAATGTGTGGTCGCATCATGTAAGTACCTACATTATGAACACATTCATAATCATTGCACAAAAATTAAATTTCAAGAAATCAAATCACCCTAAATTGCAAATTTGTCCATTCAGAAAGACAGAGACCAGAAATGTTAAAAGTATAATGGCATTCAATGGAGAATGGGGACAGGATGCACCTAACAATTCCCTGAACATATCATGAATGCACAAATAATGCTTGAATGCATGCATATCTATAATATCTGCAGTCAATGTGCACTGAAGAGGCCCGGCCCCCATTTTGAAAAAAAAAAAACATTCACGCTTCAAAATGTGGAAAGTGAAAACAGGATTTTCCAGACAAAATCAAAGCAATCAGTTTTGTTCATTACTACGCTTGTGGGCAAAACATCGCAGCAATTAATATTATCATGTCCTGCTCCTTGTATTATCTGAAAATATCCCGTCACACAACATAAGCCTACAGCTTTGGTTTATCCAAATTAATAACTCGAATTACCGCGAAGATATTTGATATAGGTAAGTAGGTAGGTACCTACAAAGTCAGATATTACAAACTCTCATACCTCGAGCCAAACACGCAGTCAATTCCAGCGAAGAGCTTTAAAGAAAATCCTTCGTTGAGTAAAAAAAACACTACGCTCCGCTAACCAAATATAGGAATTCACCTTTACCAGCCCGACCGCGTAGGATGGTCCGTTCTTGGATTCAATGAGTTCACCGCTCTCCGTCTCCCGCTCCGGCCGGAGCTATTTAGACCATTGCCACGAAAAGCCAAGGATAATGCATTTCTTCTTGGTTCCTTGGAGAATGATATGTTCTGCATCAATTGGGATGGATAAAACCGTTCATATTTATATTATTAAGCAGTCAGGAGCGATATACATAAAAGATATCTGGACGATTTTCCCCATGAAAATTGCCGTAATGGTACCAAAACGTTCCTAAAACCTGCTAACACTGCTCCAAAATCAAGATCCATAGAACCAGAAATTTCACCTTCTTTCGATTTCATGACTTATATTGTTTCCGAATTTCATCAACAAGCGGGAATAGTTGTATTCATGCCACTCCGACCGCGAGGTTTCCCCACTCCGGACAAATTCAGATTTACGTGTGTTGACCTAATCCTCTACAGTCTTATAAACCTCATTCTGATCCAATTATTAATTTCTTCCCATAATCCTGATTATTATTAATTGAGAAAAAGTTCCCTGTAATTCTCTTGGCAGTTTTCTCTAACTTATTTTCAATTTTTGGTATTTCATAGCAATCATGGTGCGAAATGAGACGCTAATTTCCGCTTGTCCGTGACGATAGTCTGTTTTCCAGCGGCAATTTGCCCGCCCGTCTAGTCGCTTTTCAGCCTTCCAAGTCATTCCTTGCTTCCACTAAACATTCCAGACATGAACCAAAAAGTGCATCGAAATATATTTAATATTAATAAGAATTAACTTGAATATTTTTCAGCTATCTCATTTGAAAGAAAGAAAATTTAATCGTCGAGAGAATAAAATATTTTAGACGGATTGTTTTAGTATAACTTTCCTTACACCATTATATATTCCGAAACCATTATATATTCCGAAACCCATATCCCGAAGTAACATTTTAGACCCTCCCATTTTAGACCCAGTCGGTGCACGAACGTCCTGCTTTCTCGGTATGTTGTGCATTTGTATTAGTTGTGCGGTGTTGGTATCCTAGGAGTGGCAGGTATTGCTATATGAACTTGGTTGAAATTGAATAAGTATAATTTTGTGATTATTTTCTCTACCATTGCTCAGGAAGTTGCCTTATAAGTCATTCACGTAACGTGGATGACTTCAGACGACGATGTGTGGTGGACCCCATCTGGTTGTCTGTGAGACACTATGATAAGAACCTAACAAATGACTTGAAGGCGTTTTATTCTTGAATAATAAAAATTATCGGGTTATTTTACGACGCATTCAACCGCAAGGTTGTATAGCGTCGCCAACCTATATCACACCGATTGGTCGTGGGTGGACTCTGCAAATGCCGCCGGCCGCGAGATTCGAGTCCCACGCTCCACCATCTAAGCTACCGAGGCCACTGGGTTTTTATTCTTCATTCCAGAAAACATCACAGCATTTTTCAAAATGTATACACTTCGTTATTTATAAAATGCATATACTCAGTTACTTGGTGCTTCAATATACACCCCATAATTTGGCAAACTGGGAAATTATACACCATATAACATAGTGCTTCTCAAGATTATACACTCCATACTTTGGCAAGCCAAAAAATTATACACTCCGAATCCAAGACCGAAAAGTGAAAATCCAACACTGCTCAGGCCATCATGTTTGGCGGAGCTGCCAAGCATGATGAGCTTTCCAAGGCTTCAACTGAGCCCTGGCATATATGTGACTTGTACCAGTGCTACCATCCTCCCCGGAAAATCAGTTACACCTGGCTGCCACTTTTACTCTGCTGACGTGTGAGGGCATCTCAACTGTCCAGGAAGTGCAGCAGTGAGCTGACGGGCCTAGCTGACATTCGCCACCATCTGCCTATTCGCTGTGTGGTGACACTGATATGGGCGCTTGTTATGTCCCTGTTGAGGTGTTGTCTCAATGTTTACTGAAGCAACAGTACATGCATCCTGGGCAGGTTGCAGATAAGTATTCATTTCAGCGTTAGTGATAGTTGTGGAACTCGCAGGCATCAGCATGCGTCGCGTCTGGAGAGAAGCCTTGATCTCATGATCAAGGCTTGCATTTCTGCTGCTTGCATTCTCCGCAACATACATTGACGACTCCGTGACCTGCCTAGCATGCCCCGCCTGCCGCGCAAGAGCTGACGTGCGAGCCAGTAGCTCTCACGCGCCACTTCGAGTTGGACAGTGCGCGACAGGGTTTGGACCAGTGTGCACCAGTAGGGACGGTGAGTTGGTGGAATTAACGGCGGCGCACAGCAACTGAAAAACGGCGGCTCTGCTGCCTTGCCCCGCTGAGCACAGTGAGCTAAACTTTCTTACTTCTGATCGCAGATGCATGTGGAAAACTGAACGGTGCATTTGATGGTTACACGTATTTTAACGGACGACATTGTCTTGTTGATGCAATATGCTCTCAACGTCAGCCATTGCCAATGCCAATGCCAATGCCAATGCCGCGATGTTTAAACCGACTTCCGAATTGCGCTGTAAACTGGCTGCGTTCACGAAGCTGTAATTCATTATTTATTGGTGGCATCATGAAAGTAAGCAAAACATGGGGCTGCTGGGGTTTCCAGCTGTTGGAAACCATCGGAAGTAAAATGGTAACGGAAATTTTGGACCTGTTTGGTACGATTAAGACCTGGATAGTGAAACGGTAAGTTATAAAAAAGACAAATTTCCAAGACGAGTATGGAATTTTTTTTAGTGAGTTTCGCCGAGTTCCGCGTAAATTTGTTCACGCAGTGACAGCCCAATGCCTTCGGATCGTGTATCGAAATGCCCAAGTTGCGCATTTTTACGCCAAATCCATCAATTCCCGTTTTGATGTGGATGTGCTGTAGCGGCGCGGCACATCAGTCAGCTGACGGCCCTGCGCGGCGGCCGTCCGCTGCCGGTGGCGGCCGGTGCTTGCGGTGGGTGTCAAACTAGCGGCGAGCCAGGTTCTGACCCAGATGCTCCGGATTGGTCGGGTGACAAGGCCTTGCCACCCGACTTGTGCATGTGGAGTATGCAGGTCACCGACACACATCAGTGAGCTTCGTCAGTTTGAATCCGCGGTTAGAAAAGAGAGCATTACCCGCGCGGCGCTACACAAGTGCAGCGCTTGTTGGTTTGACTAATATCGTGGTTGGTTCACCGAGTTTTTAATCACGCCTGATTCGTGCTTGCGCACATATCGTTCCCTGTGCCATTTATAATGATTCCAGCCATGTCGTGTCTTACTTAGGAAGTTATACAGGCACCTTTTGTGCTGTTTCAATTTATCACTAGATAGTTGCGACCCTCTTTTATAGTCCAAAAACGGAATTAAGCAATCAACTGTCGTCTTACAAACACCCGTATGCTGTCCAGTATGCTCAAATAGTATTTGCGTAGCGCCTTCTCGACATGGTTCACCGAGTTTTTAATCACGTCTGAACCATGTCGAGAAGGCGCTACACAAATACTATTTGAGTATACTGAACAGCATACGGGTGTTTGTAAGACGACGTTGATAGCTTAATTCCGTTTTTTTGACTATAAAAGAGGATCTCAACTATCTAGTGATAAATTGAACAGCGCAAAAGGTGCCTGTATAACTTCCTAAGTAAGACACGACATGGTTGGAATATTATAAATGGCACAGGGAACGATATGTGCGCAAGCACGAAGATTGGCTGAATGGTACGTTGATAGACGCATTCCTAGCAGTGTCAACGGGTGGTTCGTTCACTTCAGCGGGACGGGGACGTCCTGTCCGTGAGTTCTCCGAACTGAGTTCAGCAGACTCGAAAAGATAGGCGACAGCTAGTCTAACCAGACACTCGTCCGAAATCTTGCACGCTGCCGAAGGAAGGTCCGAAGAAATCCGAGAGACAAAGATTTATCATCCGTTCTGAAAGTGTCTACGGCAAATCCTACACGTCCGGCCCAAGTTGCGTCTTCCAAGTTGCGTCCAACCGGGTCAGACGCTGACTCTATCCCAGCCTCGGCGTCCGAGTGACAGCGGAGGTCTGTGGTGGTCTGTCTGTGGTCTGTAGCGGTCTCCCCGCCTGAGACAGTGTGGCCCGGTGGGCGCTTTACACTTGTCGCACTTCACAAGTGACCAGTGCGTTAGTATCGCTGATATGAAAGCGCCGTGGAAGTAATGCATCGGTGTACTGACCAGTCCTAGACGTCGTGTCGTTTGGTCTTCGAATTTCAGCTGTCGGCAGGACGAAAGCCGCATTGACTTGATAAATGATCATTGCTCCAGCATTCTTACCGACTGACTCAAGTATTCCACCAGCAGAAACTTGGTCACCAACCGTAATATCCAAACTAGGCTTTTTTTGTCTTTGCACATGCTACGGTGTTACTTCTGACCGATTGCGATTCATCTCCAATAGTTTTCCTTGCCCGGGAAAAGACACATCTCCGACGCTCGTAGGTGTATCTTACTTTCCCGCCTACGGTACATTTACTCCAGCTAGCAATATGCCATGGACTAGAGATGCAAGAAATCCAGAAAAATGTGAGCCCAGTCCCAGCCCAACCCTGTCATAGGGTGGAACAATACACAACCTAGCCTCAGAATATGCATACATTAACCAAAGTGCACGCGCAGCCAGTGACACCCAGTCCCAGTGTTGAGACCAGGGGCTCATTTCTGGCCACTCTCCCATGTCGAATCGACAACAATTATACTTCGACGGAACTACAGCACCGAATTCCTTATCCATTATTATTGGTGCATTCAAAACGTGAGTTTTAAAACACGGTAAATATGACTAATCTATATTTTGACACCATCCCACCTCCCGGTTCCGTTAATGCTCATATCGCTGAGAGAGCGCATTACTGCTGACCCTCGTATCCAGCAGATTTTGCACGGTAGCGACCCCTCCGCCGAAGGAGAGCCAATTTACGCATGGTTGGCTGGTTATTGGTTTTACGACACATCGACCGCTGAGCCATGTAGCGTCACCAATCTCTCACGCCGATTGGTCGCGGGCGAAGACTAGTGACAGGTGAGATTCTGACACACATCCTTTCGATTGTGGGACGAGCGACTTACCCCTAGGCTACTCGTTCCCAGGCAATTGACATGCAAATGCTTCTGTAAACATAGACGTTGCCAAGTTCTGATGTTTTATAAACACTAATTCACACGTGCTGCACAATTTCCCTTCCTGCCACTTCCGCATCCCATCTCGTGACGAACATGCCCGTCGCCCGTCGCAGCACGCTCACTTGAGCTCCTGGATCTTCCATTTCAATGATCTATACTCGGTAAAATAGAAACGCTGGAAGGTTGCATCCGCATTTCACACATTTCCGGCTACAACGTTAGAGTGTTGGGCCACAGCGCACGCACATCAGAAGGTTGTTGAACACCATGCTGAGGTCAGAGTTGGGAACGGATCTGGCGGTGTACAGTGTTTCGGCTGTGCAAGGAAAACCACTAATGGCTCAGGGTCATCGTGGTAAAGTGTGTCCAATTTTCTTAATTTTGATTACGAAGCACTGTCTAGGCTGGGTGCCTTTCCCATCCGTCCCGCTGGAAGAAGCTTCAGAAGCAGTTGTCCATACTGGCCCAATACAAATGAATGACTGACAATGTACAAGGGTACATCAGCTAGTCGCTGATTTGAGTATTTAATTTTTATTTAACGTTCCACCAATGATAGGCAGGCATGCTCGGCTGTGTTGGTTTGTCGTTGACCCGTACCGAAGTCTCAGGATACGATGAGATACGTTTTACTGCAACACGACCGAGTTAAGAAATAATAGCTCTGGGCACACATGTTTTTCATGACATGTGCGATTCATTGGATTTATGTTCATTCTCGGAGCGTGAGCATGCTTCAGCGATTGGTGCCTTCAGCGACCAATTTCAGGCACCATTTTTCTTGTTTGTGCAGAAAAGAAAATCTGGGAAAGAGCATGTCCTCTTCGCAAGGGGTTAGATTAGACGGGACGGGGCGGTGAAATTGGCGAAGGCCCCTGTATTTGTTTGGGCGGGGGTCTGTATTGTTTAGAAAACTTGTTGAATGGGAGGAGATAGGTCTGTATTTACCAAGTCTCGAATATATATATATATATATATATATATATATATATATATATATATATATATATATATATATACACACACACACACACACACACACACACACACACACACACACACACACACACACACACACACACACATACATACAAACATACAAGGGGTCGTCCCAGGACGTCCGTGAAGCGGACCCAAAGGCCAATATTGCATCGTGCCACGTTTTGGAACAGATTGTGGAGCTTGAACTAGCACTATCGAAGACCGCCATAAAAATATTGTGTGGGCTGTACCCCAATCAACTGACAAAGCAAGCAGAAACGCTAGCATCCGTTCTACTTACAATAGGCTCCGGTATCAATAGTAGTGCTCCTTGTTGCACAAAAGAGGATTCCCTCAGCGCATGTTAGACACCGTCTGGGTTGTTAGAATGTCCCGTTGGAACGTAAATCAGACAGATACTGATGTTGACAACGCGCGTTATTTCATTGCACATACTTTACGTTGACTGAGGCCCCCACAGTGCACCACTTTCACGACTTGAACACTTCAGCCGGTTCACCTTCACGGTAACTGACGACTTGAACACTTCAGCCGGTTCACCTTCACGGTAACTCACGGTGACGACCGCGGTAACTGCAAGAAAGTGCGCGAGCTGGGGATAAAAACGAGCGTTGCGCGTGATCGCTGCGGCATGGGCACTACCGGCGGTTGTGGTCATCACTATATCAGCTGATCGACTGAGTAAAACAGCCGCATCAAACTTCCCCAACGCCATTCGGACCAGGGGCGGATACAGAGTACACTTGGAGCATGTGCCCCCACCCATGGCGTCCATACGGATGGGAAAGCATCCTATCTCAAAATATTTTTTTTTCCTTTCAAAGGAACCTCTCAGAGGAAAGTGGTCCTTTTGAAACGAAGAGGCCCCTTTAGTATGCTTCGGTGAATTCCTGCTCAGCGAATTTTTCGCCGAAAGCGCCCTTCCAAGTAAATGTGCACCTCCATCAGCTCATTCACTGAGAGTAGGGAGCTGATCTATCACCATCAATACAAACTACTTGCCTTTCATTTGACGAACAACAGTATAGTTCTTACCGAAATGGCTCTGGCAGATCCAGGTTCACGTTAATGCGTTGCCTAAACTTCCGTGACCTTCGTCCACTACTATTTTCAACATCCATGCTTAATACTGCTCAGATAGTCAGTCAATCACTTGACGGAGTCTCACTCCCAGATTTAATCATTTGATAATCTCAGATCAGAGAAACATTTACTATGGATGGTGCAGAGTAAACTTCGGTGTTCTGCAAGTTCTGCGTCACTATTACTACATGCAGTTGTAGTTGTAAGAAGTAACTTGTATGGAACAGCCTGCCTGAATTTAACCCAGGATAGTAGTAAGTATTAAATTGTAAGTGGTATATTTGAAGTAGTAAATTAAAGTTGTAGACATTTGTTTTTGAAACATAATTTTACAACTGCAACATACTACGTACACCAAAATCTTGCTTTGTGAAACATGCTACGTTGCTCATTTTGCGCCAAGTACCCACAGTGTTACTTCAGAATTGTCTTGGCACTACTACGTCTTTACTATGTTTCGGGACGTGGCATGCACCAAAATGGACCTTGAGTCTGATTTGAAACATGCGGCGCGTTTTCAGTAGCTCAGCTGCCTCTCTGACAACTGACACATGCCATCCCCTCAGGTGGCCAGATCGTGATGCGCTATGTGTCAAGCGAGACGGCAGTTGGGAGAAGATGTCCTTCTCGCAGTACTACCAGCAGTCGCGCACGGCCGCCAAGGCGCTCATCCAGCTGGGTCTGCGGCCGTTCGGCGGCGTCGCCATCATGGGGTTCAACTCGCCGGAGTATCTCATCGCCAACATGGCCGCCATCATGGCCGGGTAGGCAACACGTTGACATGGGAACAGTCCACGGGTGCTCGTGACATTCACGCAGACAGTGCGATATACATGCATTCCAGGTGAAAGTTACAAGGGTGGCTGGATTATCGTAGGGATCCTTAGCCACTGTACAAATTGCATCACAAAAAGGACGTATAAATCTAAGTAGATCAAATGGTCAATCACCTTCCTCTATTTCATGCTGCAAGAACTTGGTGACTCCTGCAATGTCAGCAGCGTTTTAGGAAAGACTTGGAGCCACTTTCATTCATCCATGAAAAAAATACCATGGGAGAAATATTGTTGTCTTCCAGTAGGAAAGATATTAGGAGAGGGAAATATGAAATGTCATATATATATATATATATATGTATATATATACATATATACATATATACATATATATATATATGCACATATATATATATATATACATATATATATACATATATATATATATATATATATATATATATATATCTTCGCTGCAAAATTAAGCGGAAGTCCTTTCGACTTGTCCCTAATGCGGAATGGTGAGTATGTGGCATGTTATCATTACCATGATCTCTTAGCTTTACAACTGTGAAATGAATGCTTTTATGATTCGCCTCTCCACCGTGCTCACAATGTTCCATGGCATGCTGCAGCATGCACCAGAAATCCTGCGGGGTAAATGGATACAGCGTGAATCAACTTAATAAGCCTGTATCAACATCAACCTGTATCACCCTTTTGTGGGCTGGTAATACAATGATATTGCCATATAATCGCCAATTTGTATTAACCCGCGCCTTTCCGGGGGGTCCCTCCCCCTCAGGTTTTTTTTGCGCGGATAATGGAAGAGCGCGCCGTAATTTGACATACCTTTTCCCACATTAATTTGGCATGTGTCAAAATTTTGAAGTCAGGTCATCTAGGGTCAACAAGTTAGTCAAGGTCAAGTGAGGTCATCTCCAAAAAAGTTCAGCCAGTCGTCACGCTTTAACGGATAAGGATATTTGAATGAAACTTTCAACGTTCACTTATCTTTAGGGATGCAACGAAACGCACTAGTTGGATTTTTCATTTTCCCCGTTTTTGATTACTTATTATTTTCGCATATTTGCCCATCAGAGTTAAAATCGAAAATTCTGGCTAAAGTAAGCATTTTGTACTGGAGCAAGTTGACTTCGAACAACATTTGTCGGTCCACTCTACCCATTAGAAAAGGCAAATTAAAGAAATCTTGAAAACTCAAAATTTGTAAATAAGAAATGGATTTTTGGGTAGCCAAAAGTGTTATGGTCCTGGTCGATTTCGATTTCGCTTTCCCTTTCCGATTACTTTTTGCACATCTCCATCAAAATGAACCCCCCAGAGCCACAAACATGATGTAAGTCGTGAAACTCTAGGGCCCATAGTAACCATAGGCGCACCGGAGTGGGGGAGCCAGGAACTTCCCCCCCCCCCGTGAGACCAAAGTACCCTTTTGACCGAAAAGTGCCCTCTTGTCCGCAATGTCCCAAATTCAGCCCAACAATTAACTGCCTGATGTGCCCCGCCTGTGCCAAAGGTGCCCTTTGGGTCCAAAACTGCTCTTTTGGCGAGAAAAAAAAATTATGCCCCTCCCCCCCCCCGGTCAACAAACCTTCCAGTGTGCCCCGGACCGCAAAGTGCCCTTTTGGAGCCGGTCAGGTGCCCTTTTGGAGCCGGCCAAGTGCCCTTTTCGGTCTGCCCCCCCACCATGGAAAAATCCTGTGTGCGCGCCTGATAGTGACGTCACTCTTTTGCGGAAAATTTGTCGGGGTGGTGTCTGGCCCTACTCGTCGAACGCTTTCCGATGACACCCATTTCACCTCCAAACGCTTAGTTTGGAGATTAGAGATTAGTCTCTAGATTAGATATTAGAGATTAGTCTCTATCAACCCCCCCCCCCCCGGGACGGGGTGTGAGTATCTGACTGGAGAGACGGGGCGTTTACTAAGACTGTTAAGGGATGGTTAAGGCGTTTACTCACTGTTTTAAGGTGATCTTATTCAGTGTTTCTACGATAATTTTTCACCAGTCGATAAATCATGGAACGACGGTACAGGTGCACTTGCGGAATGAACGTTTGCGCTTTCAATAACTAACGTAAACCATGAGTTATAGCCAACCAGGACTCAAAGGAATATTATAACTGTAATGTTGAAACATGGACCTTTCAGATGGCGTGAATTAATGCAATCCATATATAATATAATATATTTTGCTTACGAAGAACCTTGGGTTCCTTTGTGACGCATTCGACTGCTAGGTCATATATCGTCGTCAACCTCTCAGGCCGACTGGTCGCGAGCTGTATGACCGCTGCAGCCAATGCGCCCCTACCCCCACCCCGATTTGTCGCGGACGGTCTCTGTAATCCTGCCGGTTGAGGGATTCGAACCCACAATCTTGCGATCAAGCGTTGAACACCGTACCGACTGAGCTACCGCGTACCCTTTTATTTTCACTTTCATTGTATCAACTTACCCCATCGTCAGTAACAGCTTGCCCCTATAAAGGTGAAAGTTGTTGAATCTGTGGTTGCGCGATGTTTAGCTCTCTGGTAGAAAGGGATGAGAAAATAGTATCTGGCGATCATATTAGAAGGTTTAGGCTTCGCTTAGGTGTCCTCATCTCATCACTACTCTTCCAGAGTTATTTTGGGTTCCGCTAAAATTGTATCAACTAGGCCCGGTCTCCCCTAACTAGCCATCCCTCAAGCCACAAGCAGCCCTGTAGTTACCAGCAGCCACGGCTATTTTTCAGAAGGACAAAGTCTTGCGTTTGTCAGCGTGGTCTATTGCCAGCAGATGGCTTTGGACCGTGTTTTGCTGATTGTTGTGCCTCTGCAAAGTCGTCATTTGTTCGGAGGGATAGCTTGTTCTAAAATCAGACGAATGTAATGAAGGGCTCTTCAGATCTTAGAGACCTGCTTCGTGTCCGTATAATGTTTAACCTTTTGATCATCGTTCGATACAGATGGAGAGGAGCAGCCCCCATGACAATTTACCAGCACCGAGTGTCCCCACAGCCCCGTAGTTGACCACTCCTGGTGTCGCATCATTAACGTTCTCATCTGGTTGACAGCGACATATCGACGGGTGTGTACACCGCGTCACTAACGTTCTCATCTGGTTGACAGCGGCATATCGACGGGTGTGTACACCGCGTCACTAACGTTCTCATCTGGTTGACAGCGGCATATCGACGGGTGTGTACACCACATCGTCGGCGAGTACCTGTCAGTTTTACCTGACGCACACGGAAATATCGGTGGTCGTGGTGGAGAACGACAAGTACCTACAGCTGATCATGGAGATCAAACACGCGTGTCCGCTAGTGCAAGTTATCGTCCAGTACTCTGGCACGCCCGCCGTCGAGGGGGTGCTCTCGGTAACTGCCCGTCTGCCGTGTACTTTGGGGCTATTTTCCGCCTACTGCTGTGCTATTCCCCACCTACTTCTTGTCAATTACCCTGCCTGCTTTAGGGATGATTAGAGAGAGGGAGGAAGAGGAGAGAGAGAGAGAGAGAGAGAGAGAGAGAGAGAGAGAGAGAGAGAGAGAGAGGGAGAGAGAGAGGGAGAGAGAGAGGGAGAGAGAGAGAGAGAGAGAGAGAGAGGGAGAGAGAGAGAGAGAGAGAGAGAGAGAGAGAGAGAGAGAGAGAGAGAGAGAGAGGGAGAGAGATAGATTATGGTGACTGGTTACGCATGTGACGCAGTGATAATTATTCGTGAAGTAGATGCTGAATATACCACTTTCTGATCACTAAATTAACATCCCTCTCAACTGAGTATTGACGTCGTGCTTCGTGATGAGTTGTTATGAGGTCTTCGCATCGAATTCTAACAGTATCTTGTTGATAAGTATCATTCTGATACTTGTCATTGCAGATGGTGATGCACCGATATCTTTTAGCACAAATCCACGATAGCCTATGATGTGGTTTGTTATACAGTATTGGTTGATAAGGATAGGTATTTTGCATCCTTGTCGCTAAGCTAGTTACCATTAAGCTAGATATCTGAAAGCAAAGGGAAAAGGTGCACGGATGAAATACGCTGTTGGATCAAAATTGTGTTTAAAGAACTTATAAGTTACGAAAGAGATGAATAACCTCGTACGTTAACCCGCACCGTCTCGGGGGGCCTTCAACCTTCCCCCCTCAGGTTTTTTCGCGGATAGTGAACGAACGGCGCGCGGCAGGGCACCAAAATTTGGCATACCTTTTCCCACATCAAGTTAGCATGCTGTTTCAAAATTTTGAGTCAGGTCATCTATGGTCAACGAGTTAGTCGAGGTCAAGTGAGGTCACCTCCAAAAGAGTTCAGCCAGTCGTCACGCCTTAACAGATGCAGATATTTTAATGAGCTTTCAGCGTTTGCTTATCTCTAGGGATGCAACAAGACGTACAAGAGGATTTTTTTTCCGTTTTTGACTCATTAATTATGCATATTTGCCTATTAGAGTTCAAATGGAAGATTCTGGCTGAAGTAAGCATTTTTTTTAGAGCAAGTTGACTTCCAACAACGTTTCTCGGTCTGCTCTACCAATTAGAAAAGGAAAATGAAAAAACTTCAAAAAGAAAACGTCAAAATTTTGAAATTTCAAAAACCAAATATTTTGGGGGGCCCAAAAATTGTATGGCCCTGGTCGATTTGGCTGTCCTTTTCTGATTCCAAATATTTTTTTCTCATATCCCCAAAATGAACTCCCCAGAGCCCAAAACATAATGTAAATCGTAAAAAGTGGTAAAATCTACCCCCCCCTCCCCTAGTGACGCCACTTTTGGGGGCCAATTTTTTTGGGTTGGATCCGGGCCCTACTCGTCGAGCGCTTTCCGATGACACCTGGTTTTCGTGCGACGCTTAATTTGGATTTTAGGGGGTTACTATCCCCCTCCCGAGACGGAATGTGAGGATCTGACCGGAGAGACGGCGCGGGTTAAGGGACATCATTTCAATGACGATATTTTGACACCCCACTGCGCTCGTTTCAACATCTCAAGCCTTACGAAATGCCATGATTTTAAAACTGGTGTGACGTTTTGGTCCGTCAGTGGGACGAGTTCATGGCAACTGGTGACGGCTGCGACGACAGCCTGTTGGAGGATCGCCTCCGGGGCATCGCCGTCAACCAGTGCTGCTCAGTAATCTACACGGTAGGTGCAGCAGACGGTGGTGTTAGACGATGCCACTGGTGGAGGCTTCTCGGCAAGCATTATTGGTGTTATTGAAGTGTTGATTAATCATGCTCTTTATATACAGCGCCGTGAACCCGATGCTAGATGTGTATGCTTATCAGTGTCGCTTTGGCAGCACTATTCACACCAAGCTGTAGATGTGGTGAAATATTAGTGCGCTCTGAAACAAAATGTGTTCATCTTTTCCCATAACAAAATTAGTGTACTCCAAAGCATTTTAGTAGCATTATTCTGGGGCTGATAATGAAATGATTCGAAAACACTGGGTGAGGCTGTCAGCCGCAAAATGGAATGCCTTCCGAGTACTTCGTTCGTTTTTTTTATTGGGTGGTTCTCGACTCACTTTATGCACGATCACGGCTAATGGCGCAGCCCACTGTTTTGCCGGTGGGCCGCGGGATTTGGAAACATCCCGACTGGCGCGAGTGTTGAACTCCGGACCTTTGCTAACCAGAGCTAAACACCTTAGCCACTCGGCCAACCTCGCCACCATCTTCCGTGTAGGCAGGATGAGGTGTCGTCGTTCCGCCTTTTGGTGTCCAGCTTCTCCGCCCCAGACTGCCAGTAACGATTTGACTAGAAGACGGTGATATCAACCCCTCACCGTCAGATTTGCCGATGGAGAGGAACAGACCACCCGCAAGACACCGTTCCCCATCCCTGGATTTTGGTGACAACGTCTTGTGACAATGTTGCAGTCACAATATCGAAGGCATATAATTTTATTCAAATGATTCCACTCGAGGTATAGTGTGTTATCCAGATCAGCTGAAGCCATCCCATGCAAATCGTTCCGCTGCAAAACTATTCATCAAATTTAGTGTTCAGAGTGGGTGAAAATATAGGCGTCCACTGTGCAGTATTCGGGGAGAGAGGGTCAGTGCGTTGCAATTTCAAGCAATATCCCACTACAGAAAAATACACAATCTGCGTTTGAACGCCAGAAACACATTTTCGCTCGTCTGTTAGATTCGGTAGCGAAAGCTCCTTGAGGGCGCTGTATAACCACTGCAGTTGATGCGCCCTAAAACCCAAATAACTAACTAACGAAAGCTCCTTGACTCCGGAAAAGCGAAGCGAAATGGCAAAAGCCATATGCATTGGTTCCATGCTTTTGTTGGTACCATGGTACCTTGTTCTTTACTGTAGGTACTTATTAATGTGTGAGTACGTGTTGCACCTCCATTGCTACCTGTGTCGTTCAGGGATATCACGAGAACATCCCTGGCGAGAAATAGGGCATGCTCATTAGGGTGTCAAATCCGTGCGTTTTTAATCGTTATGAACAATGCGTAGGTAGTTTGGTGTGTAAGAATGAGAAAGCGAAGTTCAGTGTCCCTAGTCTGGATCCACGCTTCTCTAGGACTATTATCGGTTGACACGCACTACCGGGAGGCCTCCGACGAGCGTTGCTTTCGTGATGATACACCCAAGAAGCAACCCACCTGCAATTTGAATGTAGTGGCGCCTCGACTGCGTTGGTCATGCAGCAAGCAATCCACCTGCAATTTCGGCCGGGTGAGGTGCGTTTTTTTTCAAGGTGGATGGCGAAAAATCAAAATTCGGCTAAGATCAAAGTCATGCTCCATAGCGGGAACCAACGACATACGAGACGCTAGCCTGATCACGTCTGCAGTGTGCGGCGGCGATTAAAGGAACCCAAGTTACTGTCATTCAAGCAGGCCCACCCTACTTACGGGGATATTTGATAGAAGCGCATAAGCTCATTCAAGTGATTTGGCACATTCATCGTCAACACGTTCTTCCAGTTTTCGGACAATGCAAGCAGATACTGTAGGGGTGGCGGCTCTGCCGTCGGTGGGGTGTCCGGGATGGTGGCGGGTGTGAGTGTGCGGGGTGTAGTGGGGTGTGGGGTGAGTGGGTGTATGGGTTTGTGGGTCGGTGTTATGTGTACGTGTGTAAAATGTGCTACAGATTTTACCTAACCTCACTTAAACTCGACTGAGTGGTATGAGTGTGTGAAATGTATTTTAGATATTGCCTAAACTAAACTGAAACTGGAATGGGTGTGCGAAGTGGGTGTGTACAATGTATTCTTGATGCAGCCCAAACTCGAATGGAACTGATTGAACTACTTGAACTGACTTATTGGGGGCGTGACCTAACTCACCCCTTTGTTCATTGTGCCTATGTCAGTGATGTATTATGTTGTTTTTCACCGCCAGTTCCACCACACATCACAAAACCCCAGCCGTCGTGATGTTGGTTTGAGTTGCCGCCCCTAATACGAATTTATATATGTGCGAGGTCAAAGTTTTGGGAACACCATATAGGTAAGTGAGAGTCTTTAGCCAGATTATAATTAATACGTTGCATGAGAGAATTGATGACAATTAAATTTGTCATCGGTTTAAATGACATGTCCGTGTTGGGACTTTTTGGACGCTAGTAATAGTATAATTTTGTGCAATGTTCCGCACGAAATAGGTGCCTGTGTTGAGCCCCAAGCGGCTTCCGCTGATCCTTAAATCTACCTACTCACGTTCATTCCCCTCATTCACTTCACATTCTCTCGCCCCATTCATGCTCACCTTTTATTAATTAATGAATTGCTTGGTCCCCAAATTTAGCTCCTGATCCCCACCCCTTCAGCGGTACACAAACACATAGATCGACAGACGAATGCTCTAATTTTGATGGTATTACCGAGCCGAACAAGTAAACCTTTTACTGCCAATCATGGCTGGCCTAGCCATTATTGACAGCGTTTCTCGCCTGGACAAAGTCTTAACTGTAACGAGGGGGCTCATCGTACTGACTCCGAGGACTGATACAAGTGCTCTGGTGTCTTTGACCAACATACCTAGCCTTAAATTCGATCGATGCCGCGCCGGGCCTTATTCGTCGTACACTTGCGACCAGTTCTGACGTATTCCACGGGAGGGCACGGATCCCTTCCACTTTGGGTACGTATCGGGTCGTCTTTATATCCTAGCCGGCCCTACCTCTTTAGCCTGGGGTCTTATGGCATGCCAAACCCGTCCATCATGTCCCTCGAATCTCTGCACCAACCGTGCCCACGTGCAGAGTTCGGGGGTGGACAAATGACCGGGCAGTGGTTTGCCTCTACCCTATAGTCCGGCGCCAGACTTCCGGCGAACGCAATGTGGTGGCCCCTTTATCGGCCCCTTCCACATGCATACCATGTTCGCCACCTCACCTGCACCTCTGGATCGCAGAGACCAGCGTGATTTTGCGGTCAAAGATCCAGAGCAGGTGAACTAATACCCACGAAGTGTCCGTTCATCGCACCCTCTGGCAATCAGGCATTAACCAAACGCACGTCATGTATATAACAGCAATAATATTCTAGGCAATTTAACTGGCTTCAACAGTCACCACCATCGCCCGGAAACGTTCAGTCCATAGGAGGACGGCTCGCATTTCGGCTGCCTCGCTTATAAATTTACTTCATCGTACAGATTAATATCAGGCACGATCAAAGCATAATTGTGTGAATCCTTCCACCTTGTCGGGAAGTACTCATGGTGCTATCTCCGTGTACGGGTCGGCTGTTGATGACCCGGTCAGAGCGAGAAGCGCGGCGGGCACCTCTCATCACCCGCGGCACGGCCGCCATTTCAATTCTGGACGTAAATATCCTCCCCTCCTCGCACCTGGTCGCTGAGGTATTTACTACGCGGGCACCGTTTCAAGAGGGTCGTAGATCTCACCTCATCCATTGCTGCACTCTATCTTATTTTATCTGGTCCTACTCTACCGCTCCTGTCCGTCACGGCCGAAATGCCACCACCGGTCTTTGCTGATGCCACTAGAGAATGTATATGCTTAATCTAATATATTTGCCTTTACATACACCGCATCGCATTACGCACACACTGCTCATATACTTCTCGCCATCTCCGACATCTCTGTCCACCTCCTCCCCATCCTGAACTTATCCTATTTGCCCCCCCCGTGAGACAGGTCGCTCCCCAGCCATGAATTTGGTGAGAAGGCAGAAGCTGCGGAAGATAATTTAAGTTCGTTCGGAAAGGCTTGGGAAAGAGGATGACACGTCAGAAGTTTAGCACTCACATGCCCGATGGTGAGTGGCGAGTGGCCTTGGCTAAGTGCTTCCTCTCCTTCATCCGAAAACTCAGCCATCTGGCCACCGCTGGACGGCCCTCAGGCGTCGGTCCGGCGTCCACCGCTGCGCGTGTTCCAGACCCTTTTCCCCGCGTCTCTCTTCTCGTCTGTCCTGGTCTGCCCTCCTGAATTTTCTTTAGCCACGCCTTCTTTCTTTGATGTACCCACTCCCAGGGCTTCGGGGTCAGTTCGCGCTCCTGATTGGTTTTGGCTTTTTCTGGTTTGGGTGGCGACGTCTTCACGTCCGGGCCACCGACCCCACGGGCCGATGACCCTTCTTCCGGAGGTGCTCCAGCTGGTGTTTGCACCTCCGGTGATCAGCTGGAGGTGCCGAGCCGTTACTTGCGCTCGGCGTCTGTTATTGTCGGACCGCCCGTTTGATCTTGGGCGCCTGCGCCACTCGCATGTGCGGCCTGTTGCCGGAACCGCCGCTTTCATGTAGGCGCCGGCGCCACTCGCGTGCGCTTCCCGGACAAATGTTTGTAAGGGACGGGTAAGGTGGCCAGGATCTGACTGGATGTCTGGCGGCCTGTTCGGATAGGAAAGTATACAAATTTTGGTGCCGAAAAATGTAAGCCTCCTTACAATACCATGTTTACGGGATCAATAAACAAATGTCAAAAACACTGCTAAGGCAGCAGATATTAAGTATGCGAATAGCTGATTACTGAAATAGGGTACCTTTAAGAGTAGTAAGTTCTCCATCACTGACGTCATTCAAAAACATGTTAGATGAATGTTATATGCATGAGAATGCTTTGTTCGATTACATCTAAGTGGCGATAATTGCGTCGCATTCTCACATTGCGCTGATTATCATCACGCACGTCGGTTTCATCGTATCATCAGCGGTCTTCCTGTGTTCGCGTCGGGTTTCTGCTGTTCTCGTCGGTTTCTGCTGTTCTCGTCGGTCTCCTCATCCTCTCATCGGCCACGTGTTCCCGTCAGTCTTTTCATCCTGTCGCCGGTCTCCTCGTGTGTTCGTCGGCTTCTCAAATTTCTGGTCGGTTTCGTCGTGTTCTCGCCGCGCCACTGTTTGATTTGTTTTGTTTTGTTGTTGCGTGTTGCCTTGATTAGTTTTCACTGTCATACACCTACACCTCATCCAGCACTCAGAGGGGTCGGGGATCCAGCACCCCGAGAAGTCTGAGATCGAGCATTCCGAGGGCTCGAGGGTCGGGCACTTCACGGGGGGGGGGGTCCAGCACTACGAGGAGTCAGGATCGAGCACTCCGATGGGTCGAGATCCAGTACTCGGAGGAGGCGAAGGATCCAGCACTGATTGGTCGAGTGGACCAGCACTCCGAGGTGTTGCGGGGTCACTGGTCCGCCACTCCGGGAGGTCGGGGTCCAACACTCCCAGGGGTCAAGTGGTCCAGCACTCCGATAGGTCTGGGGTCCAACACTTGGAGGAGTCGAGTGGTCCAGCACTCTGAGAGATCGAGGGGTCGAGAAGTCCAGTACTCCGAGGGGTCCGGCACTCTGTTAGGTCGAATGGTCCAGCACTCTGAGGCGTTGAGGGGTCCATAATTCGGATAGGTCGAGGAGTCCGACACTCCAAGGTTGTGTTGTGATATCTCACGGACAGTCTGTCCAACGCCGAGAAGTACCTGGTGACTTCTTATGGTGAATATGCCCATTCTGTACTCTGTAGTGGTGTCGCCCGGTCTGATACTATAACAGTTGGTTGGTAGTAGTGATCCTTCCTGGTCTGGTACAGTGACAGTTGGCTGACATTGGTGTCGCCCAGTATGATACTATGACAGTTGGTTGGTAGTAATGATCCTTCCTGGTCTGGTACTGTGACAGTTGGCTGACAGTGGTGTCGCCCAGTATGATACTATGACGGTTGGTAGAAGTGATCATTCCTGGTCTGGTACTGTGACAGTTGGCTGACAGTGGTGTCGCTCGGTCTGATACTATGACAGTTCGTTGGTAGTAATGATCCTTCCTGGTCGGGTACTGTGGCAGTTGGCTGACAGTGGTGTCGCCCGGTCTGATACTATGACAGTTGGTTGGTAGTAGTGATCCTTCCTGGTCTGGTACTGTGACAGTTGGCTGACAGCGGTGTCGCCCGGTCTGATACCATGACAGTTGGCTGGTAGTGATCCTTCCTGGTCTGGTACTGTGGCAGTTGGCTGACATTGGTGTCGCCCGGTCTGATACTATGACAGTTCGTTGGTAGTAATGATCCTTCCTGGTCTGGTACTGTGGCAGTTGGCTGACAGCGGTGTCGCCCGGTCTGATACCATGACAGTTGGCTGGTAGTGATCCTTCCTGGTCTGGTACTGTGGCAGTTGGCTGACATTGGTGTCGCCCGGTCTGATACTATGACGGTTGGTAGTAGTGATCCTTCCTGGTCTGGTACAATGACAGTTGGCTGACAGTGGTGTCGCCCGGTCTGATACTATGACGGTTGGTAGTAGTGATCCTTCCTGGTCTGGTACAGTGGCAGTTGGCTGACAGTGGTGTCGCCCGGTCTGATACCATGACAGTTGGTTGGTAGTAGTGATCCTTCCTGGTCTGGTACTGTGGCAGTTGGCTGACAGTGGTGTCGCCCGGTCTGATACTATGACAGTTGGTTGGTAGTAGTGATCCTTCCTGGTCTGGTACTGTGGCAGTTGGCTGACAGTGGTGTCGCCCGGTATGATACTATGACAGTTGGTTGGCAGTAATGATCCTTCCTGGTCTGGTACAGTGACAGTTGGCTGACATTGGTGTCGCCCAGTATGATACTATGACAGTTGGTTGGTAGTAATGATCCTTCCTGGTCTGGTACTGTGACAGTTGGCTGACAGTGGTGTCGCTCGGTCTGATACTATGACAGTTGGCTGGTAGTAGTGATCCTTCCTGGTCTGGTACTGTGGCAGTTGGCTGACAGTGGTGTCGCCCGGTCTGATACTATGACAGTTCGTTGGTAGTAATGATCCTTCCTGGTCTGGTACTGTGGCAGTTGGCTGACAGCGGTGTCGCCCGGTCTGATACCATGACAGTTGGCTGGTAGTGATCCTTCCTGGTCTGGTACTGTGGCAGTTGGCTGACATTGGTGTCGCCCGGTCTGATACTATGACGGTTGGTAGTAGTGATCCTTCCTGGTCTGGTACAATGACAGTTGGCTGACAGTGGTGTCGCCCGGTCTGATACTATGACGGTTGGTAGTAGTGATCCTTCCTGGTCTGGTACAGTGGCAGTTGGCTGACAGTGGTGTCGCCCGGTCTGATACCATGACAGTTGGCTGGTAGTGATCCTTCCTGGTCTGGTACTGTGGCAGTTGGCTGACAGTGGTGTCGCCCGGTCTGATACTATGACAGTTGGTTGGTAGTAGTGATCCTTCCTGGTCGGGTACTGTGGCAGTTGGCTGACAGTGGTGTCGCCCGGTCTGATACTATGACAGTTGGTTGGCAGTAATGATCCTTCCTGGTCTGGTACTGTGGCCGTTGGCTGACAGTGGTGTCGCCCGGTCTGATACTATGACAGTTGGTTGGCAGTAATGATCCTTCCTGGTCTGGTACAGTGACAGTTGGCTGACATTGGTGTCGCCCAGTATGATACTATGACAGTTGGTTGGTAGTAATGATCCTTCCTGGTCTGGTACTGTGACAGTTGGCTGACAGTGGTGTCGCTCGGTCTGATACTATGACAGTTGGCTGGTAGTAGTGATCCTTCCTGGTCTGGTACTGTGGCAGTTGGCTGACAGTGGTGTCGCCCGGTCTGATACCATGACAGTTGGCTGGTAGTAATGATCCTTCCTGGTCTGGTACAGTGACAGTTGGCTGACATTGGTGTCGCCCAGTATGATACTATGACAGTTGGTTGGTAGTAGTGATCCTTCCTGGTCTGGTACTGTGACAGTTGGCTGACATTGGTGTCGCCCAGTATGATACTATGACGGTTGGTAGTAGTGATCATTCCTGGTCTGGTACTGTGGCAGTTGGCTGACAGCGGTGTCGCCCGGTCTGATACCATGACAGTTGGCTGGTAGTGATCATTCCTGGTCTGGTACTGTGGCAGTTGGCTGACAGCGGTGTCGCCCGGTCTGATACCATGACAGTTGGCTGGTAGTGATCCTTCCTGGTCTGGTACTGTGGCAGTTGGCTGACAGTGGTGTCGCCTGGTCTGATACCATGACAGTTGGTTGGTAGTAGTGATCCTTCCTGGTCTGGTACTGTGGCAGTTGGCTGATAGTGGTGTCGCCCGGTCTGATACTATGACAGTTGGTTGGTAGTAGTGATCCTTCCTGGTCTGGTACTGTGGCCGTTGGCTGACAGTGGTGTCGCCCGGTCTGATACTATGACGGTTGGTAGTAATGATCCTTCCTGGTCTGGTACTGTGACAGTTGGCTGGTGCTGCTTCCCAGTCTGGTACGGTGGGCCAGCCGAAGGGCGTCATGATCAGTCACGACGTGGTCACGTGGACGGCCGAGTACGGTTCGCACTGCTGCCACGCTACCGACGGCCAGGACACGGTGGTCTCCTATCTGCCGCTCTGCCACGGCGCCGCCCAGATCTTCGACGTGTACTCCTGTCTGCGGAAGGCGGTCACCCTCTACTTCGCACAGCCGGATGCCCTGAAGGTAGCCTGTCAGTCTCTCTCTCTCTCTCTCTCTCTCTCTCTCTCTCTCTCTCTCTCTCTCTCTCTCTCTCTCTCTCTCTCTCTCTCTCTCTCTCTCTCTCTCTCTCTCTCTCTCTCTCTCTCTCTCTCTCTCTCTCTCTCTCTCTCTCTCTCTCTCTCTCTCTCTATCTCTATCTCTATCTCTATCTCTATCTCTATCTCTATCTCTATCTCTATCTCTATCTCTATCTCTATCTCTATCTCTATCTCTATCTCTATCTCTATCTCTATCTCTATCTCTATCTCTATCTCTATCTCTATCTCTATCTCTATCTCTATCTCTATCTCTATCTCTATCTCTATCTCTATTTCTATCTCTATCTCTATCTCTATCTCTATCTCTATCTCTATCTCTATCTCTATCTCTATCTCTATCTCTATCTCTATCTCTATCTCTATCTCTATCTCTATCTCTATCTCTATCTCTATCTCTATCTCTATCTCTATCTCTATCTCTATCTCTATCTCTATCTCTATCTCTATCTCTATCTCTATCTCTATCTCTATCTCTATCTCTATCTCTATCTCTATCTCTATCTCTATCTCTATCTCTATCTCTATCTCTATCCCCGTCTCTCTATCTCTATCTCTATCTCTATCCTTCTCTTCTCTATCTCTATCTCTATCCCTTCTCTATCTCTATCTCTATCCCCGTCTCTCTATCTCTATCTCTATCTCTATCCCCGTCTCTCTATCTCTATCTCTATCTCTATCCCCGTCTCTCTATCTCTATCTCTATCCCCGTCTCTCTATCTCTATCTCTATCCCCGTCTCTCTATCTCTATCTCTATCCCCGTCTCTCTATCTCTATCTCTATCCCCGTCTCTCTATATCTATCCCCGTCCCTCTATCCCCGTCTCTCTATCACTGTCTCTCTATCACTGTCTCTCCGTTTTAAACTATCGGATCTTTGCGACGAAAGAACTGACTGTGTTGTTGCAAACGACAATTGCTATGTCTGGATTTAATTGAGGATTAAGTATTTTGTTTTCCCAGAGGTCACTGACCATGTCGCAATGTTGCTCAAGCCGAATTATTTCTACCTCGGGAACTCGCATTCTTATCCGAAGGTGGAATACCATGAGAAATGAAAACGTCGAGAATGGAAAGTTGGCGGGCACCATCCTAATGTGCACGTCTATTGGTCAGTGGCCACTGGTTGCTGATCACCGGGCACCGGCCACTGGTTACTGATCACTGATCACTGGTTGCTGGTCACCAGTCACTGATCACTGGTTGCTGGTAACTGGTTACTGATCAGTGGGTACTGATTGCTGATCGTTGGCTACTGGTCACCGATCACTGGTTGCAGACCACTGGTTGTTGATCACTTGTCACTGGTTGTTGATCACTTGTCACTGGTTGTTGATCACTGATCACCGACCACTGGTTGCTGGCCACTGCTCCATAGCGCTGTGCGGTCTCACCGCCGGTGGCTGCAGGCGGTTCTCGGCTGTGACGTCACCCGGGCGCCATGGTGCGGTTGCGCTGTCGTACTGTTGCGGACCTGTGGATCCGCCGGCGCAGAACTGTTGTTCCTCTGTTGTAGAATGGGAGGTCGGATTTTTCAGGCTCAAATCAGCTTTTGGTACTATAGATCCGCTTTTTCACGATTATTGATGCTCTTATCATGAATGTAGATCGCTGTTTAGGCAAGAACCGTAACTCAGGCATTGTGGACCAGCTGTTGCAGTGTTATAGATTCGCCACCGCATGATTGTGGATCCGTCGCTGGGAACTGTTGCAGGGCTCCCTGATCCAGACACTGCGGGAAGTGCGGCCCACACTGTTTCTGGGGGTTCCTCGGATCTTTGAGAAGATGTACGAGAAGTTGAAGCCGGCGATGCTGGCGAGCGGACTGTTGGCCGGCGCGCTGGCGTGGTGCCGCCGTCAGGCCGAGGACCACTGGCAACGCAAGGAGTTGTGAGTCCGTCATCGTAGTCTGACAGCCGGCCGCTGGCTGTACTCGGCCGGGCTCAAAATGTGCCCAGTCGTGCCCAGTGTGTGCCCAGTTGTGACCAGTTGTGACAACGGTGTGTTCAGCCGCGCTCTGGGTGCGTCCAGTCGTGCTCAAGGTGAGTCCATTCATGCCCATGGTATGCCCGGCCGTGTCCAAGGTCATAATGTCTGGAAGTCATTAAATGCTAGGGCTTAATAACACATCTGAGTTAAGCCTATCAATGGAAGGTAATATAAGTCAACGCAAAAGATGCTCATCACCCGAATTAACTACACAAGTTCTAAAGAAACTATCTCTTATCATCCTATTTATCTACGCATCTTGCCTACCTACCAATACCTATCTACCTACTTATCTACCCCAGCATATCTATCCCTGTTCACTCGACCTCGCGTAACACACGTGTGGATCCAGTGATCACGTAACAAAAGCATAGTCATAAAGTGATCAGGCTTAATGAGAGCCACAGGGGCCCGCCCAAGCTAAGCCTTTAATGACATATACTATAAGGCGAGAAAATGACTCGGACATCCCAAATCAATGCCGTATCCCCATTCCAAGGGAACTATCTACCCTAACTTATCTAACATCATTAACTTCGTATATGACATGTTCTTCCACGCCGATGCCCATCAGCAATTTTCAAACTCAAGCCATGCCTGCTTAAAGGTGCCTACACAGTGCGCACCTACTAGCATACATCTCACCCAATCCGCCACTAATTATAATTTTTTTTAAAAGAAAAGATTATCCGACCTAAAGATATTGTCAAGCATTACGACAAAAAAAAATTCAATGGGGTACTCCCTACAACATCAGCAAGCAGGCTGTTCCATTGATCAACTGTCCGTTGTACCAAGGTGTGCTCAGTCGTGTCCAGAGTGTGTCCAGCCGTTCTCAAGGTGAGTCCAGTCGTTCCCAAGAAGGTGTGCCGTCATGCCCAAGGCGTGCCCAGTCGAGGCCGGTAGTCCCAGCTGTGCCCAAGGTGTGTCCTGTTGTGCACAAGGCGTATCCAGTCGTGCACAGGGCATGTTCAGCCATGCACAGGGTATACCCAGCCGTGCCCAAGGTGTGCGGCTGTGCCCAAGGTGTGTTCTCCCGTGTCCAATGTTTGTCCTGTTGTGCCTAAGGTGTGTCCTGCTGTGCCCAAGGTGTGTCCCGCTGTTCCCAAGGTGTGTCCCGCTGTTCCCAAGGTGTGTCCTGCTGTGCCCAAGGTGTGTCCCGCTGTTCCCAAGGTGTGTCCCGCTGTTCCCAAGGTGTGTCCCGCTGTTCCCAAGGTGTGTCCCGCTGTTCCCAAGGTGTGTCCTGCTGTGCCCAAGGTGTGTCCCGCTGTTCCCAAGGTGTGTCCTGCTGTTCCCAAGGTGTGTCCCGCTGTTCCCAAGGTGTGTCCCGCTGTTCCCAAGGTGTGTCCCGCTGTTCCCAAGGGTGTGTCCCGCTGTTCCCAAGGTGTGTCCCGCTGTTCCCAAGGTGTGTCCCGCTGTTCCCAAGGTGTGTCCCGCTGTTCCCAAGGTGTGTCCCGCTGTTCCCAAGGTGTGTCCCGCTGTTCCCAAGGTGTGTCCCGCTGTTCCCAAGGTGTGTCCCGCTGTTCCCAAGGTGTGTCCCGCTGTTCCCAAGGTGTGTCCCGCTGTTCCCAAGGTGTGTCCCGCTGTTCCCAAGGTGTGTCCCGCTGTTCCCAAGGTGTGTCCCGCTGTTCCCAAGGTGTGTCCCGCTGTTCCCAAGGTGTGTCCCGCTGTTCCCAAGGTGTGTCCCGCTGTTCCCAAGGTGTGTCCCGCTGTGCACAAGGCGTATCCAGTCGTGCCCAGGACATGTCAAGCCATGCGCAGGGTGTGCCCTGGACAGCTTGCTTGCTTGCCTGCTCAGGCACAGTATGCCGTGGATCTGGGACGGTAGTCCGTCGCAGAATTAAGCACGACATCGGAATTAAGCACTACTTAATTCCGATGGCCAGCATAGTATTATTTATGGCGGTCATAGATCAACGTGGACAAGCAGCTCAAATCACTACCGTCGACGGACCCCGAAGTCCACGGGGCTGTGAATGTGTCCCGTTTTCTCCCCAGTGCGAAAGTCTGGTCGTCTTGCGAATGTCTTGGACTATTAAGCGGACCGACTGCAATATGCTACTGACCACCATGCCAATTGCAAGTCGGCTGGGTGGAGGGGACGTGACCAGGTTCTGACGCCACAGCACGACCATTGTCTGTCATCGTTGGCAGTGCACGGACGGCCTACCCGAACTGTTTGTTTAATTTACATCCATTCGGCAGAGTTCACTACGCACACAGTGCGGTAGCTGACCTCGGCTGTATCGCTTAGTCTCGCGAAGTGGGGGGGGGGGGCTTCTGCGCAACGGCCTGTTTTCAATACGTTGCCGGTATTCGAATGGAATGTTCGCTTCAGTGCGAGTGTACTCGTGAAAGGGTGCTGACTAGACATACGATGTACAATATAGGTTGTGCTATTTGAGATGGGGTGAATTTCACAAGTTGTTTTGGTGTTGCATTCCGATTGAGAACATGAACTTGTCTTGCTAAATGGGTGTTCAAGCTTTTGTGGCTGTAGTTAGCTATTTGTTGTTTGTTTTTCCAAAGCACCTGGCGAAGGGGTTGTCTAGAATTTCCAATAACCAGGGTCATCTGACGCTAGAGCTCATGGGGCTTCTGGCATTCATGCCAACAGTAGACATACAAGATGGATGGCGAGTAGCGGAGCGACTAGGTGCCAGCGGTGGGCATACTGGGTGATGGCGAGTAGCGGAGCGACTAGGTGCCAGCGATGGATATACTGGGTGGATGGCGAGTAGCGGAGCGACTAGGTGCCAGCGATGGATATACTGGGTGATGGCGAGTAGCGGAGCGACTAGGTGCCAGCGGTGGGCATACTGGGTGGATGGCGAGTAGCGGAGCGACTAGGTGCCAGCGGTGGATATACTGGGTGGATGGCGAGTAGCGGAGCGACTAGGTGCCAGCGGTGGGCATACTGGGTGGATGGCGAGTAGCGGAGCGACTAGGTGCCAGCGGTGGATATACTGGGTGGATGGCGAGTAGCGGAGCGACTAGGTGCCAGCGGTGGGCATACTGGATGGATGGCGAGTAGTGGAGCGACTAGGTGCCAGCGGTGGATATACTGGGTGGATGGCGAGTAGCGGAGCGACTAGGTGCCAGCGGTGGATATACTGGGTGGATGGCGAGTAGCGGAGCGACTAGGTGCCAGCGGTGGGCATACTGGGTGGATGGCGAGTAGCGGAGCGACTAGGTGCCAGCGATGGATATACTGGGTGGATGGCGAGTAGCGGAGCGACTAGGTGCCAGCGGTGGATATACTGGGTGGATGGCGAGTAGCGGAGCGACTAGGTGCCAGCGGTGGATATACTGGGTGGATGGCGAGTAGCGGAGCGACTAGGTGCCAGCGGTGGGCATACTGGATGGATGGCGAGTAGTGGAGCGACTAGGTGCCAGCGGTGGATATACTGGGTGGATGGCGAGTAGCGGAGCGACTAGGTGCCAGCGGTGGATATACTGGGTGGATGGCGAGTAGCGGAGCGACTAGGTGCCAGCGGTGGATATACTGGGTGGACGGCGAGTAGCGGCGCGATCAGGGATGTATTGTATCGCCCATAAAATTAGGTGATCTTGTCGGGCTAGCGATACTAGCTTTTTACCGTTGGTGGGAATCAGCGAACACTAAGATGCATTCGCTAAAACCACACGTCGAGATCAAAAGTTTCAATAAGAAATAAGGTCGCATCTCGGTTGTGTGTGGACTTGGTCTTAGCACGTTCAGATGGACTCAGCACTCGCGTTCTAAAATAGTGGGGAGGAGCTGGCCGTCCTGCTGGAAACACTGTAGGCTGTCCGGACGATCGGATGTATTTTCCTCCGTGTGGAAACAAGCCGATATGGAGCCAGCTTGTATGTAAGAGTGAAAATGGCCCACCTGAGTCCCTGTTATAAGTATGTGTAAGGTTTAGGAACGTAAGTAATGTGGGGAGCCTGCTGCACGCATTTCTGCAGGCGCATCCCGCTATGGTGCAGTGTTGCAGTGCAATGGTGCAGTGATAAGGGTAGGGGTGATACAAAATGCCTACCCTTATCAACTGTTATTGCATAACAGACCACATCATGAGTAGTCCTCGTACCTGGAATTGTGCTAAGGGATGCTCGTGCATCACAATTCGCAGTGGTAAGTATCTGCATGATACTTATCGACAAGATGCTGCTAGAAATTATATATTAGGACCTCGTACTGACACATCACGAAACACGATGTCGATACCACGTGGAGAAGGATGTCAGTTCAGTGTTCGGAAAGAGGTATATTACACCCTATTACACAGAAAAGAAAAATATAACTTATCATGTACGACCAAAACGCTCCAAGGTCACCAACATTCCTCAGTTTCCAGAACAGTGTTGGCCATCAATATCCGATGCAAAACAGACAGATACAATATGCAGACTACTCTCCACCTTACACTACCAATTATTGCTGCACAAGATCCAGCGCTCATTTAGCGTTGCTGATATTGCATTAAGCTTGCTCCTAGCATACTAAGCCGATCGCTCCCAGCGCGTAGTCGGCAGCGGCACGCAGTCTGACTGGGTTTCAGTGATATCTGACACCGACAGGACGGCATTCTGGTCGCCCTGATGTTTGCCTCCTTTGTTGCCGACGCCCCCAATCACATGCAGAACGGTTGTCTCACCCACGCGTATGACATTGAAATATATAGAGTCCAACGACAAGGTGAAATCGATTCACTTTAGATGAATTTTGGTAACCTCTGCTATTGGTCCCAGGTATGGAGGCAAAAATGTATCCATACACATGCAAATATTTGCTATTCGCACCTCTCCTTTTGACACGTTTGGCCTTGAACTGCCATCAGCTGGAGCGCTGTCAACAGGTGTGTGACCTGGGTCTTATCTCGGATACCAAGCTACTACCGACAAATGACACACATCACCATCTGTAAGTGCTGCACGTACCCCATTGTATGTACCAGCGGGCTTGGGTAACCGGCGTGGACACGGCGGTGTGTTGGGGATCTAGCAGGGCTCCGCGTCTGCCAACAGGGACATCGACATACCTTACACGTGGTCAATGTCGCTGGCGGACCTTCTGCTGAGTCGGGTCCGGGAGAAGATCGGCCTTGACCAGGTGCGACACGTGGGGACGTCGGCAGCGCCCATCTCGACGGAGGTGATCAGCTTCATCCACAGTCTCAACATACCATTGTACGAGGTGGGTTTCCGATCATGGACTCGCTTACGTTCTGCTGAGTGAAGCCTGCATCAATCCAGAATCGTTTTATTCCACGATGTTCAGTTGCAATCTACCGCCAATCGAAAAAATTTGGGTTCGAGTCTCACCTGTCGCTACTCTTCGCCCGCGACCAATCGGCGTGAGAGATTGGCGGTGCTCTCGACGGTCGACGTGTCGTAAAAATAAATAGCCACCACCACCATGCAATCCACTGCTGACTAAAACCCTAGATGTATGGGCTAAGTGAAGTGTAGTACTCTTCCCGATGTACGGACTGAGTGGGATGTGTTTGTCACTGCTACATATGTGCAGGCTGAGTAAACGTGGACACCACTGCAACAGGTGTAGGTGCTCAGTGAGATGTGTGTGCCACTACTACAAATGTACGGGCGGAGTGAGACATGCGTGCTACTGCCACAGATTTAAGGTCTGAGTGAGGTGTGGTGTGTGTATGTGCCGCTGCCACAGATGCACGGTATGAGTCAGACGTGTATGCTACTGCCACAGTTGTACGGGCTGAGTGAGATGTGTGTGCTGCTGCCACAGTTGTACGGGGTGAGTGAGATGTGTATGCTACTGCCACAGTTGTACGGGCTGAGTGAGATGTGTGTGCTGCCGCCACAGTTGTACTGGCTGAGTAGGATGTGTGTGCTGCTGCCACAGTTGTACGGGCTTATTGAGATGTGTGTGCTGCTGCCACAGATGTGCGGGGTGAGTGAGACGTATGTGCTGCTGCCACAGTTGTACGGGCTGAGTAGGATGTGTGTGGTGCTGCCACAGTTGTACGGGCTGAGTGAGACGTATGTGCTGCTGCCACAGTTGTACGGGCTGAGTAGGATGCGTGTGCTGCTGCCGCAGTTGTACAGGCTGAGTAGGATGTGTGTGTCACTGCCACAGTTGTACGGGCTGAGTGAGACATTCGGGCCGTGCACCGCGAACGACCGGTCCGGCTTCAAGCTGGGCTCCATAGGCCGACGATTCACTGGCTGCCTGATCAGGATTCTAAACCCGGACGAGGATGGTAATGGCGAGGTCAGTGCCTAGCGGGGTCAGTGGCTGGTGAGATCAGTGGCCGGTGATGTCAGTAGCACAGATAGATGTTGCGTAGGATTCCACTGGTCAGATATAGCCATTTTAATATTTATTTTATACTCTTGAGACATTATCTGGGTGAAATACTGACATGTTGGTCTCACTTCAACATTTGTATCTGTCGTATTTTCGTTTCACGACTAAATATTCATCATACTACTTCATAATGCTGTCCTATAATGACATCTTGAAGTAGATATACATGAAGTGGATATTTTGTGCAATGCATGCCCTCTAAATAGTTCCGAACACGTGGTACGCGTCAATTAATTATTCAGTTTTTCCTTCGACAAATTTCGCCTTCCTTGTCCTGAAGGAGCGTGGACCGTCCCCCACATATACACACAAGCAATGTGTTGCACAGCCAGTAACCCCGACGGTTCGGCGCTGGATGAGCCGCGCCTGCTGTACGTATAGGTACTTGTGCCCCAGAAGAGTATCTTCAAGCTTCAGGGCTCCCTGATCTCCCACGGCATCTCTTATGCGCTTTTAAGGCATTCATAGGGGAACGCCAGCTGAGAACATAAAAGAGGCGCACATACAGCTTCAGAGGAGCGCCTGGAATCCAGGTGGCAATGCAGAGTGGCGTAGCAGGACCCATCAGACGGTTGACTTGTAAACATCAGAGGGCGTCCTCGGATCCACAGAAGGGCGCCCTCAGAGCTCGATGGCTCTGAAGTCTCGAAGAGATATCCGGTACCCCACTAGTATCTGGGGCGCTGCAGACATCTCCAGAAAAGGCCAACAACAAACCACTGGTCCGATGATGCACTACAGACATTTCAAGTTTCAACACGCGTGCTCTCGGGTCGAGTGATTGCTATCTTGCAACGGTAACATTGATCCGAGGCACCTAGTTGACTGATTTGTGATAATTCGATCTCGTCAGTTCCTGACCATGGAGGAAAATCGAAGGTTGCGTTGCTTTCCTTGTTTTATTTTCCTCAATGGCTTTCTCAGTATCGTTAGCGCATATGTCATTTCATTTAGATTATAGGCGTCACCACTAGTTTATCCCCTGAACTGTGTTTGTGACAATCGGCTTGATAACTTTGCATACTATATTTATTAATTGTGTGGGATGACATTGCATAACAGTGAACTTTTGGTTCATGTGAAGAAGGAAAAGTAAAAAATAAGCCTGAATAAATATGGTGTTTCCTTGACATTGAAGGACGTTGCTCGAGTGCGTGCCAAATTCCACTTCCGAATGCGTGGTCTGCAGATATTGCACTGGGGCCGCAACGTCTTCATGGGCTACCTGGGCTGTCCAGAGGCCACCTCGGAGACCATCGATGAAGACGACTGGCTGCATACCGGTGACGTGGGCCGCTTGGACGCCGACGGCTACGTCACCATTACGGGCCGTATTAAGGTAGGTCGTGACGTCACCGACACTCCTGTCAGGCACATCGATGTCACGGACCACACGTCTCTCTCTCTCTCTCTCTCTCTCTCTCTCTCTCTCTCTCTCTCTCTCTCTCTCTCTCTCTCTCTCTCTCTCTCTCTCTCTCTCTCTCTCTCTCTTCTCTCTCTCTCTCTCTCTCTCTCTCTCTCTCTCTCTCTCTCTCTCTCTCTCTCTTCTCTTTCTTCTCTTCTCTCTCTCTCTCTCTTCTCTCTTCTCTTATCTTTTTTTTTTTTTTTTTTTATATATTTTTTTTTTTTTTTTTTTTTTTTTCTTCTCTCTCTCTCTCTCTCTATATATATATATATATATATATATATATATATATATATATATATATATATATATATATATATATATATATATATATATATATATATATATATATATATATATATATATATATATATATATATATATATATATATATATATATATATATATATATATATATATATATATATATATATATATATATATATATATATATATATATATATATATATATATATATATATATATATATATATATATATATATATATATATATATATATATATATATATATATATATATATATATATATATATATATATATATATATATATATATATATATATATATATATATATATATATATATATATATATATATATATATATATATATATATATATATATATATATATATATATATATATATATATATATATATATATATATATATATATATATATATATATATATATATATATATATATATATATATATATATATATATCTCTCTCTTCTTCTCTCTTCTTCTCTTCTCTCTCTCTCTCTCTCTCTCTCTCTTCTTCTCTTTCTCTCTCTCTCTCTCTCTCTCTCTCCTCCCTCCCTCCTCCCTCCCTCCCTCCCTCCCTCCCTCCCTCCCTCCTCCCTCCCTCCTCCCTCCCTCCCTCTCTCTCTCTCTCTCTCTCTCTCTCTCTCTCTCTCTCTCTCTCTCTCTCTCTCTCTCTCTCTCTCTCTCTCTCTCTCTCTCTCTCTCATTTTTACATACATTTTACATACATTTTTTAATTCCCCTACCCATTAATAGGTAGGCAGGAGTGCCCTTCCATACCCGTGCGACCTAATTACGTTAAATTCCAAGGGTGAGAGGTAGGTCATGGTAAGCAAATCAAGGCAGGTCACACCACTCCCCGCTCCTGTTTCTTGCTGGACAGATCCCGCCACCAGATATTAGTAAAAGATGTTCCTGAAGCCCTCTCAGACAATTAGCAATGCTAGTAACGTCTTCGAGGGCTCCACGAAAATAACTGCTATAGGTGTTAATGGGGAAATAATACAAAATCATAACCTTGCACATGCATTTCCTAAACTACTACAACACTAAGGATAAAGGACGAAAAAGTATGAAGAGGAAGAAAAGAAAACATGATTCTTAAACGAAAATGTCCAGATGATACCAGATCACCATGCATAGCACATTACCATTACCAACATATTATTGAAAAAGTTCATACTTTCTAATAATGTATTGTCTGATGTGTTTCTTCAAGATCATTTTACTCCTTGGTACATCATCAATCCTGTGGAAGTGAGGGCAGATTATTTTATTCCAGGCTTTTGGTGCAAGAAAGGGTAATGAAAACATTATATAATTGATATCAGAAAAGGGTATTTGAAAATGTTGTCTAACTCTGAGGCCACCTTGTTCATAAAGTTGAAACATATTAGAAAGAGGTGCTGGTAATGATTGATTTAGAAAACCTAGCATGATGTAAATACATTGCTCATCAACTATGTCCAGAAACTTTAGAACTCTATGTTTAATAAACAATTCATTTGTATGGTATAAGTACGGTTTCTTATCAACAATCCTAATAACTCGCTTCTGCAACTTAATAATTTTATCAAGCTTAGAGTGATACGTACTTCCCCAGACAACAGCACAATAATTTAAATATGGCAATATTAGAGAATTATACAGAAGAAGCAATTCACAAGTTGATAAAAAGTACCTAGACTTGCCTATAATTCCAATATTCCTGCTAAGTTTTGAAGAGATGGCATTTATATGACTTTTCCATGTCATGTCTTCATCAATAAATACACCTAAATATTTTATACAGCTATGCCTTCTAATATTGGAAGTATTTATTTTGACATGAAGGTCATCACATGGTTTCCTGGAAAAAAATTTGACATCAAGTCTTCTCAGCATCAATAGATAATCTGTTGGTATGAAACCATGTAATTATTTTGGGTATTACCTCATTTACTTTACTTTGTAATTCAGAAAGATCATTAGCTGTAATAGTTACGGCAGTGTCGTCTGCAAATAGGTAAAAGCTAGCCAAATTGGAAACATTGCAGAGATCGTTAATGTATAAAGTAAATAGCAGAGGTCCAAGAATCGAACCTTGAGGAACACCTTTTGTGATATGTAATGGTTGGGAGATGATGTCATGTATCTTGGTTCTTTGAGATCTATTTGATAAGTATGAGGCTAACAGTTTATATATATTTCCTCTAAAGCCACGAAAGTTCAATTTTTGTAACAAAATGCTGATGCTGACGGTGTCAAAAGTTTTTTTTTTTTAAATCAAGATACAGAGTACAAACTAATTTATTATTTACAAGGGATTTAGTTACTTCGTTATGCATCAGAGCAATTGGCATGTATGCGCTGTGTTTTTTTTTCTGAAGCCGAATTGCAATGGGTGCATGATATTATTTTCATTTAGAAATGATGATACCCAAAAGTGTATTAATCTTTCCAGTACTTTCGAAAATATTGGTAGCAAAGAGATTGGCCTATAATTAGTAAATTTATTATTTTCCCCTGCTTTATATACAGGAATTATAACTGCAGATTTTAATCTATCACGGAATGTTGCAGTGTTCAGACAAAGATTAAAGAAATATGTTAGATGTTGCAAAATACTTCTATATGTTCCAATCAAAATTGTTGTACTAATTTTATCCATACCTCCACCAACAGGGTTTAAAGTCTTAATAATGTCTTCAATTTCAGCATCATTAACAGAAGGAATATTGTTAATGCTTGCATAATTAGGCTGTGCAAGATAATTTAATGGACTGATGTGTGTCGCAGGTATTTTTGTTTCCAACTCACTACCTATCGTTGAAAAAAATGTATTAAATTTATCAGGTATTTGTTCATTTACACAGGTAGCCCCAGAGTTATCAGCAAAACACATTGGAGGAACTGTTTGCAATTCATTCTTGTTGATAATTTCATTCAAATACTTCCATGTTTTTTTTTGCCATCACCTTTGCTATCCTGAAATGCCCTCTTGTAATATAATCGTTTCGCATCCCTAAGCACATTGCAAAGCATGTTCCTATACATTTTGTATTTATTTTAATTCAGTAAAATTATATTCCTAATATATTTTGCATATAGTTTATTTTTCGTATTTATTGAACACAGAAGTGCAGGGGTTACCCATGGTTTAATTGGATTCTTTCTTCTACTGGGTGTAAAAGTTTTAGATAATTTTTTTTATACCTGTTTCATAAGCCTTAATAAGTTTGTTGCATGCTTGATTAGCATCAGTCTCATCTTGAATGCTTCTAAGGTACTAATGAGGTGATCATTTAATTCACTGATTTTATTCTTATCAAAGACTGTCACTAAATGTCTTGTTATAGTTGTGCTTTGAATTAATGACAGATTAAGAAAAACTGGAAAATGATCCGATAAATCATGAAGTAGAATTCCTGAATTGTTCACAACATTAACATCATTTATAAATATATTATCCAAAAGGGCATCAGAATTATTAGAAATCCGGGTCGCTTTCGAGATGGTTGGGAAATATCCATAGGAATTTAACATATTCATAAAACTAAGTGTGGGTTTATCAGAGTGATATTTCAAAAGATTGTAATTGAAGTCCCCTGCTATAACACATGTACACTTAGTGTTTTCCAATGAATCAAGTATTTTTTCCAAGTAGTCCATAAATAAAGTACGGCTCAGGTTTGGAGGTCTATATATTTTCCCCACTAGGAATCTGTTTGCTGGTACACCCAACTTCATTTTGATTTCCAGAAAACTTGTCTCAAAATGATCACTCTCCAGGTCTTTTCTTTCCCTAGCCTCATATCTATTACTTACATATATTGCTGTACCTCCACCTTCACCTTCGTTTCTACTAGATGCAAAAAGATTATAATTTTTTAGACTAAAGTATTGCTCTAAATCTTTCTTCAACCATGTCTCTGACACACAAATAACTGACCAATCAACTTCAGAATTTGTAGAAGATTAATAACATCATCAAATTTATTCTTGAGGGACCTTGCATTGATATGAAGTACTGAGAACCCAACATTCAAGTTAAATCTTTGAGGTAATGAATAATATTTACACTGTGACAGTATATGTTCATGAGGAGGGTATTTATCACTCAAATCATTCCCTAGCAACTCCAATGTAGCTCCTTCAAGTTTAAGCCCACTCATTAATCAGGGAATGAGCCAACTGGAAATGGTGATTAGTTCTGGAAATGGAAAACTTGGAATACTAATTGTGCATGAACAATGAACTGGAACACAAAATGGACAATGAATGATTGGAAAGTAAAATGGAAAAAGGAAATTAGAGGTAAAGCTCACACCATTAAGAATCATAGTTAGACAAACAAATCTAGATAGTTTTATGCTTAAATAAGATGATAGAGGAGCAAGGATTATATTGCAAGTGAAAGGAACACTTCCCAGGACCATGTGTGGGAAGTTGTCAACCATTCCTGCAGCAGTAAACTTCAGGAACACCAGTTGTCCACGACACCCCTCTCTCCCTAGGCAGCAATTTACAATTTAATGACAATAACATCTCCAGGCAGCATGCTCTCTCATATGTCAACATGATGGCAGATTAATACATGTTCAATGTTCAAAATAAAACAAAAAATATCAGATTGAAATGATTATAAGCAATTCAGCAAACTAGCTGCCTTCTGTTGTATTAACTTGCCAAGAACATCCAAGATGATGATCACATATTCAGAAAGAATAATCATTAACTAATTGCATTGCATGTTAGTCAAAGGTCATTGCAATATTGTTCATTCAAGCTGTGATTTTACAATAAACATTTACCTTAAGTTAATTTTATATGAAACTTTCATCATGTTAAGGTTCCAATTACTAGTCTTCCTGTTGATCAAGGGACCAGGGAGCAGCATTGCCATGGTTTTTTATGGTCAATCATCTTTCATAACATATGGTACAGATGGATAGTTGTAATATATGCATGCTATTGAAGTCTCATACAATCCCAGCCTCAAGTTATTGCAAGCTTGACATGATATGATCAAATTCATCATGTTGATGATTGCTTTGAAATTAAAAAGTGCACAAGTGTATAAGCCCCCAGTGTCCAGGTTAAAATATTAAAACTGGTGCTTTTCAGCAACCCACATACATGCATACACACATTCACTCGACTTGTACCGAAGTTGGTCCAATAGCACAATGGCAGACCAATCCGGTACCAGCCTGGGGGCTTAATGCAAGTGAAATGTCACATTGATCACCCAGAAGTATCAAGTCAAGCAAGCATTAAAAACTTGTACCAGTGAGGAAGTAAAACATCACTGTTGGCATATGGGTAGCAGTGTATGCCTGCATTCACACCAATTGAAGGTGCAGCATTCACAGCATGCTCCTCTGCCTCTCCAAAATGTCATGAAAGCATACTGACCAACACTCCAACCCTGAACAATCCGCTCTACCTGACCCTGACACAGGGAAGCTTAGTATCAGTGCATTACATCTGATTAAAATTAGCTTAATATGTAATATGTGCGCAGAAACTGTATCATCCTTGAACGGACATTTTGAATCAAGAGATAATATTAATTTCTTGAATATTAATTTTGATTTATGGTTCGTTTCATCTTGGATGAATAATTAGTATTGATTTTCTGCAAAAGGGCAGTAAGGCATGTAATCCTATATTGTGCAAGTTCCTGGCATTCTATTTATTGTAGATTTACTACCTTCCTGAATTTAAAAGTTGATGCATGGCTGCCCCAGAGAGGGAGGGGAAGCTGCTGACATCCGATGCCAATTGGTACTAGTCAGCTGTGTATAGCTATAAGGGATAATTAGAAGCAATAGTTTATTGTACTACTGTAAATGTTATTTTTAAGTGCAACTGCTGCTTAGTGATCTGTTCAACTAATGTAGTAGATACTCTGATATAATTATTTTTGTTTCTGTAGCTAGCAGTTCACCTAGGAAGGCCTCAAAATGAGCAGTGAGGTTGGTATCTGGGTAGTTAGGTAACCTGCACTACCCAGGGGGTAGGACTTGGGTCTGATGCTTGGTAAGTTGGTATTGAGCCAGGTACCAGATATATAGGTAAATAGATACTAGATCTTTGACACAATGTTTACACAGTGCATATTGAGGTAAAAAATGTGCACATGCCCACATAGTAAGTGTACCTACCAGGCACACCCACCCAGGCATACACATATGCATAGATATGCTGAATCTGCACTCCACCGCACACAAACATACACATATATATAAATATATACACATATACTCATACATACATATATAATAGAATACAGATTCAGGAATCAAATGCCAAACCCAATATCCACATCCAACCTAGTCACCTAAGATGTCAACCACTATAAAGTTTGTCTAAATTTCAGTTTCTGCCCAAAAATAATTTTCAACATTGTTGTCCTAACTGCTACTTATTCTTATTTTTTGTTCCTGGATTTTCCTCTCTGGCTAGGAATTCTCCTGGAGGATTGATTTTCAGTTGGGGCAGGTGAGTCTGAGTCATCACTGATGTCAGTTGGATGACAAGAGAGAGCAGGGCTCTTATTTTTATTGGAAACTCCCTTAGATTTTTTGCTTGTTTTTCTGTTGTTTCTAGATGTATCATGCATCTGTCTTTCACAGGCTTCCTGATCAGTAACCACTGGCTCTCCTGTGGCTGTCACAACATTTTGTTCCTCCCTGGTTTCTTTGGTGTCAGTTGACTCAATTGCAACATTTCTAGCATTCATCTGAATTGCCTGGGTCTCATGATTCACCTTAGGTGTCACCTCTGTTGATGTGGATGTTAATTTCTCTGTCTCAGCAGAGGCCTGCTTTTTTCCTTTTCTGATTGCCTCCTCATAAGTATTCGGCTGTAGCTGAAGTTTAGACAGAATGTCTTCCTCAGATATGGCCTCCCCAATCAAGATGCTGGGCATGTCTTTGTTTTTTTTTAACAAAGACATTTCCACCTTGGGTGAAGTAGGTGGCTAACTTGCCCTCACGTCTCAGTTTTGCACACTTCGAAACAATTGCCATCTTGTCTTGGGTGAGAGATTCATGAATAAACAATCCCCTTTTTGAGAGATCTTTTGGTACCCTATTCCTGTAAATTGCCTCCCTTGCTTCTTTGTTGTTAAATCTAACGATAATGCTATCTTTTTTTCCTAGCCAGTGAACAGTGTTTATGCACCAAGATGGAAACTGGATGCCTGCATGAAAGAAAATAAGGTGCATGACTTCCTCTCGCAAATTTTTTCCAGGTCTGATGGACAATTTCCCCCTGAGGATGAGGCAATCTTGCCGGGTGTAGTTTTCAGCAGCTTCAGCTTGTTTCTTTGCTAACTTGACTATGCCTTCCAATTTATCAATTCTAGCCTGTTGCTTTTCCACCAACTGTTTGAGGAACTCAAAACTTCCCTGCTGAGACATCCTATGCACTTCCCACTGTAATAATGTTTGACGTAGAATCCGCTTTGCCCCTAAAGATTTACTAACAATTCATAGATTTCAAATAGAATACCTTGAAAAAGTAAATTACAATTGCCCACCACCAGCTACTACAGTACTAGATAAATACTACCGCACTACAGCAACAAGATATGGAAAACTTAATTCACTAATGCATTCAGCAAGATACTCCCTGATGCACAGTCAGTCGATTCGATCCGCTCACGAGCACCGGCAACGTCCTCCCGCCGTGACAGTTCGGAGCCGACTATCTTTCTATCTTTCTATCTCTTTCTATCTTTATATCTCTTTCTATCTTTCTATCTATCTATCTCATTTAAGTCTGAAAAACATCAAAGGTACTTGGAATGATACTAATTTCATGACAAATCTCGACATCCTCCTGTGCTCGTTTCGACATCTCACACCTAACGAAAAACCAATATTTTCACACTGCTGTGTCTGTGTCGGTGTTTGTGTCTGTGCGTGTGTGTGTCTGTGTGGTTTGAAGCAGATTATTGGATATGCAGTAGGGTGTGTCACGAAGGACCTTTTTTGGAAATTGCACTTTGCTTAGTGAAATTATCGTGCAGATGGCTGATTAATGGATTCTGGTGATGAAGCTCATTAATAAAACTCAATGAAAGTGTTTAGTGGGGTAAAAGGCCTTTGATAAGCACCAGTCGCTTAATAAGTTGCCTGGATATCTGACGCATGAAAGAAAGGTTCACTTTACGTCGCTTGTTCGTTCCATTTTCAATCAGTAGATCTATCGGCGTATAATGCTATAATTTTCACTTTTGAAAGCTTGAACATCTTCAAAATTCCTCGTCTGTTTACATCGAAGACCAATTAAATCATTCTGAGACACCCGATATCTTATTGGTATGACAAATAAACCATGCGAAATCGGCATCATGCTCCGTTCCACTACAACCGAAGGAGACGGGCATACAGAGACGTCACCTTTTGTACGAGCGACCACATTTTTTGTACGAACTATCATTTTATAACTACTACTTGTCTACATGCTCGACACAAAACCCGACATGAAATCCTTTTTGCTGCTGAGCACTGGCATTGCTGACCTGTGTTTCAACTTCGCCACAATGTAACCGTGGCGGGCCTCTTCACCAGTTACCTTCAAAGACACCTCGGTCACCACTTTCACCATCCGTTCCACCGTCTGACTGTGCACGGGGTATGGCGGTACTCCGAGAGGACTCGCGATAACACCACCTTTTTGGCCAGTATTAACTCTCGTGCCGTCACAGCCAAGCACAGAAACATCCGCACCAAACTCATATGCCACGGCATTCAGGTCCTGAAAAATGTCCTCAGCTTTCCCAGTCTGTGGGGTAAAATGTCCTAAATATGCACTGTCTGGCTCGGATACAACCACAATGTGCTCTTCCGTCTTCTTTGAACTGGCTGTCATAAGCGTGTCGTCTTTTCTTCCGTCGAAGTAGAGACCAGATACACGACCTGCATGATACTCATGGCTCTGGGCTACTACCTCTCTTCTAATCCGATCCCTTGCTCGCCATACTTTTTTGCTATCCACTATGCAGTCCATATCGTCAGAAGTGATCCGACCAATGTTCACTTGGAAACCGTTTATGATCGCAGCACACGCACGATTAGACACTCCGTACCGATCTGCTGCTAGAGCCGTATTTAGCAGTTCGTTCGTTTATTTAGCAGTTCACCATATACTCTGACTCATTGACTACAGATGTGAGCGATGATGAATCTGTGGCGGAATCTTGGTCTGAATTAGAATCTAGGTGGGCCATTCCAGAAGGTCCCGGTTGTGGTGATGTGACTGTCTCGGCGGTTAGACGCCTCCTTTCGTCCATGGCGCATCGACGAGTGATTTCACGGATATCTGCGGTGCCGATTTGCATTTGGCGAGGTCCTCTCTGGTCTTGGACAAAGGGAAACTCCATTCGTGGCACTTTGTCGGCCATCGCACATTTGCAGCTATCGATATCAGCACATTTGCAGCGGGCTATATCAAACAATTTTCAAACCACTCATCACCGGACGGACGTACACCTGGTGATGCCGACTTCTTTCCAGCAGTTTTCATATATCGCAAGTAGCGATCGCGGCATTCTCGAACCATATCTTCGACTCGGGCCCTCCCAACAATTGGTATTCCTTCGCAGCACCACATTTTCATCACACTTTCCGCGACAAACTTTATATGGGGTGCTAGCCTCTCTTTCAACCTTTTGTTCGCAACGCATGAGTCTCTATTCACTTTACTCAAGTAATTCAGAACGTCAGTTCTCGTGGGCAGTCGGTTTGTTTTTAGTTCAGAAGGAACCAAAAGCCCTTTGGTGGAAGCGCGGGTCTTAATGTTCGAACTCTTACCCCTGATCACACCGACGCAGGTAATATCACACTTCACAGGCAGTGGGCACAACTTGCAGACACCAAACCACTCTTTTCAGCCCCTCCCCCGCGCCATGCGACGATCGCCGCCGGCTCGTGTCGCCCTCGTTAATAGGTTGTCCCTACTGCTAATAATCCCAGTTTCCCTTGAAACTTGAGTAACGAAAAGGAACAGGAGACTTGGATTGACTAATAAAACAGGGATGTATGGCATGCGAAGCTATTTTGTGTCGTTAGTGCGTACGCAATTTATTCGAATGATGATTCATAGCACTGTGAAAGGTAGAGCACAGACAAAGGAAAGTGGAGCGATCAGTCTTTCAGTGAAGTTTAATCTTTACAATCAGATATATCCCGGCTCCCCTGATCTGTTTTTGAATTACCAGAATCCATTCAAAAGTCGTCCACAGCACCGACTGCCGCCCTTTTCGTCACAGCGCCGCGGCGGCGCTCCGACGGCGGCCGACGCGTGGTGTTAGATGCCAATCGCAACGGGGCGCCATCACTGGAGACTTCAACGCCGGGCGCCCGGCAAATTTGTTTCTTTATCGGCCTGTCGCATATTTTGTTTATTGTTTGATTTCGATTTTGTTTCGACCACAGGGTTTTTTTAGGTGATCTGCACGATAATTTCACTAAGCATAAGAAAAACCGTTCAGGCGACACACCCTAATATGCAGATCTCGTTGAATATGACTGCGAATTTAGCGTTGATGATCTTCTTGCTTGTGGGTCCCATTGAGCGTATTATGTTCCTTGTCTCTTCATTGTGTTTATGTTGTATTTCGCAGTTGTGCATGATGGTCAATATTGCGATTAGTACGTAGGACATATCTGTATTCGATCGACGTTTCGTCTTAACCTAAGACATTTTCAAGACTATGAGTTGGGAAGTCACATTGATGAAATATACATGTTTGAAATTATGTTTTGGTTCACTATTCACGTGCGTTGTGAGTGGGCGCTAGGAGTGCTATACATTCATATTTCCAGTGTCATACTGCAAGATGTCACTGTGGGGTGGGGGCTGCCTCTCGTAGAGTTCGAGTGTTCCGCGTGCGGTGATTGGCTTGTTGATGTCTGCATCGATGTGTCTGGTGTAAATTGCCTCTAGGGCAATAAGACGTTGTTTGTTGTAGGTGGTTGCGAGTATTTTAGTGCTTTCTACCGGTAATTTCCTTGTCAGCGCTGTGTTGTGGTGTTCGTGTGTATGGGAATGGCCCGCCGTTTTGTAGGTGCATTGTGAGTCTTCGACTAAGTGTAGTGGTTGTTTTCCCAATATATCCACTGTGGGGTAGGAGCGCGCAGTTTCCTAAGGTGCAATTGTAGTGGTACGTCAAATTTGTTTGTTTGAGTGGTGATGGGAGCGCTGATATATATATATATATATATATATATATATATATATATATATATATATATATATATATATATATATATATATATATATATATATATATATATATATATATAGAAATTATAGCACACATATGCACATTATGCATTCATATAATGAAATTACTAACTCCAATGAAAACGGAGATTATCAAAGACAAATTACCAAATGTATTATGGAACTATGTATGTGTGTGTATATATGTATATAGATATATGTGCATACATATATATATATATATACATATACGCATATAGTTCCAGGATATATTTGGTAATTTGTCTTTGCTACATTTTGGGACAGCTTATTTGCTTGCAACCAATCCCAATGTACTGTAGTTTTCTAACTAGTATGCCTGTCCTAACTGTGTGAAAGGCCTTTTTCAAATCAAAATGTAAGCCACACAAAATATCTCCGTTTTCATTAGACTTAGTAATTTCATTATACGAATGCATAATGTGCATGTATGTGCTATTATTTCTTCTTAAGCGAAATTGAAAAGAGCTTATTGAAATTGAATTGACTAAGTACATTATTTAGTTCCAAGTATGTCAAAAGATAGGTGTGTATTATTTTCCCCAAAATTTTAGAAAAGATAGGGAGTAAAGATATAGGTTTATTATTTGTGAGTTTATGATGTTCATCTGCCTTGAATATAGGTACAACAACTGCTGTCTTCAAATCATCAGGAAATATTCCACTATGCAGACACTGATTAAGTAGATGGGAAACCTGTTTCAATTTGCTTTGATATGTAAGCATTAAGATGTTTGTGTTGATTCCATCTATGCCACCTCCAACAAATTTCAAGTCACTAACAATTGATTCTGCTTGAGCTTCATTGGTACTTATAGTATCCGAAAACTGCATGGGTAGGTTCAGTTGTGTATTCAGTAGGCGTTTTGTAGATGCAATTTTTGTTTTAGCCTTTGTCCAGTAGAGACAAATATGTTATTAAATGCATTTTGCGCACATTTCCTTTCATATTCATTGCCATCTTCATCTACTAACAGTGTAGGATTACCATATTTTTTTTCTTGGTAGTGGAGTACAACCTTTTTAGCTGGAGTACGATTTTTTTTTTTGCTGGATTTCAAAAAGTAGCTATGCACTTGCTGACAATTAACCTTGTTTTAGTGGAGCTGATTACCAATGTTAGCATTTTTGTATGCATAAATATCTTGGCAAACTAAGCCATGTCCAAAATTTTGCTGCACTAAAAAAATGAGTTGTCCATAACCAGTATTGCTTTAATGGAATTGAAAATACATGTTGGAATTTCATGCTGTATGTACCATATAAACATATATGTACATATAGCTAACTGCTAAGTCAGCAATATGTCAGTAAGCTAAGTCATGAATAGGTGCAATTGTGCCAAGGAATGCACCTAGTGGGAAATGCCCTCAGTAGTCAAAGTACTCCCAAATATTTATCCATGATATATGCAAATTGGATAGATATTGCCAGACTGTAGGTGGGTGATGCATTCCCAAAGTTCACGAACAAATATTTATGATAAATAGGCATGATGTGATGTGAATACACCAATAACATTTCTCCTGGCAGAGTTCAGGATGAATCGCACTCAAATTCATCTTGGGCGGACCACACAACCGGGATCATCCTTCAACAAACATTTCTCCGAAGGACTACTCCCACAACTAATGAGCCAAGTTTACCCGCGATTCATTTGAATTATTGCTAACTTCCGTTGTTGTCCAAAACCTCAAGCACTCCCAAAATGCATTTCATGGCCCAGGTCGACCTTTACACCATTCCGAATTTGTGCGCACCATTCGCCACCGACGCATAATACACAGATCTGCCTCATACCTCAAAATTGGCTGTGGTAGAGTTATCAGCGAAGGATGATGTTATAAACCAACTTCATGAGCAATGGTAGAGAAAATGATAACAAAAGTATACTTAGTCGATGTCAACGAAGTTCACAAATGCGCACCCGACACCCGAGACCGGCTCACAACGCACACCTGATACAACAAACCACACGTGACTATTGGATATAGGTTTGGGAATATGAAATGGTTTAATGAAAATTATACTAAAACAAACCGTCTGGAATGTTTAGTTGAAGCAAGGATCGACTTGGAAGGATCCAGAGCTGCTAGACAGGAGAGCAAATTGCCCTGGTAAAACCGCTCATAGGCGGTGTTATTTTTTCTGTTAAATAGAGCTTGTCGGATTCGCTTACCCCAGCATTAGAAGTACAGCTGATCACGGCGCGGGCGAACAGTTGATGGCTCGGAGTAAATTTGGAACAAGTATTACGGACCCTTCACTGACACTGATGAACCCCAAATGCAGTTATATTTCAAGGCGTATGATTTATCTTCACACACATTTACAAAAAGTTATTTGACAGTCATGCATAAGTGCACAAATGGCATTGGTTTCTTGGTGTAATCGCCTCGGAAAATTTGCTTGCCCCGGGGCCGATTTGAATTTGAAGTGATTTTCTTGCATTAAACGGGCTCATTGTGTCTTTAAGAAAAAAAAACTTGTCTCTAACAAAATGACCTTCGATTGCTCATCCAAAGCACATTATTGGCCAACCGAGGCTTCGAGTATTTACTCCGGCAATACCAAGTACCCCCAGATTTGCCAACTTGGGATTTCTGGTACTTCTTGACGAACACTCCAGCACAAGTATCTAAAAATATATATTGAATAGTTATTGATTAATCTAAGTATATCATATGTAGCAATAAATATTGATGAATATTGAATCAACATTGAATAAATATTGAATAAATATTGAAATAATGACTATGTTGACACAAACAGTCTTCTCACATGCGTCTTCTTTATAGCGTCTTCTTACATGACGTCACGCAACGCCATTTGTGCGGTGCGGAGACGTTTTTAGGGCATAAATGGCGTTAACCGACAAGCAACACCGATACCAACAGATCCGAATGTCGTCTAGTTCTATTGTGGTCATTGACGGGTCTGCGATTTGGTACTGCTGCAACTGCAAATCTAAACGCAAAACTGGTGGCATCAGAACAGACCAAGGAAGCCAGGAAGAAGGCACTGAGAATGCTCGGGGCAATAAATAGAAATGTATCATGCAGAAGTGAGGAAGTGATCAAGAAGCTTTACTGTGCATACGTCAGGCCATATTTGGAATACTGCATCCAAGCTTTGTCTCCTAGCTATGAAAAAGATTGTTGGCTTTTAGAGAGAGTACAAAAGAGGGCTACAAAAATGGTTAATGGCGTAAGCAACCTGGCATATGAGGAAAGATTGAAGAAATTGAATATGTTTTCACTTAGATATAGAAGACTGAGAGGAGATCTCATCGAGGTCTTTAAATTTGTCCATGGTCTGGAGAGGGGATACCTTGGGGAAATGTTTGAATTGAACAGAAATGGTGCAATTAGAGGTCATAAATTCAAAATTCAAGTTAACGACAGCAGAACAAGGTTAAGGCAAACTTTCTTCACCAACAGGGTAGTAGAACACTGGAGCCAGCTGCCAGAAAACATTGTCAGTAGCAGAACATTGAACATCTTTAAAAACAGCATAGACAATCATTATAAGAATAGAGGGCTTGCCTTTCAGTATTACAGGGAGGGCTGATTGACAGATTTGGTGGGCAACTGGTTCAGTGTACAGAGTGCAACCAAGTACAGAGTGCCTTGTGGCTCATAGCTGCACTAATCTTTTATGTCTTTATGTCTAACTGCTATTTGTTTTCAGGTATGGACTTTGAGTGGTGGCACTTGACCAAACAATGTTGTTCTTCCTTTTCCCTTCTGGAGTACAAAATATTTAATTTAGTCTAGTCACAATCCTGGAGTGCAAAATGTATTTGTATGCTTGACAACAACAAACGCCAGATTTTCCAACTCTGTCTACTAATGCATCAGGAAGGCCTAGTCTTTTTGTGTTATTTATCAGTTTATTCAGGATTCTCCACGTTTTTGTCCATCCTGTTCCTTGTGATGCAGGTTTTCAGAGCGCTGTTTGATAATCCAGTTGTTTTAGCCGAGTATGGTAATTCTGCAAACGCTACTTCTCTAGAATGCATCGGAAGCCACTGTCAGCGTCCGGCTTTTCGTGCAAGACGTTTGAGGTTCTTGTCTGTGCTGTTTCTCCATAAAGCGTGAAATCAACTGTCTATACTTCGCTTTATTACTGGGAAATATTTCAAATGAGCGCCCTCAGTTTCGGTTTGTAATTATATGTTTCTCGCATCCTTGGCATGCTTGGAACAATCTCAAGGCATGCCATAATATGTCAGATTTCATGTCTTGTAATTAAGAAGTTGTCTAATATTGAAGGTAGCGTTACAGTCTACCGATCCTGCCCTGTTGAGCTATTCGAATGATCGATATATTTTGACCTCTTATCATGGATTTTTTATCCTAGCTACAAAATACGTACCACGTGTAGAGTGCTGGCTCTGCCCCCCAAAGAGCCAGCGAACTGCTCCCTTGACGCCGGTGATGGTCTGTGCCGGGCAGGAGCTGCTCATCACAGCTGGTGGAAAGAACGTGGCGCCAGTACCAATCGAGGACGCCGTGAAGGCCCACCTGCCTGTCGTCAGCAACTGTGTGGTGGTCGGCGACCGCAGGAAGTTCCTCGCCGCTCTGCTCACCCTCAAGGTGCACTTCCGCTGTCACTCTGTGTGTCAGTGTTAAAATAGTGGTTTTCGTTGGGTGCGAGATGTCGAAACGAGAACAGCAAGATCTGGAAATTCACCACGAAAATGATGTCATTTAAGCACTTTGTCACGTCCTCCAAATTTAATTTTGAATCAATCACTGCACCTTTCTCGCTTGTTTTGAAGATGCTTAGTTTAGGGATGCATATGTGAACGATAACGATGCAATAACCTATCCTATAAACTGGTATTGTATAACAGAACACATAGCTAAAGCCTCCACCTGGAATTGCGTTACGAGATATTCGTGTATCACGACTCGTGGTGAGTATAATAATGATACTTATATACGAGATGTCAAACGCGAGGCATGAAGACTTCACAAGTGCGTATCAAGAAGCACAATGTCGATACTTCTCTGGGAATGATGTTGATTCAGTGCACAGAGAGTGGTATATTTCACCCAGCTTTATCAATAATGTATCACTGCTCTGTGTTGACAATGACCGCTTCGTGTGGTGTTCCTGACACCCGTTCGATATCTATGACCGCTTCATGTGGTGTTGCTATCACCCGCCCGACGCTCATGTCCGCTTCAATGGTCCGTTCCTGTCGCCAGCTCGACACCCATAACCGCTTGAATGGTCCATTCTTGTCTTTAGTCTGGTAATGTTAAGCGTAATTTATTCGTTGGGATTCTGCCCAGCTTTTTATGCATCCTTGGGATGTACAATTATGTTTGAGCTGCAGAATCCATTTGCGTCAATTCCCTCTTCACAGGTCCCTGGTACCTATTGATCGTGTAGCTGAAATTGCCTATACTTTGATTTTGATAGGATGTGAGCCAGTTTCGAAGCCAACCATATAAGTTGAAAAGCTAAGGATGGCTTAGTAGCTTGTATGAATATCAGAAGCATGTGTGTTGTTGTCCTGCTAACGTTTCTTTGCTTCCGTACGTTTTTCAATTGAATGGTGTAGATGGTATGAAATAGGCCAGCGGTTCATGTCCGACATAGAGACCCCACTGATGGCAGGCTGTGGAACAGTAAATAGGAGTAGGTTTGACCTAGTTGCAGCGGAGATATTTCCCGAGAGTTTGGTCTGGTGTTGCGATGCCTCTTGACGTCAGCGGCAGACGTCTCGCTTGGAGATGGGCTAGACACAATTGTGGTGGTGTTCGCCCAGGTGGAGATGAACCCCGAGACCGGAGAGGCCACCGACACCCTGCATCCCATCGCCAAACACTGGCTCAAAAGCCGAGGAGTCCAAGCCACAACAGTGAAAGAGGCGATCCAACACCTGGACCAGGTCAGAACGGAGCGAAGCGTAAACAGTAACGCATGAAAAACAATGCGTCCAACACGCCTCGACGTTGAAGCAGACAAATGTAATTAGCCGATTTAAAAACAAATCCGAGTACATTGCAAATTGTGAGGTATACCACATTGGTTTGACAACTTCGCTGAGCAGGCGTTTGATAATACATTTGCAGGAGGGTGCCTAAAAACATGCAGGACCAACACAACACAGTTTTTACACCAGACATTCTGATCTCTGACACCACTGATTAGGCACACCACGCCTATCGTCATCACACAAGCCAATCAGCTGAACCTGACACCCACTGCACGACTACTGTTGTGGTGCGATAATGATCCATGTGGTGGGAATCACTGTCTGAAATGGAAGACAGTGATTCCCAGTGATTGGATTGAAAATGGAAGTGTTCTTGAATGAGTGGAACAAAGTTTATTGCGTCGATATTTATTTCGATATATATATATATATATATATATATATATATATATATATATATATATATATATATATATATATATATAAGTTGCTGCACGTGCATGGCTAGCGACCGCATCTAAACGCCATGGCGTCCGCTTACTATCTTAGGATAGCAATTTTTTTTAAAAGGCTGATTACGGATATCCATGGTGGGGTAGTTGTGTACGCACTACGTGTTTTCGTCTTATGCTTAATTTTGAGCCTACCGCAGGTTGTGTGCCTCCTATATGATAATTTTGTTCCGTGTTATTCATGAGGATGTCACCTACGTGTGTCGAAACGTTGAATATGTTGTCGTTTGCAATGGACAGTGTTTATAATATGCGCCTGTAAAGAGCAAGCAGAGGAAAATGATGGCAGCAAATCTGAGGCCTAGCGACTGACGTTCAGAGGGGAGAGGGGGGGGACGTTGGCTGAATTGATCGCCTGTCATTGACATGTGGGAAATGTTGCTGCTACCATGGACGGAAGAGGCACTGCACCAGAGTAACGTGTGCTCCTGGTGTGCATACAGTATCGGTCGGATGTGCAGAAGGCGATATCTGCGGCCAACTCAGAGGCAGAGTCGCACTCGTGCTGGGTGCAGAAGTGGTGTGTGCTTCCCACCGAGTTCTCCATTCCCGGAGGAGAGCTCGGGCCGACGCTCAAGATCCGTCGCAAGGTTGTTATGGAGAAGTTCAGCGCCGAAGTGGAGGCCTTCTACAGCGGTTGAGTGCTCGTTGTGCTGACCCGTCGCGAGTCTGGGACTGACGATTCCCTCTGTCGGCACCTGACGATTCCCTCTGTATTGGGACCTTACTTCCCATGTGTGTGGACGTGATTTTCCGCGTATCTAGGACCGACTCCCGCCGCATCTGGATCTCATTCTCCGTGTGTGCTTGTAGCTAGCTCTTCATGAATTTGGAGCTACCCTCCTGTTCATCCTGGTTTTTCCCGAAATAAAATTTGATGAGTACGATTTGAAACTGCGTTACTGTTCGTTGTCAGAGACTGGACTAGTTAGCGTCAGAGGCTAGCGTCATATGTTGACTGGCACACAGTGCCAGAGTCCGGGCCAACTGGTCTCTGGGACAGGAACGGCTGCTGTTACAGTGTTTGTGTCGGAAACTGGGCCAGTTAGTGTCAAGTCTGGTATACCTGTTGCTGATCAGATGTCGGGAATCAGATCAGTTCGTAATCTCTGGTAATGCCATCACTAAACCATGTGTCAGGTATGGGATCAGCGAGGCCAGGGACTAAAGCCAAGGATTGGACCAACTGGTACGAAGTCCACAGTACCGCAACGGAAGGTGCGATGAGTCCGTACTTCATCGGAAGCTGTGTTGGGCCGTGGTGTAGCAGAAGCGGTGTCGGGCCTGTTGTGTGTGGGAATTGTGTAGTAAATTGTGTTCGGCCCGTACCATAGCGGAAGTTGTACCGGGCCGGTGCTGAAGCGGAAACTATATTGGCTTACAGTGTAGCGGAAGTTGTGTTCAGCCTGTGTCATGGTTGAAGCTGAGTTGTAGCGGAAACTATATCTGTCTGCACTGTAGCGGTAGCTGTGTTTGGTCGGTGATGACTGCTGTGGCGGAAGCTATGCTGGGTTCGTGCTGTAGCGGTAGCTGTATTAGGCTCGTGCTGTAGCGGTAGCTGTATTAGGTTCGTGCTCATCGTGTTGCGGTCATAATTCCTGAGGTGTGTTCGCGCTAGATGTTCTGGTATAGTGGAGGCAGAAGTTAGCATCGCGTGTTAAGGCGCGAACAGACAGCTTTACAAAGAATATTCGGGCTGACGGGTTGTCCATTAAGTGTGAAAACATCAAGCTACATTGGCGAATAATGTATCGTCACCGCAATTCGTTGTTTACTTACACATAGGCACCTACGAGCAAGAGCGAAGCTGGAGTAAGTTATTACTCCTGGTACTCTGATACTTGCTCCTGAATGTATAAGACAGACGTTCATGTTGGGGCTGGGATACATGTCACGCGTCTTGACTCATTTATTGGTCCATCACATCCTGTCGCCTCTGGTCACGTAAATAATGTGAAGAATAAACAGAACGAACACAAAGAAAATGAAGAAAACAACGATATCTGTGTTCAGTACGGCTGCATAAATATCTGTATCACGTACAATGACGACTATAATCGGAGGGCATATAATAGCAATGCATTTACCTCCCGGATTGGTGGGATCTTGTTTGTTTCTCGCAGGAAGACTGGTATCTCTCGCAGTTGTATATCTGCGGTATCTCATGTAGTTGTGTCTGTGCTCTTTCATATCGATGCAGAATCTTAGTCTGTCTTCGTGCACGTCATTACAAATTAACATGTCTGTGTCCAGTGGAATGGCAGCTCCACGAATGCGGAGCCGCAAACATCTCAGTCCGATAATGTTTGTAGTTATTAGGCTGCCAACTTGTACAATTATCAACGGAAATATGGCTCCTCAAAATCTGTCAAATAATTTATACAAGAGCTTACAAGCAACAAAAACCCAGCAAAAAGAGCACGCGAACAAAAACGGGCCCACCAAGCACGTATACATGCAGAAACACACGTAGTCGGTCATTCCCATCGAACGCACAGCGGGCGCTGATGAGCTAATCTTGCATGGCTTTCCGTCTCGACATCACGCTTTCTCAGGAGCAAGGTGAGGCGGGGTGCCGGCCGCTCATGCTGCCAGCTGCCGATCTGTACTCACTGTTCACCGCGCCATCGCCACTACGATATGTCACCATGACACGTCCGATCGGCCACCTGCACATTGGAGCGCCTCTGGCCATCACAACTACGATGTCGCCGCTCTCAAAGTTCCGCGTCGGCTCCTGCCACTTTCGCCGCTCTTGCAGCGATGACGGGGCTTCCCAACGCCACAGAGTCCAGAACTTCTTGGCGAAGTATTGGACTGGCGCCAGCGCTGTCGGGTGTACACATTTTTGCAGAATATGCCAGGAAATGGTAGAACTGGACCTCGGTGTCAGTAATTGATTACGTGTCAGTAGGTCTACATTGCCGGTGTTGGTCGTGCTACTATGAGGTAGGGGTCGGCTATTCACGATTGCTTCGGCTTCGGCCATAGCTGTACGCAGGAGCTCATTGGTTAGTTATTTATTTTACGGCACGTCGACTATTGAGTCATGTAGCGTCGCCAATTTCTCACGCCGATTGGTCGCGGGCGAAGAGTAACGACAGGTGAGACTCAAAACTTTCGATTGTGAGACCGGGGACTTACCCCTAGACCACTCGTGACGCTGGACATGTACCTTTAGCAGACTGACGGACGTGACTATCACAGATCTGATCCGCCGCTCCCATGCGGCTCCCACGTGGCTAGCGCGTGGACCGTGTGGTCGACCTGTGAACCGAAACTCAAGCCAGTCGCTTTCGTTCTTGAGTTCTTCCTCTGGGACAGGCTCAGTATAGGCATTTTGTAGCATTCCCTCATAAAGCTTGTATAGTCTTCACAGAATTTTTGACCTCGTGATAACCTTTTATTCAATCCATTGAGAAGCCTGAACGCAGCCAGTAGCTATTAGGATGCCAACTTGTAAAATTATCACCGGTAACATCATCTGAGTCGTACCCACCACAATCTGAGACCTTGAGGCCGAACTTGACCCAACCATAGGTTAACTTTGCCCTGTGATTTTTGCTGAATGTATTAATAGTCGTTCCAAGGTAGTCGGCCTATGCGGATTATCTAGACTATTTTTTAGTTTAATAAGTTTGGAATATTTATAATCCAGACTTCCCTGAAATAAATCCTGATCGTCTTGCTCGACATGTTTTCAACGTGATCTCGCCCACAAGGTCGGTTATATTTTGTTCTCCAAAAAGGAAAACATTTGGCGACATTCATAACCTTTCCCTGAGCACATCCTGCTTCGAAGAGCATCACCTTCATTAGTGCACCACATATTTCCAGGTATTCAGCCTTGACGTTATCAGTGACCTTGACCTTTGCACGTGGCAGTGTGTTCGACTTACACGTTGCACTTGTAACGTGTAAGGCGAACACATGTTACATGTCGTCAATATTAAAAGCGCAAAAACCCATTTGTTTCACGACCAGGGTTCGAAAACAACGACGAAAACTGAATGCGTGTTGATCTCATTGACCTGACGTAGAAGATGAACCAAAAGGCTCAGATAATATGCTTTAGGTGACTGAAATTCCAAGGACGTTGCTGTGCCATGCTGCTTGTCACAACTCATACCTCACAACAAAAGTTAGTAGGAATGGCTAGTAGTGTAGTAGCGTTGACAACACCCTTTTGGTTTTCGAGGATTACATTTTTTCCTCGCTACGGCCCGAAACAATAAGACAGATTTTGTTTATGTTATTCTGCATATATATATATATATATATATATATATATATATATATATATATATATTCATGACATTACCTCCATACCCTGGAGCTTGGCACCATCCATTCATCTAGCGTAGTGTGTAGGAGGACCTCCACCATCCCTCGAAACAAATTCCATGTGACAACCCCAAAATTGGCCAGACCTGTCTGGCAAAGCCCTCGACCGCCCCTGGATCATCGGGAATTATCTTGATCTACTCCCCCCTATTTCTGCACAATTTCCTGGTGACTAACCTGAATGAGCACCTTCACCGCATATAAAAATGTCTAATGGACTTCCTTCAATCAGCACGAAAGACACCATTGAAAAATATTGATGTCACCTCTGAATTAGGACCTATCTCTATCCACAGTGGTGGAAACGACCTTGAATCGGCACCTTCATCAGACTGCTAGGACAGAACCCTGGTGATGCCAATGGTTCTTAATTGATGCCTCCATCACAAGCCACGCCTCCCCCTCGCGGAGAAGTTCCCGTGGACGTCACCGGCGCCGACTACTGATCCCGTGGCACGCCACAGCCTCGACTGTCGCCTCAGGCGGCTGATCAATGTGGCTGCTATGCCTGCTCCTCCAGTGCCCCGTCACAACCATAATCCCATTAAAGCTACTCGTGTCGCTTAGCCACTATGTATGTCACTTAACTAAGTTGGCCGTAGGTCAAGAACGTTGTGGCACGAAAACTTCAAAGGTTCAGGTGAGGTGGAGACGAGGTATTTTGACGTTCACTCTTTCTCTGCATCGCACACAATCACGACCAACATCAGAGTACCTCAAGTAAGTCATTCAAATGTGTACTTTATCCACATGGCTCAGTCGTGCAGGCATTTTTATTGCGTCTAACTAATGATCGTGTGGAATGAAAGAGGCGAATGACTTGCATGGATGCCTGAAAGGGTCAATGATCAAGTATCAGTGGAATTGGTTCGAATTCCACGCAAGGTATACAGCTGTCAGAAACAGCACTGGAAAATCTTACAAGTATGCTGCCCGCGTCCCGCTTGGATCTGGCTGCTCAGAGAACGTCGGTTGTGTGTAGGTGTGGGTGGTGGATATGTCGTGTTATCTGGTATCTAGGTGGGTCTCGTAAACGGATGAACGCCGGCGGGCGGTGGCGGTACCAACGCCATGTCCCTATATCTTATCTCCATTCATCGTTGTCGCATCACACTCCGAACCCTCCTCGCCACATGGTCAGCCGAGCACTCACGGACGCTGTGATGTGGAAAGGAACCTGGCCTCGTCTGTAGAAATTCGTGTAGTGGTGGCGATGGGCTGCAGATGGGTCCGCGACGACGTCGAGGCGGCTGAAGATGTAGGTCAGAGGACAACAGCAACCATCTGGCCTGCCACCGACTAAACGGTCACAGCGGGCCCCACAGCGATCCATCTGTGCGGCCTGTGCCGCCATTTACGAAGCCCGCCCCGACACCGTCCAGTTCGGCTTTACCCGGACCACCATATACTTACCAGTGCGTGAAGGCACGGCCGTGCACATATCTGCACATATCTCAAGATACATGTATCTGCTCAGACGCATTCCCGTGTGCAGCGCCGGGCAGTGGACGCATTCTTCTGCATGCCTCCTCTCTGGCAAGCGATCAAGTAATAGCATAACTATCGGAGGGTTTGGGCATGATAAATAAAGAACGGCTCGTTGTCTTCGATCTTGGGCACTGCCATCATGGACACGGCAGAAGTAGTGGGGTGCTGGGATACTGCGCCCATCTCGATCAAAGGCGCAGGAACCAAGGTGACAGGAGGGGACAGCGGGAACCCTCTGTTATTGAATGTGTGCTTTACTTAATGTGAACTTTCTGACTAATACCGAAAGTATTAAATGTTCGGCATCATTCACTATTTCGATGGACCACAAAACCTTCGTGATGACCAGGAGTTCGGCCGTGTACTTTCACTAAGCTAAACTTTTGCTGCTAAATCGCTGCGCGAGGAGGCAGCGTGAACGAACTGTTCGTGGTACCACTTACAAAGGCACAGCCCACACCATCATCAGTTTCTGAACCGTTGTAGGTGTGAATGCATGAGCTATGCTTGTTTGTTTGTTTATTGGGGTTTAAGGGCGCATCAACTGCAGTGGTCATGCAGCGTCCATAACTTAGGCTGGTTTAGTCAACAAAATTATCCAAGCAGGAACTAGTCGGGACGGCCTATTGTACCTACATCATCAACCCATTACGATCAAAATGACGGTTTCATGATCAAAATGACGGTAAAACCATAACGGTTTCACCACATACCAAACGTGGTATTAGAGAAACGCATATATTACAGCAAATTTCATTCCTGAGAGGAAGCGGAATAGCTGTCCTGATTGCGCGAACGGTGACTCGTCACCCAGTAGTTCGCGTAACGATACTGAAGTACCTCCAAAGTGGCGTCTTCGCTCATGGGCCAGTCTGGGACACGCAACCAATATGTTGAATCGACAGTGTGGCGTGGCACCTTTGGCACGGTGGCCTTTGGTCGCCACCCAGGAGGTGTCCATGGGTGCTGTATGTGTGGCCTGTACGCAGGCGGCATAGTATCACCTCATGACGTCTAATTTTATGTGATGATGATGGCCACTCACCAAGATGGTGTTTAATTTTCCTCAACTTGTTTTCTGTCATGTACTCCCAGCTGTCCTTCCATTTATTGAGAACCGAGGTCCCAGTGGCTGGGAAGAAATCCCCCGCAGGGAGAGGAAGACATCGTGAGCGTGGGCCTCGAGCAGCACGTCTCGCTACAGCGTCAGCAGCCTCATTCCCACTGATTGCTACGTGGCTGGGAAGCCAACATAATACCACCTGTTCACCTTCCATGTTCGGTGTCGTAAGTCTAGATAAAACGCTTTGTACCAGTGGGTTACATGGGTTGGCGCCAGCAGGCTACTAAGCGAGTCGCCATCTATAACATGCAGTTAATCATGTCCGACCTCAATAAAACTCAGCGCCTTGTTGATAGCTACCAGCTTAGACGTGTAGGCTGATGCATTCGCGGGGAGAGAAAACGTTCCATTTGCGGTATTTGTCACAAAGGCGCTACTAACACCAGAGTCCGTCTTTGATCCGTCCGTATATATCGGAGTGTAGTTTGATATGACGATATAAGCTCCATTGCCATTAGCTTGTGTTCTCGAGGAATGAAGTCCGCCTTCCTCAGGGATGTCAGTGACGCATCGATATTTGTGGTGGCCAGTCTCCAGGGAGGAGTCCTTGAAGATTCAACACGTGACACACCACGCAATGTTATAGCACTGTCCGCGAAGAGTGCTTGGATTCTCACGCGGAAAGGGGCAGACGTTCCCTGTCGCCTCCCTATAAACATAGCTAGGGTATGCCGGAAAAACACCGATCGGTAGGTTGGGTGGTCGGGGAACTGGCGCAGCGTGCACACATAACGCATGCCAAGCACCTCACGACGCGTAGCCAGGCACGGCTCGTTGGCCTCCACCAGAAGACTCACCATTGGTGACGTGCGAAAGCAGCCTGTAGCAATGCGTAGAGAGGTGTGTTGGTCTAACGTTCGCTTTGCCGACTTACACGAACTATCATAAACGAAGAACATATAATCCAGTTTAGATCGGACCAAGGATCTGTATAGTCATGGGTGTAACCATTGGGGGGGGGGGGACATTCTCCCCCACCAATTTCTGAAAAGTAGCGATTTGTCCCCCCCCCATTTTCCGTGTCCTCTCTAGCCTCGCTACCTGAGTATCGTCGCCGCAAAATTCTACGTAATCATTTCTAGAGTAAAAATATATACGCAAGAGAATCACCAAAAATACTAAAAGCCGATGTACCCAATCAATGAGCTCTGCAGGCCATTTGTCGTCAAAATCTCCGAATAGTAAATCGACAACCGTTAGAAATTTCTGCTTCCAGACCATTATTGAATAATATCAACCTTGACCATCTTCGGTTTTCGCTCCAGTGAAAAATTGTGATCTGCTAGAAAACACATCTGCATTATCGCTAAGCTTTATACGTCTTAGGTTGCATTCCCCTGTTCATATATTGACATGTCTTGAACAAATGCGGCTCTGGATGTTCCTGGCTATCTTCAAGACCACTGAGGGAAGTCATGGGCAGCCTTAAGCACATAATCAAATTAACGTCGTTTTCGTCTTCGTATTCAGCGACGAGTTCGCCGGAGGCGTATTTGTGTTGGCATCGGCATTCCGCGACGGGTGTATGATCCTTCGAATCAATTAACACTGACCACGCTAGGAGGAACTACATAGGTATCGCATTACCACTTTAACGGTTAAGGCTCAACGTAAGCCTTTTTTTATCACCCAAACCTGTCCAAATCTGGTATCAAGTAATAGCCTGTGGTGAACCATACCGCAACATTTGAAGTCGGCACATGTCAAGGTCAAACTTCTAAGTCAAAGGTTATCTTCATTTATTAGATGGAGATATTGAAGCGATATCGACCGAACGCGATGTTCGTTTGCTTCAATTTCCATCAGCTGAGCGTCATTCGACGTGGCTTGTCATGTAGTATCAGCAAGCTAAGGAACCGAATTATTTATCAAGGTCAAAGGCCAAGCTGATACTTCGATCGCCGATTTTTTCCCATTTCTCTGAAACTTATCCAAATTTGGTATCAAGCAATAACCTATGGTAAACACCCGAGTAACATTTCAAACCGAAACATGTCAAGGTCAAAGGTTGGATTAAGTTCTTCGATGTTATCGCGTTGTGTCGCCATGGCTTCAATTTGCAGAAAATGGATGTCGAATCGTGTTGTGTCATTCATGTTGTCTTGCACAGTATCCGAAAGTTTATATTTTGAAATAATCTGGACGATTATTTCAAAATTAAACCTGATTTGTTCAGTCGCATCACATTTTTTGTGGTTTTCGGACGCTACTCATCAGTTAGTTAGTTATTAGGGCTTTAGGGCGCATCGACTAGACGCTACTCGTCGAGCGCTTTCCGATGACACCTTTTTCGTTTTCGTGCGATGCCGAGTTTGGATTTTAGAGGGGTCTTCAACCCCCCCCCTCCGAGACGGGGTGTGAGGATTTGACCGGAAAGAAAGAAAGGGTTAAAGCAAAATACCCACATAAACATACAATTATAGCGGAAACACTAAAGCGGATAGGTGTGTACTCAAGATGGAGTTTCCATTCAGACAAAGTGTTGCCACGGGAGCTGTGTATTCCATAATCAAAAATGAAGAACATGTTATTTTGAATGCTCTACGTTCGTCTAGTACCCTCTACAATTACCTACGTTAGTTGAATATAATCGTTAATCTCAAAGAAAAGTTTTAAACAAAGTTTCAAAAGCTGCACAAAATATGCGACATGGGGCCTTTTCCGCCGGCATTTTTGGATATTTGGATATTAATATCAATATTTGCTATCGCAACATGTTGTTTCCGAGACGCGAACTCCGAATCACCGGCTTGAATTACATGCTTATGGTATTATAATGGCATCGCAATCACTCAGGTCAGAAAATACCATCAAATGGCCCTACTTCACCGACTCAGCAAAAATAAAAAAATTTGAAGAAAAAAAGGGAAAAAACTCCAAAAACTGATAATTCCTAAGTGGCACACGACCCCAGATCCCATATTCACCCAAAAAAAGTCGGTCAGCGATTTTCAAACCAAACTCCGAATCACCCATTCCGGGCCAAAACGCCAAGTCAACTCATAATCACACACTTAGGCTTCCCTAACTTTTCATCAGCGACACCGTGAATGTTTCGCGACGCGAACCGTCCACTTTCGCGCCACAGACGCTGCGATTTCTCCGTTCCTTCCCCAGACAGCTGATCAATGGCGTCACCAGGATATGACCAGCCGGCATATTGCAGGCGGAAAATGCAAATATTGCGCGAGAATCACAATGTATTCAACATTTTAGGTAGCCATGAAATCTGATACAAACAGGTCTGAGCAGGGTGTTCGTGATCTGCATCCACCACTGCGTCGCATATCAGCTTCCCACGGGGCGACGGCCGGTTCCCGACGTCTGGAAAGCTAACAATGCGCGCACACAGGAAAAGCGTATTCAACGACACATCCTGCCATCTAGTGAGAAATATTGTTATCTATACTTCAACGTTCAATCGCATGACATTCATTCAATACCTGTTGCTATAATACCTAGACCGCGCTGCTGCCTAGCGATGGCTATCTGAAATGATGCTTCTATAAAATTATGTAGTTCTTGAATCTGTGGAGGTTATGACCGCTTCGGAGTTGTGGAGGTTATGACCGTTTCGTACTTGTGGAGGGATTACGACCTATGGGAGTACCTATGGGGATTACGACCTGTGGAGGCTATGACCTGTGGAGGTTATGACCGGCGAAGGTTATGAACGCTGCGGGCTTGTGGGGGTCATGACCTGTGGAGGTTATGACCGCTTCGGAGTTATGGAGGTTATGACCTGTGGTGGTTATGCACGCTGCGGACTTGTGGAGGTTATAACCTGTGGAGGTTACGACCACTGCGATGTGTTGAATTTGTGGAGGTTGTGAGCTGTGGAGGTTATGACCTGTGGAGGTTATGATACGTCTCCGGCCTGCAACTTGCAAGACAGGTAGTTGAGGGGAGCTAAATTGACCAGAGATCCGCCTTACACGCGTCTACACATCCGCTGAGGGGGTCGATGAGGTGAGGCCTCTGACATACCTTTACCAGGAGACTCGCTTGGCCTCGCGCACAATCCGACGGACGGAGGCCCTAGCTTTTCTAAAGGCGATCATGTAGGTCGTTGAGCTCCGGCGGTCGAAAGCTCGGAAAGCCCGATTCCTGGCACGAATGGCGTCCCGGCACTCCTGGGTCCACCACGGGAATGGGGCACGACGGGGCGTCCTAAATGTCACTACGGAACACACGTAGTGGCCGCCTTGAGGACCGCCGCTGTAAATGTAGCCACGGAAGTGGGGAGTCGTGGTCGGGAGTGAACTTCGTCTCTAATTGCGCCTCAAAATCTCCCCAGTCGGCCTTTCTGAGGTTCCACTTCCGAGGCCTTATGCCAAGGACAGTCCGCCCGGCTCGGTAATTCAACCACACAGGGAAGTGGTTGCTTCCCAGCGGGTCGTTGTCGACAGACCAGGTAAAATGTTCGACTAGTTACGGAGAACAGAGGTTCAGGTCTAAAACCGACATTCCCCCGGAGGGTGAGGTAGAGTACGTGGGTGAGCCTGTATTTAAAACAAATAATGACTCGGCACGGATAAAACGTTCAGGAGACTTCCCCGCGGATTGATCGTGTGACATCCCCAAGCTGTGTGATGGCAGTTATTGTTCATTGGGTGATTCACGACTCACTTTATGCACATCCACTGCTAATGACGACGCCCACACTGTTTCGCCGGTGGGCCGCGGGATTGTGAAATGTCCGGAGCGGTACAAGTGTCGACCAGGGGACCTTTGGTACCAAGAACCCAATACCTTAACTACTCGGCTACCCCCGCTCCTGTGATGGCAGTTAAAATCCCAGAGAAGTAGGACTGGAGGAGGGAGCCCTAGCATTAGAAGTCCCAGTTTTACCGTGAAGAGAGGAAGCCCAGGAGGCAGGTACAGTGAGCACAATGTTATTGGTCGATTAGCGAAGCTCACACGAGCGGCAGCCGCCTGCAGTGATGTGTTCAGGGTTACCTGATGAGCAGGTACACCATGGTGCACCGCCAGCATGGTTCTACCATGAGCCACTGCGTCAGCCGGTACATTTTTGCGGTAAACGGAGTACCCATTTAGTGAGTAGAAGGCTCCAGGCGATAGCATTGTCTCCTGTGGACATGACTGCAGGGTTTCACTGGGATAAAACATACTAAAGGTCGGTAAAATTGGCTCTGAGACCGCGTATGTTCTATTGTAAAACTAAAACTAAAGACGGCATTTCGGTTGTTGACTAGCTTTGTGTGTATATATATATCCAAAATTAGTTTCAGCGACTACCGCCTGCATTGTGCTTCGAGTTGGGGCTCGAATACGCACCAAGCGAGTATGTCCTTTGACGTGATCGCGATGTACCCCCGTCAGGGGGTGACGCCGTGCAGGGCAACATGCACTTCTCAGCGCGCACTAGACTGCCCGGCCCTGTCACCGGTAGAGTGTTTAACCGAGGCGGCGGTGGTGACGGACCCATCGATCCAGGCGGCCCAGTCTGACCCTCAACTCGCCTGCGTGGCGAAGGTGTAGCCGCCGAAGGCGGAGGGGTCACTGCAGGCTGCTGGCCCACAAGTTCCGGGCTCGAAGAGACGGGTGGCCCACGGGCCCCCAAGTCCGGGGCTCCAGAGCGCACCACAACTCGTGGGATGCTTGGATCAGCCGCCAGGGGGTCTCCAGATGGCTGGGGGAGAGAGCGGGTGGAGGGCTTACATGTTGAAGTTGGGCACGACGTTGTGGTGCTGGAGGTAGGCGATGGTATGTGCACCGGTGTCTGCAGGACGCTTCCTCCGCTGTGCTTCACGCCACTCACCCTCCTGCCCCAGGGCGCTGTGGCGAGTGAAGCAACACTCAGTGGAGCCATCTCTTTTCCGGGACTGCGGAAGCCTGCTCAAGAAGCGCTCCTCGTCTATCGTCTGGCTTCACGTCACCGGCTCCCAGGGAGCGAGATGATGCCGTTCGCTCTATTGGCGAGGGGACAGGGAGACAAAATTTCCGGAGAAGAGTGTTCGGTTGGTCCATGAGGCCACTGGTTTGGATGTCAGTGTGTTGCGGAGTTGACATAGAGTTTAGAACTTTTCCTGCGTATTATATTTTCTGGTGCACTTGGTCATAAATCTCTGGTTTCTCGAAATGTCACCATTCGAGTGTGCTTTATTGATGATTTCCTTTTCATTCAGGTAACATGGACATGTTCGGTCGTGTGAAGCGTGGGGATCTTGTCCCCTGCCACAGTTCGTGCAAAATGTCGTCTCCGAGGTGCAACACTCACTAGCACGGTCATAGGAGGCACGTCTGCCAAATGCAGGACGGTTTCTACAACACTGGTTCATGTGACCAAATCCCTGACACTTAAAACATCTCATCGGATTAGCCAGAAAGACTCTGACCTTGACTCGGACGTAGCCCACCCTGATTTCAGGGGGAGATCTGTGGTGCTGAATTATTAAAACTATTTTTGCTGGCCCCTACGAGAGGGACCAGGAGTGTTTTTGGTTAGTGGATGCCATGTGTTGTACATTTTGTTTCGGCTCCTCGGGCGCCCACCACAGGGGGGGGGGGGCTACTGGGGGGACGCCTGTGCCCCGAGGGGGACCGTGTACCCCGATACAACTGAGCTGGTGTGTAGGAGTGGGGAAGTTGTCCTACCTGCTCATCAAAGGGATAGTTGGTGTTGTAGGGCCTGGTGAAGGACATGGACGTTGAGATGAGATGGACATTGGAATGGGAGCGTCTTGATGGAAGGACGAGTGAGGCACTCTTCGTCTCACATCTCCTCGGCTTCCTTGTTGTCTGGCCGCCGGATCTTTGAGGCACGCAATCTCCTCACCATGAAAAAGTGATGCCTCGTCGGGGGAGTGTGAATGCATGAGCGATTGTCATGAAGGTTTTCTACGACCTTTAACATAAACATTTCCGGGCTAAGTGCATCCTTCCGGGTGTCGGAGTGTCCTGTCTATTGATTGGTGAATCAATTCACGGGGAACGGAAAGTGGGTCAGTCCTTTTAATGTTGTGCATTTGCATACTGCTCCACTCTGCTAGCTCCCGTGATTGCACGCAAGGGGGGGGGTATTGCCACTGCCGCCCAGAACAGCGGGAGCGTACGATGGTATGTGTCTATACCTCTGGCACTTGAAGCATCTCATGGGGTTAGGCACGAAAACACGAACCTTTACACGTGCGTAGCCCACTCGTACTTCTGACGGTAAATCTATTGTTAAAAGTAAAATGACATTATTGCAATTGTCTCTGTATCCCTTTTCGTCTTCATTTTCCTCGCTTCAGTTACTCAGAATTTGGATAAAACGTCCACGACCTAGTCCTCTGGTACTGTCCTGATAAAACTGAGCGGACGGGCGGGCCAGGCGAAGCTGCCCGACCTGCCTGTGACACGGGGATGGTTGGTGCTTCATGGTCGGGTATGGAGCACATAGCCAGGGACGTTGACAGTGAACGGACAATGAGATGGGGAAGGAAGGGATCCACAGCCAGGGTCCGCGTGCTTGCCAAGCACGTCACCATCCGAAGCCGAAGCCCTCCCGGAGCTAGGGTCCGCGTGCTTGCCAAGCACGCCACCAGCCGAGGCTGGCGCCCTTGCGGGGAAATTAAGCGACGAAGCCACCATATAAAATGGAACACTACCGTATTGGAGATCAATATGGAATCGCAGCATGTTTTTTTCCGCACGCCTTATTTACTTGCCTACTTCAAGCAACTGCAACGTCCATCATATGATAAAGGGTACTACAAACGCATTCATCGCTATCAGAACACAATTTTGTGTCGCGACATCATGATTGAAACGCAGCACGCATCTACCTTGTCATTCCTCCCTTCCTCAGGTCATGTGGCAGACGATTCAACTTGGTGGGAATTCCATGTCACCTAAATTATCGGACATGTGAGCGCGCACGGGCTCAAACAAAACTACTCTTGCTTAGAGACATCTTGATATATCGTTCAACACAATGAAGATAAATGAGTATGGTGTCCATTGTATTCGTTTCGAGAAATACTTAACTTTCAATTTGTGATGCTATTCTATCTCTACGTTGTACTGCCAAGCTGTCGATCTATTTTAATGCGAATATGAAAGTAAGCCGAAAGTTTGAATTTTCTGCCTAGATCTCCTCCTACCTATAACTGTATTAGTTTGAACAAAACGTCTTTGAAATCAGTGGTAGAAACACGTTATGTGATCGTCACCCAGACGAAGATGGTCATCACATTCCCTTGAAGTCGCATGCCTGTTGGTGGCTATACGACCAAGGCTGCTTTTGATGATAGGCGTCATGACGATGACGATGCCCAACTGATAACACGTAATCCCCTCACAGCCCGCCTGCCAGTACCTCACGTGTCTGGAGGGCGTGCGGTCACGATCTCCTCAGCCACAGAAGATCCTTCCACGCAGACACGTGACACTCACACAGCCTGCCAGCCGTCCAGAGGGCGTGCGGTCACGATCTCCTCAGCCGCAGAAGATCCTCCCACACTGACACGTGACACTCACACAGCCTGCCAGCCGTCCAGAGGGCGTGCGGTCACGATCTCCTCAGCCGCAGAATATCCTCCCACACTGACACGTGACACTCACACAGCCTGCCAGCCGTCCATCCAGAGGGCGTGCGGTCACGATCTCATCAGCCGCAGAATATCCTCCCACACTGACACGTGACACTCACACAGCCTGCCAGCCGTCCATCCAGAGGGCGTGCGGTCACGATCTCATCAGCCGCAGAATATCCTCCCACACTGACACGTGACACTCACACAGCCTGCCAGCCGTCCAGAGGGCGTGCGGTCACGATCTCATCAGCCGCAGAATATCCTCCCACACTGACACGTGACACTCACACAGCCTGCCAGCCGTCCAGAGGGCGTGCGGTCACGATCGTGTCAGCCGCAGAATTTCACGCTGTAAGCCTGACGACATGAGAGGTCATTAGCCATCGTGATTTGTCGATGTCGCTATAGGACAAAGCACGCAATCCAAACGGTCTGAATAATCGTCTTTAGATCACAAAACAGCATAGCCGCCGCCAACGTCCTCTCAGCAATCGGAAGCTATCCGTATTCACAGATGGAGGTATACCGTTCGACGGGCAACCTCGAGAAGAACCGACAGCAATGGATAGTATCGACGTTCTAAGCAAAGAACTTCATCTGTTGATGCCATGGGTGACATCACAAGTCAGTGAAAAGAAAAAAATAATCGGTGCTGCACATGTCGGGAAGGATTTCGCGATAACCATAGAGCAATGTTTTAATATCGTGACACGTTGCCCTCTTGTACAGGAAAACATAAAATATTAGACGACGGGGTTTGTTGTGATGATTATCAACTTACGCGAACCTTTCCCATGCCTTCATATCTTAGAGAACACATTTAAATTTAAAAACAAACAAGGGTGTATCCATCCAGAGTATTGGAACTGGGGCACGTCCCCCTCCCCGTGGAAGGTGGCATTCCTTCAGCCGGGAAAAGGCGTTCTCTTAAAAGAAAAAGCCCCATTCGGGAAGTACCGAGTGCACCCCTCCTGGAATTTCCCAGCCAGAAGCGCCTCTCTAGCTACTTGCGCAGTGGCGCTCCTCCAAAGAAATGAAGTCCCTTCAGACAAGTGCACCCCCATGATAATCCCTGGATCCGCCCTGCTCTACAAGTTCTTTCATGTTTGTGAATTCCGGCTGGTTATAAAATCGTGCAATTTGGCAACTATGTTAAATCATTAAGAAGCGGAAAACTTGAAGAAAAATGTTCGTATAGTTTATACGTCCGGAACAGCAAGGTGACAGTGGAAATTAAAAGCCAGCAATGGGAGTATTGTCCGAATAGGTCATGACGGATTCCTTGGGGAGCTACTAGCCAAGCAAGATATGAGTGCCTGCTATCACAATAGCTGCAATTAAAAAGAGATTTGCTCCTCCTATTAAAATATTGCATTCAATCATTGTGCACACGCCGGGGTTTCGAGATATCAGAAACTATTTAGATTTCTCAACTCTCTATTACCGTAAGGCAAACCACGTCGAATAACACCAAGTTGATGCAAATTGAAGTCATAGGGGAGGAAACATGAGGATTAAAAAAAAATCGAATTACCATTTGACCTTGAGGATCAACCTCGACATATCTTGGTTTGGAATGTTACTTGGGGGGTTGACCACGGGCAAGGTCACGTGATACCACAATTGGGTACCCTTGGGAGAATACGAAGAAAGGCAGGCGACCAAAGAACTTTGACCTTGCTCGACCTTTGACCTCGAAAATTAATTCGATATTCTAAACAGTCTAATAGGGTACCTTACGGCACGTCGAATAACACGCACCTGGAATGACCCTGGAAATTGAAGCCATATCGATGAAGCGCGAGGACTTTACAAAATGCAAACTAACCCTTAAACCTGAGGATCGACATGTTCCGGTTTGAAATGGCTAGTTAGTTATTGTAGTCTATGGGCACATGGACTGCATAAATCATATAGCGCCCATTCGGTTTGAAATGTTACTCCGGGGTTTACCACGGGCTATCCGCTTGATACCAGATTTGCGTGAGTTTCGGCAAAACCGAAAAATGTGCGGAGACCGGAAAATAAGTTTTGATTTTAACCTATAAAATTGGCCTGATTTCTGTAGGTTTTTACTGGAGTATCTCACGGCACGTGCAATGACCAAAGGCACACCCAAGCGCCCCCCGTTACCTTAGCACCAATAAATACACTACATCAAACGATAAATTTTGACATTCTCACGTTCCAAAACCATGAGTTTTCGGCACGCTTCGCGCACCGGAAACTTCCCTTTTTATAACATCTTTTCTTGATGCCGCCCCATATAAAAATTCTGGCTTCGCAATTGAATGACACCAAGTTTATGGAAATTGTGGTGAGCGGTGGGTGCACCTACATCATAATTAATCCTCCCTCACCTTCCAGAAAAGGCCACCTCACCACCGGGTATGGGCTAACTGATGCAACAATCACCCTCTAACCTCTAGAATAGGCTACTGGAGGACAACCTCACGTGAACTCTCTGAAGAGCATTGGAGGCACCCGTCACATCACGGGGACACCCGTGGTTTAGTTTCCTTTCGGAAGTCGCCTTCAGAGCAATTTACACAACTCGCTGACATAGCACCCTAGAAGCTCAGAATGATCTGCATGCATTTGAAGGTGCGTAGACTATCGTTGGCACCAATTGCCTTAAACGGTCCATCTGATACATTGTTATGGGCGCTGTATGGCCAACACAGCCGATGCGCCCCTACCCCCAAATAACCAACCAACGGGGACACCCGTCACACCACGACTCCGAAACAGGCTGACTGGTGGCACTCTTCTCACCGTGTTCAGTGGAGAAGACCACCTCCGAGCGGAACCTTCCGTCCTCTTGGACAGCCACCTCGAACGCCCTGGTGCCGCCGCCAACGCCAAAGTACACCGTCTTAGCGGCCACGAGCCTGCCGTGCTTGCGTCAAGGAAGCAAAGAATACGTGCCCACAGTATATACATATACACATATGCATATATGTATATATATATATATATATATATATATATATATATATATATATATATATATATATATATTTCACAATACATGTCCTCCACGTGCAGTGGCTGTTACGCAGTCTGGTATAACTTGCAGACATTTACAAAGAAAGGATAGATTTGTGGTCAATAGTGGGATCAGATGCGCAACAAACATTCGTATGCCAACATAATACGATACCCATTCACTCTCTGCACTCCGAATGCAGTCCGAAATGTTGCAGTCATCGGATCCTCTGTATGATATATGAATATATATATATATATATATATATATATATATATCATACAGATGATCCGATGACTTTGCAACATTTCGGACTGCATTCCCAAACTACCACAACAATCCATTCATGTCTGACAACCATGCACTAAAGAGATGGCGTCCCCGAACAGCATTCATTACAAGAACACAACAAAGAGATAAAAAGACAAGATCTCACCAGCAACATTAACATTAGAAATAAAGACAGAAGAAAACTGCACATCATCGAAGCCCTGCTCACAACGAACCAAAATAAAGCATTAAAAGGCAGGCACAAATCCGTCTGCATTCTCCAGTTTCTTCGTTAAAAAACTTTGTTCTGGTAGGACATACACGAAATATCAGTCCTTAAAAGAGTACCTCTGTGTCATGCAACATCACATCGTCATATATATTTCGGGATTCATACGAGACAAGGGCCTGTTTAACCCGATCACGCTAAGCTTGAACTGGAAATGAACAAGGTGACTCAAAGCACAATACACTAACCCACCTCAGGATGGATAATCAAATTGCTGTTCGAACCAGAATGCACATATTCTGGTCTTGAACTGGTTTAGAGTATTAGAACAGACTACTTGTTCTTGGAGAGAGTTCCAGTCGTTGACTGCTCGAACATTCGGATGATTTCGTCTCACTCTGGAAAATGCAGCAGGCTTCGCCACCTTCGAAGAGTGGCCTCTGGTGGACAAGTGTGGTGACAACCGAACCATGTCTTCTTGGTGTAAGCCGATACGACCATGCAACAGTTGGTACATGAGGATGACATCGCCACGACGCCTTTTGTATTGCAGTAAATGTAGTCGCAACATTTGCAGGCGGTATTTATAAGGAAGGTGTCTGACTTCCATCACTAGCTTGGTTGCTCGGCGCTTTACTCTCTCAACCATTTTCTGGTCTGCCTTATTAAAAGGACCCCAAACTGCATTACATACACGATACCCATTCTAGGATTCTACGAGTGGTCTGACCAGAGATTTGTAAAGGAGGGAAGCATGTGAGCATCAAATTGTGCAAAGGACCTCTTAATGCGTCTGAGAACTCTGTTGGCTTTTGAGACTGCTGAACCTGCTTCCGTTCGGAATTTCAGATCTTGATCAATTAGGATGCCTAAATCCCCTTCCTCTGTGACTTAATGTAGCTGGGTGTTCTGTAGGTTATATGAATGCCGACTGTTTTTGCTTCCAAGGTGAAGGATTTTGCACTTAGATGCGATAAGGGCATAAGCCATTTTTCAGACCACTGCCCTAATCCATCAAGGTCTGACTGCATTTGGTCCAGGCCTGAAAGATTGCGAACGTTGCAATACAACTTTGTCATCTGCAAACAGCTTCAGGGCACAATACACACACTGTGGAACGTCATTGACAAATAGCAGAAAAAGAGTTGGGCCAAGCACGGATCCTTGCGGTATCCCATTCATGACCGTAGCCCAATCAGATTTTGCTCCATTTACCACAACTCTTTGCTGTCTCCCAGATAAAAAACACAACTCTTTGTTGAAATCCATGCCAGAACCATTCCTCGAATTCCCAAGTCATGTCGTTTGCTCAGCAGTCGCAGGTAGGGGACAGTGTCAAATGGTTTTCCGAAATCCAAGTACTGCTGAACAAGATCACCATCCTTCAACATCCGGGTCCAATCCTCCATTGTAGCCAGAATTAAGAAGTGCAGGACTTATTTGGTACAAACCCATGCTGGGCTTCGTGGAGTTTCCCAGTAGTTATCATGTGTTCCATCAGGCTGTCCCGAATGATAGATTCAAGTACCTTGGACTGAAGTAAGAGTTATGGGACGGTAGATGGAGGGGTCTTGCTTGCAGCCTTTCTTGAAGATGGGAGTAATTTCGGCAGTCAGCCAGTCTTCAGGGAGCATGCCAAAGTCCATAGATTTCTTGAACAGCATGTATAATGGAACACTTAGTGGAGAGGCCAATTCTTGGAGGCCATTTGGATGGATACCATTAGGTCCTGGTGAAGAAACCGAGTTTTACTTCGTTAGCTTAGTTTTCACTGCAGCTGGGGATATAGCAATGTCTTTAAGGAAAGGTCCCTCCCACTGTACTGACAGGCCTGAAATGGGTGAGCATTCCTCGGAAGTGAACACACTGGAAAAGTATCTTCCGAGTACGTTTCCCTTCTCCACATCGGTACGGTGGCACTTAAGCCATCTTGTAACTCGAGTTCAGAAATTCCAGGTTTTGTTTTCATGCGAGAATTTGAGCACCTCCAGAATGCATTTGGGTCATGTTTTATGTCTTCCACTAGCTTCCTTTCGAAGTTTTGACGTATATTCCTGGTGAGCCTCCTCAGTTCTTTACTGACACAAGTGAAGCGTAGGCGGTCAAGTGCATCCTGAGATTTAGCATAAGTGATCCACAGCTTTTCTTTCTTCTTTCTGAGAGTCATAGCTGCTCTGGTCATGCATATGTGTCTTCTCTTATTTGGTGGAAGCCTTGGGATGCAAGTTTTTATTTATTTAAGAACAAAATTAATCCGAGTTGCTGGAGTGGCTTTAGGAATCAGGGTTCTATTGCTAAGCAGAGCTTGTTGCGTGAACCCTGGACCCACAACCCGATCTATGAATCCCAGATCAACGGCAGAATTTAGACCGAAAGTTTAACGTGCCGTCAACACACCGACACGGCATCCCGGTAGCTCGTCCTCGGCCTTATCGGGCCAGCTGCCAACTGGCACTCCCGGCTGGGTGAGACCAGTGCAGGCCAGCGCTCTAACCAGCTGAGCTACCGGTGCGGCTAGTTCTAAGTTCTAGATATTCCCTCTAGATTGGATTGGAAAAGGCGAAAGCTCTCCTTCAAACCTAGGGTATCCATTGCTTCCCAATGTCATGACCTTAAACCAGTTCTGGAATACACACACACACACACACACACACACACACACACACACACACACACACACACACACACACACACACACACACACACACACACACACACATACACACACACACACACACACACACGCACACGCACACGCACACGTACACACACACACGCACAAACACAGAGCAAAAATGCCGATAACAAACGCACGGAAATGGGACAAGGTGCTTTGCACATGCATTCCTAATCATCTAACAGCGACGTCCGGCCGGCCAGCCGCACACCACACTGGCTATACCCGATCGGCCCCACACCACATACTGGCTACACCCGGCCAGCCCCACACCACACACTGGCTATACCCAGCCAGCCCAATACCACACACTGGCTACACCCGGCCGGCCCCACACACTAGCCATACCCGGCCAGCCCCACACCACACACTGGCTATACCCAGCCAGCCCAATACCACACACTGGCTATACCCGGCCGGCCCCACACCACACACTGGCTATACCTGGCCGGCCCCACACCACATGCTGGCTACACCAGGCCGGCCCCACATCACACACTGGCTATACCCGGCCGGCCCCACACCACACACTGGCTATACCCGGTCGGCCCCACACCACATGCTGGCTATACCCGGCCGGCCCCACACCACACACTGGCTATACCCGGCCGGCCCCACACCACACACTGGCTATACCCGGCCGGCCCCACACCACATGCTGGCTACACCAGCCCGGCCCCACACCACACACTGGCTATACCCGGCCGGCCCCACACCACACGCTGGCTATACCCGGCCGGCCCCACACCACACACTGGCTATACCCGGCCGGCCCCACACCACACGCTGGCTATACCCGGCCGGCCCCACACCACACACTGGCTATACCCGGCCGGCCCCACACCACACACTGGCTATACCCGGCCGGCCCCACACCACACACTGGCTACACCAGCCCGGCCCCACATCACACACTGGCTATACCCGGCCGGCCCCACACCACACACTGGCTATACCCGGTCGGCCCCACACCACATGCTGGCTATACCCGGCCGGCCCCACACCACACACTGGCTATACCCGGCCGGCCCCACACCACACACTGGCTATACCCGGCCGGCCCCACACCACACACTGGCTACACCCGGCCGGCCCCACACCACATGCTGGTACACCCGGCCGGCCCCACACCACACACTGGCTATACCCGGCCGGCCCCACACCACACACTGGCTATACCCGGTCGGCCCCACACCACACGCTGGCTATACCCGGCCGGCCCCACACCACACACTGGCTATACCCGGCCGGCCCCACACCACACACTGGCTATACCCGGCCGGCCCCACACCGCACACTGGCTACACCCGGCCGGCCCCACACCACATGCTGGCTACACCCGGCCGGCCCCACACCACATGCTGGTACACCCGGCCGGCCCCACACCACACACTGGCTATACCCGGCCGGCCCCACACCACATGCTGGCTACACCCGGCCGGCCCCACACCACACACTGGCTATACCCGGCCGGCCCCACACCACATGCTGGCTACACCCGGCCGGCCCCACACCACATGCTGGTACACCCGGCCGGCCCCACACCACACACTGGCTATACCCGGCCGGCCCCACATCACATGCTGGCTATACCCAGCCGGCCCTACACCACACACTGGCTATACCCGGCCGGCCCCACACCACATGCTGGCTACACCCGGCCGGCCCCACACCACACACTGGCTATACCCGGCCGGCCCCACACCACACACTGGCTATACCCGGCCGGCCCCACACCACATGCTGGCTACACCCGGCCGGCCCCACACCACATGCTGGTACACCCGGCCGGCCCCACACCACACACTGGCTATACCCGGCCGGCCCCCACATGCTGGCTATACCCAGCCGGCCCTACACCACACACTGGCTATACCCGGCCGGCCCCACACCACATGCTGGCTACACCTGGCCGGCCCCACACCACACACTGGCTATACCAGGCCAGCCCCACACCACATGCTGGCTATACCCGGCCGGCCCCACACCACATGCTGGCTATACCCGGCCGGCCCCACACCACATGCTGGCTATACCCGGCCGGCGCCACACCACACGCTGGCTATACCCAGCCAGCCCAATACCACACACTGGCTATACCCAGCCGGCCCCACACCACATGCTGGCTATACCCGGCCGGAGCCACACCACACGCTGGCTATACCCGGCCGGCCCTACACCACACGCTGGCTATACCCGGCCGGCGCCGATCCGCCGTGTGAGCACGGACGCTGGGCAGTGGACGGCGGAGCCCGGGCCGGACGACAAGAGGATACGCCGTGCCGTGCGGCGCCAGGGCAGCGTCCAGAGCGCGCAGCAGACGGTGCCAGCTGGCGCGGCTGTAGATGGTCTCGGCCGTCAGCAGCAGGTCGGCCGGCGGCGGCCCGCCCTCGGCAGCCAGCAGCGGCGCCAGCCGGCCCCAGTCGCCGGAGAAGGCGCGGCACGCCCGCAGCCGCTCGGCCGGCACGTTCAGTCGCAGGTTCGGCAGCGTCAAGTGGTCCACCACCTCGCGGTTCTGACGACCACGGCCGTGTCAGGCCACACGACAGCCCGCCCAACTGTCAGCAACCGTAATAAGCGCGAGGCCACCGACGACGAGAGCTAAAGCTGGGTCACACGGGAAGAGCAAGATATGTCGCAGGACGAAAATCAGCAAATTGAGGGCTAGGATAAGAGTTTAGCCTACACCCCGAACATTTGTCAGTTCAGTAAGCTAAAAATGTCGTATGTTTATAGATAATAGGGCCTCGCGCTCTTCATCGCGTCGCTTGCTCATCATATAATACATGAACAACCGTGAGCACGACATAAATAAGTTATACGACTCATATTGCAAACCGGAAAGGATAAGAAAGCCATGGAGATACTGTGATTGTCCAGGGCAAAGTTCAAGGGATAATTAAGTACTTGGCTGAAGGTTAACCACAGCAGAACAAGGTTAAGGCAAACTTTCTTCACCAACAGGGTAGTAGAACACTGGAACCAGCTGCCAGAAAACATTGTCAGTAGCAGCACATTAAACATCTTTAAAAACAGCATAGACAATCATTATAAGAATAAAGGGCTTGCTTTTCAGTATTACAGGGAGGGCTGATTGACAGATTTGGTGGGCAACTGGTTCAGTGTACAGAGTGCAACCAAGAAGGGCCCTTGTGGCTCATAGTTGCACTAATCTTTTATGTCTTTATGTCTTTATGAAGGAATCATTCAGTACAGGGCTGAGGGTATAGTTCAGCACAGGACCGAAGGGATAATTTTGTACCGGGCTGAATGGATAACGTATGGGATTGAAGTGGAATTCAGCACAATTCTGAAGAAGCTATCGTGATCGGTAGTTGTAGCTTTACGACGCACTCAGCAACTGAGCCCACATGGGGTCGCCTGCCTTTCACCGTGGCAGGAACGGCGGGAGAGCCGAACTCCGTACCTGTAGCATGTCAGACGCCTAGACCACTGATCTACTCGCGCCTTATAAAGACACAAGACATAAAGACATAAAAGACTAGTGCAACTAACGAAGCCACTAACGTTACTCCCAGCTATATTCTGATATTATGAAAACGAAATATATTTTGGCTGGGTGAATTAGGTGGAACACTGCAATTATTGGGAAAACAACACAAATATTCACACTCACACACGAAACGGAAATCAATTTTGTAACTCCGATGAAAGTTAAATTCATATTACGAGGACACAAAACGGATATGAATCCTGTAACTTCGACGCAAGTTAAATTCATGTCATGAGGACACGTTGCAACACAGATTAGCATCTAAATCGTCCCTGACAGATTCAGTTTAAATACCTTTGGAGACCAAGAACTCATTTATGCTATAATCAGGAAATGTATTTTTGTCTTGGATGAGATTGACCACACACATGCACAGGTTGCCCGGAGTATGCTCACAGCTCACTGCTATAATATAAGACCTACGCACTGGCTCAGTATATACTTGATGAGTTCGGGAATTGGCATTATCACACACACGCACACGCACGCGCACGCGCACGCGCACGCGCACGCGCACACACACACACACACACACACAACATATATATATATATATATATATATATATATATATATATATATATATATATATATATATATATATATATATATATATATAGTGTCATAAAATTACTTCACCATTAACTGTGTAGATGAAGAAAGAAATTGCTTGGGAATAGTGAAAGATTGGAAGAAAATAAAGGATCGCCACTTAAGGATGAAAAAAGAGGAATGGCTTCCACTTCAGTCACATGCATTTTACATTATTTAGCAGTTGTGTATATAATGACTGCCCACACATGTGGCAAAATGGTAAAAACCTAAGACAAGGATGAAATAGCACAATTCCATTAACTGTGAATTACCAGGCCACATGGTCAATTATTTTACACTGTATATACAACATATCTACCTAACAAAATATAAATTGAGCACAGGTTTCACACGAGCAATTCTCGCAACATCATCTCGCATTTTGTCAGTTCCTGAAAGACCAATCACATAAACAAGTGATCCCATGGGAACAATTTACATCAACTGTGAAGCACTGGTTTGTTTCTTCATTGGGGCTCAGGGGCGCATCGACTGCAATGGTCATGCAGCGCCCCGTGAGGCACTGGATTCACGCATTTAGATTGAAACGTGTTTGCACTCCCCTCCCCCTGTCACCCTTTTTGGTCATGCATTATTCCAGAGTGACAACGTGACGTGTGTGCATATTTTTTGTTTATTTCTGGTGTGTGTTCACGTATGTACAATGACTCGAGCACAATGCCACCAAACACCACTAACACGAAAACACCTTACCAATAACAACACCATCATCACGTCTTGCCCGGACCGAACCCATCTCATGGTTGGTTATTTGGGCTTAGGGGCGCATCGACTGCTTCGGTCATACAGCGCCCAGAACCCATCTCATGGTGCTCGAGTCATTGTGCATACGTGAACACACCAGAAATAAACAAACAAATGAGCACACACGTCACGTTGTCTCTCTGGAGTAATGCATGACAAAAAAGGGCGACGGGAGGGGAGGGGCGGCGGGGGGTGCAAACACGTTTGGATGTAGATTCGTGAATCCAGTGCTTCACGGCTGTTGTGAATTTTTCACATGAGAATATACTTGTATATGTGAGTGGCCCTTCAGGAATTTACAAAATGCGAGCTGGTGTTACGAGAATAGCTCGTGTGAAAGCTGTGCTCAATATATATATATATATATATATATATATATATATATATATATATATATATATATATATATATATATATATATATATATATATATATATATATATATATATATATATATATATATATATATATATATATATATATATATATATATATATATATATATATATATATATATATATATATATATATATATATATATATATATATATATATATATATATATATATATATATATATATATATATATATATATATATATATATATATATATATATATATATATATATATATATATATATATATATATATATATATATATATACATATATATATATACATATGTAGATATATATATACATATATATGTATATATATATATATTTTAAAGTGTACTTGTGTGTTTATTTGCATTGTGCAGAGCAGTAAATTTGAAAATGGATCAAGGTTTGTATTCGAAACGTCAATAAACGAATATAACTGTACATGTGACTTAGTGAAATATTTTACGAGCTATCTGACGAAACGAAGAAAGCAATACGATCAATCGAAAACCAAGACAGAAAACTTGCTAAAGCTAATTGCGCTATTGTCTTCAACATCCAATGTATAAAAGAAGATATCCTGCCAAAATATACCTCTACATATATATATATATATATATATATATATATATATATATATATATATATATATATATATATATATATATATGTATAGGTATATACTCACGTAGTCCTGGACGCAGATGGTGGCGGCACCGCGCAGCATGCAGAACACGGCGGGCAGAGCGGCACCACAGCCCAGCTCCGTCACGTGAAGCCCCCTCATAGCCACCTGAGCATCCAGAAACTGCACCAGGTCCTTAGAGCACTCCCACAGCTTCATTCCCCCTGCCGAGACCAGTGGCAGCTTAGCGACTTCAGCCCGGCACGCCGCAGCCACTGCCACATGGGGCACATACTCAGGAACAACCATAGAACTCTGGCCATCATGGTCACCCCCGACCATCACCACCACACCTAGACCATCACCAGCACACCCCACCATCACCAGCACACCTGGACCATCACCATCACACCTGGACTATCACCAGCACACCAAGACCACCACCATCACACCTGGACCATCACCAGCACACCAAGACCATCACCATCACACCTGGACCATCACCAGCATACCAAGACCATCACCATCACACCTGGACTATCACAGTCACACCTGGACAATCACAATCACACCAGACTATCACAGCCACACCCGACCATCACCAGCACACCTGGACTATCACCAGCACACCAAGACCACCACCGTCACACCCCACCATCACCATCACACCTGGACTATCAGTCACACCTGGACAATCACAATCACACCAGACTATCACAGCCACACCCGACCATCACCAGCACACCTAGACCATCACCAGCACACCTGGACTATCACCAGCACACCAAGACCACCACCATCACACCTGGACCATCGCCAGCACACCAAGACCATCACCATCACACCTGGACCATCACCAGCACACCAAGACCATCACCATCACACCTGGACTATCACAGTCACACCTGGACAATCACAATCACACCAGACTATCACAGCCACACCCGACCATCACCAGGACACCTAGACCACCACCGTCACACCTGGACTAACACCAGCACACCAAGACCACCACCATCACACCTGGACCATCACCACCACACCAAGACCACCACCGTCACACCTGGACTAACACCAGCACACCAAGACCACCACCATCACCATCACACCTGGACCATCACCAGCACACCAAGACCACCACCGTCACACCTGGACTATCACCAGCACACCAAGACCACCACCGTCACACCCCACCATTACCATCACACCTGGACCATCACCAGCACACCTAGACCATCACCATCACACCTGGACTATCACAGTCACACCTGGACAATCACAATCACACCAGACTATCACAGTCACACCTGGACAATCACAATCACACCAGACTATCACAGCCACACCCGACCATCACCGGCGCACCTGGACCATCACCAGCACTGGCCAGCCGGGACCATGACACCTGCCGGACAGCCGGGACCATGACACTCGCTGGCCAGCCGGGACCACGACGCTCGCTGTCCAGCCGAGACCACGACTCTCGCCAAAACACATTGTCGTATGTATGCACACGACACGTAATCACTGCAACGAACACATCGATCAATTCGCAACCAAATGCGGTGGTGGCGTGGTCGTGTCGGGCCATGTGAAACATGTGCCAACACAAAGCACACTCATTCACTTTTTGTAACTGAGGACGAGCATGCGTGCGCTGTCTTTTGCGACTTTCACCACCTGATGTAGCTACACGAAAGAATACGGTGCGAATACCCTCTACGCATGCGACTAACTTGATATGAAAACGGAATGCGAGCTGAAGCGCCACATAATCTGCGGGTGGTGCAATAATGCCTATATCAGTATTCCACGTGACTTAGCAGGAAACAATTGATTAAATGGCGAATGCCCCCTGTATACATCACCAGTTGGCAGAGCGCGTGCCGGGATCGCATGCCGAGCGCGCACCTTCATAGACATCAGGCACGAGGTCCGTGTGCTCCTGAGAGACCCGGACCAGGTCCCCGGCGGCGCCAGCTTTCTCCAGGCGAGCAATCACCCGGTCTCCGTTCAGAAGCCGCACCTCGCTACCACATATGGACAGCGACACTATGTCGTCCTGCAGACGGACAACAGACAGGTGATCAAGTGGCAAGAACCGTGGGCCGCGGTCACAACAAGCAGACGGGAGTTGTCGGGGTGTGGTGCTGTATTATAACCGACCGGACGGCCACATGCGGAGGAGAAAGAGATATATAGATAGAGACAGAGACAGAGACAGAGACAGAGACAGAGACAGAGACAGAGACAGAGACAGAGACAGAGACAGAGACAGAGACAGAGACAGAGACAGAGACAGAGACAGAGACAGAGACAGAGACAGAGACAGAGACAGAGACAGAGACAGAGACAGAGACAGAGACAGAGACAGAGACAGAGACAGAGACAGAGACAGAGACAGAGACAGAGACAGAGACAGAGACAGAGACAGAGACAGAGAGAGAGAGAGAGAGAGAGAGAGAGAGAGAGAGAGAGAGAGAGAGAGAGAGAGAGAGAGAGAGAGAGAGAGAGAGAGAGAGAGAGAGAGAGAGAGAGAGAGAGAGAGAGAGAGAGAGAGAGAAAGAGAGAGAGAAAGAGAGAGAGAGGGGAGAGTTGTCGGGGTGTGGTGCTGTATTGTAACCGACCGGATCACTGAGTCGATCACTCCTCACAACTTTATTCAACATCCATCATCATCACGGAAGGCAGAGTAAGGGAACAGCAAGAGCATATCGCCTTTTTGAGAAAACGATGGTGGACTGGTAGTTCTTTTATGACCTGGATCAACACTAATCTCATCAGAAAAAGAACTTCGAAATGTCCACGGAGGGCGCCTTTGTCAGGGCCGCCATTGTCAGGCTAAAAGGTCTACACCGAACAAAATTCGGCAACACTCCAGTAATCTAAGCATTGAGTGCAACCTACACAGTCCACTTCTCAGAACTGGACAGTAGACAGATCGACTTTGTGGTCTATCGCAACACTGCTTCCGAACACAATCTACAGAAACAGTGAGAAGCCAGAAGACCGCTCTGAGAAATGAATTGTTGATGTTGCACTCAATGCCTAGATTGGCTTTGAGAAAAATCAGACGCTGTCCTATCTGTTGGGCGGCGATCCAACACGGGCTGGTATGACCAGAGCCACAGCCGCAGTAAAACACGATGTGAACAGCTATGGCTGATCGGAGGGAGTGGGGCTGGCCTGCCGATCAGACATAACTATCACCCTGACAATGTCAGTCCGAGTGGGCCCGCCGATCGGACATAACTATCACCCTGACAATGTCAGTCCGAGTGGGCCCGCCGATCGGACATAACTCTCACCCTGACAATGTCAGCCCGAGTGGGCCTGCCGATCGGGCATAATTATCACCCTAACAATGTCAGTCCCGAATGGGCCTGCCGATCGGGCATAACTATCACCCTGACAATGTCAGCCCGAATGGGCCTGCCGATCGGGCATAACTATCACCGTAACAATGTCAGTCCCGAATGGGCCTGCCGATCAGACATAACTATCACCCTGACAATGTCAGCCCGAGTGGGCCCGCCGATCGGACATAACTATCACCCTGACAATGTCAGCCCGAGTGGGCCTGCCGATCAGACATAACTATCACCCTGACAATGTCAGCCCGAATGGGCCTGCCGATCGGGCATAACTATCACCGTAACAATGTCAGTCCCGAATGGGCCTGCCGATCAGACATAACTATCACCCTGACAATGTCAGCCCGAGTGGGCCTGCCGATCGGGCATAACTATCACCCTGACAATGTCAGCCCGAGTGGGCCTGCCGATCAGACATAACTATCACCCTGACAATGTCAGTCCGAGTGGGCCTGCCGATCGGGCATACTCTCACCCTGACAATGTCAGCCCGAGTGGGCCCGCCGATCGGACATAACTCTCACCCTGACAATGTCAGCCCGAGTGGGCCTGCCGATCAGACATAACTATCACCCTAACAATGTCAGTCCCGAATGGGCCTGCCGATCAGACATAACTATCACCCTGACAATGTCAGGCCTGAATGGGCCTGCCGATCGGACATAATTATCACCGTGGCAATGTCAGTCCTGGGTAGGTCTGTCGCTCTACAACCCCCATTCTCGGTTATTAGTACTACGTTATAATTTTTGAATGAAATGAATGAAGTGAAGCTGTGATACATTTTTTTCGCGGATTACGATGGAATATGCTACTTCCTCAACACTCGCACGACCGGCGGTCCGCGCCAACTTCGCACGTCCGGGGGAGGGGGCAGATGTCTGCCCCCCTAATATCTCTAGAACTATGCTGGCTAGCGACAAACGGAAAACGGCGTTGGATAGCTGGTGACAGGCTCTATCGAAAGAGTTTCGGTAATTTTTTCTCGCCGAGGTCAATATTCAGGTCGCTGGGTCATCATAGGTCAAATTCGACCTGACCAGGCGGGACTCAGATATTGACACATATCTCAGGACCTGTAACATATAGAAACAAACGGCGAACACTATTCGACAGTCCTTAAAATGTGCTACCGATAATAGGCGGTGTGATTTAAGGTCAGGTCAAACGAAACTATGACCTCAGGTCAAGGTGATGAAGTAACCTAGGGAGGACATGTAATGTATCAATCGACACGTCTTGGTGATACAAGCACGATGACGGTAATTTCAGCCTTCTAGCTCAATGTAGTGCGCAGAAATGTGCCAGTTATCTCAGGTGACCTTGGTGAGGTCACTGAGCAAAAATGTCAGCGGTAGCATTGAGCATAGTTTCAAACTACAAGCCACAACCGTTGTGATGTCATTCCGAGAGCAAATATGTAACCAGGAAACATTTGTATATTTTACCATAGCCCTGTAATGTGGGAAGCCATGGCCGCGACCTGACCTCAGGTCAAAGCTACGAGAAAAAAAAGATGTATGATATGGTCCCTGATGAGATCATGACGTGTTATAAGTTTGAAACAAATCGACCAATTATTGTGGAAGTTATGCCACCTAGAACTCCGAGTGTAGTCGGGTCACTTCGCCTGACCTGATGACCTGACCTGAGATGGCCAGGGTGAAAAATGTATGAGGATATGCGAAAAAGACCAATGAGCAGCTATGCGAGGTTTGGCCTTGCTAACCCGATTAGTTTAGCGGCAAATCAGGAAAACCGCAGGGGGCAGATATCTGCCCCCCCCCTCCCCCAGAACGTGCGCGTGTTAACACTTGATCCAAGCCCTTCCAAAAAACGTATCGAGATCTTACTTCTTGATGTGCATTGCTGAGGTCTTCATGCCTCGTTTCAACGCTACGTCGCTTATATGTGTATCCTGATTATGCCCACCACAACGCACTATGATACGCGAATATCTCGTAGCGTGATTCCAGATAAAGGGATTATCTGGGACGTGGTTTTACAATATCATAGCATAGGTATTAGATGGGTCTAATCTATACATAGGTCCATCCACAGTGTAAAATAATTGACCATGTGGCCTGGAAATTCACAGTTAATGGAATTGTGCTATTTCATCCTTGTCTTAGGCTTTTACCATTTTGCTACATGTGTGGGCAGTCATTATACACACGACTGCTAAAAATTTAAAATGCATGTGACGGAAGTGAAGGGCATTCCAATTTTTTAATCCTTAAGTGGCGATCACTTATTTTCTTCCAATCTTTCACTATTCCCAAGCAACTTATTTCTTCATCCACACAGTTAATGGCGAAGTGATTTTAGGACACTGTCCATCCATCAATACATAGCATTTGCAATTTAAAAAAAGTTGTTGCTCCTAAAGTCCACCCCCGTTTCACTTCACGTGCTAACTACCTGAGCCGAATTTCAGGTTAATCGGATAATATTTAGAGGTGGCTCCATTTTGGCACTTTTGCTGTTCGTAGATTAATGCAGGCAACCTAGCGATCCCATCCAATCCGCATTAACAGCTAACACCTCTGTACACCTTTATATCAGTAGCCATGCGCCTACATTAATGTTTTTCAACCTGATCAGATACCCTAAGGGTTATAGCAACAAAGTCATCTGAGTGTAGACACAATTACAGCTATTTACGCGCGCAAGCGCCTCGGCGACTCAGCAGGGAAGAGGCGCTACAGCGTGCGCGCTTCAGCGTGGCGAGCGTGGCTAGGTTTGAGCGCGGATGGTGCTGGCTGGTTAGTTGTGTGGTAAATCGACACTTTGTGAGAAGTGACATAATCAGAAGTTAGAACGTCGGACTAGAATTAGTAATTTGTAATTACAGGTTCAAAGAGGGAAAACATCGGAGTCAATCAATGTAACGTTGATCTCCGGACCCAACTATCTACCGGGCAGTACTATCTCGGGTCCGTGAATTTTGTACTCAGCTTCGCCTTTTGCCAGTGTGTTTTTGTCATCAGGACAAACATGATCTTATCGGCTCGGTAAGATCATGTACTTGGATAATACATACACTACCTGGAGTTTGGGGGGGGTCCGTGGTTCGATTCTGTCTGTTGACAGCACTTTCCGTGGGCCGGGTCCCTATCAGGAGCTGAAACAAGATAGTGATCGCTGTGCCGCGGGTGAACGCTGACCAAGCGGCGCCTGCGGCATTGGGTCACGGACGTGATTCGCCTCCGAATCCGACTCGAGTGAGACGAGCCAGACGAGATCGAGTGTGTGTGGGTACTTGTGCTTTGTGCCTTGGATAATTCGTATTGCACTTCACATCTAATAAACTTTTGTATTCCAGTCATTTTTTGTGCTATTTATTGTTATTTTCCACGATTAAAGTACGAGCAGCAGGTATGGGCGCCAATGGCTATCCCAAGTTAGGGTAATATTGGATTGGATTGGAGATGCAAAACGGCAAATGCGCGAAGCTTGTGACCAGCACAAAACCTAGCCCAAGCGATCGCTAAAATAGCACAAGGTTACTCTGCCTTAACATATAAATAGGTAACATTAAGCATAGAACATTCAGTGATACAAAAAAGGCGTCGCGTTGACGGGCAGGGTAGTACACAGCACAGCTATGGGAACAAACGTGCATTCTGGAGCGACATTTAAAAATTGTTCAAATGGTCCAATTTTTAGCAGGGGAAATAAACATTACAATTCTTTGGCAGGGGAAATTAAAATTAATGAGGTATGTAATAGGGGCACCCTTTAGGAAAACGACATTTAAAACTTTTTGCACTTTGAACCTCTCTAATGGGTATTTTATAATTACCGTAAATATAGGTATCTCTAAATCCATCCACAACAAACAACCAGAAATGTACTCATAAGTGGGTTGAGGAATGCAAATTTAGCCTTAAAAACTTGAAATAATTTAACGTAAATTATTTCCATGGCAAATTCGACATCCTACTGCACTCTCTTCGACATCTGACACCTAACGAAAAACCATTATGCTAGCACAGAAGGGGAGTTGAGTTGAGTTTAATGCAGTTGTGTTGAGTGTAGTTGGGTGGAGTATAGTTCGGTGGAGTACATTCGGGTGGGTGTAGTTGAGTGGAGTGTTGTTGAGTGGGGCATAGTTGAGTGGAGCATAGTTGAGTGGAGTGTAGTTGAGTGGAGTGCAGCTGAGTGTAGTACAATCAAGTTGAGCTGAATGCAATTGAGTTGAGCTGAATGCAGTTGAGTTGAGCTAAATGCAATTGAGATGAGTTGAATGCAGTTGAGTTGAGTGCATTTGAGTGGAGTGTAGTTGAGTGGAGTGTAGTTGGGTGGAGTGCAGTACAGCTGAATGCAATGCAGTGTAGCTGAGTGCAGTGCAGTTGGGTGAAAGTGATTGAGTTGAGTGCAGTACAGTTGAGTTGAATGCAGTTTAGTTGAGTGGAGTGGAGTTGATTTGAGCTGCATACAGTTCAGTTGAATGTGGTTGGATGGAGTGTAATTAAGTAGAGTGCAGCTGAGTGCAATACCATTAAGTTGAGCTGAATGCAATTGAACTGAGCTGAATACATTTTAGTTGAGCTGAATGCAGTTGAGTTGAGTGCATCTGGGTGTAATGTAGTTGAGTGGAGTGCAGCTGAATTGAGTTCAGTTGAGTTCAGTTGAGTGGAGTGGAGTTGAGCTGAGTGGAGCTATTTCTCAAGAGCTGTCACGACTGGAAAATTGCTCAAGCCCGCCGGGCACCCAGCGTGTTTCTCATGAGTTGCACTTTGTGGATGAGCTGACAGATTGCCAGCTGAGGAAGTGTTAAAACAACGATGTGAGATGTCGAAACCAGTTTAGCAGGATGTCGAAACTGCTATGGAACTAATGCCGTTTAAACTCTTCGGTTTTGCGAAGATTCAGAGTGACAACAGCTGTCACACCTGCGGTGGAGGCTCGGGGTTCAGTGACAGCAGCTGACGTACCTGTGGAGGAGGCTCGGCGGAGTCCAGTACCGGGTGTTCACGTGCTGACAGCAGCGACAAGGTGTTGTTTGCTTCTGCATCATCTGGCAGCCAAGCAAACTTCAGTTAGCAGTGTTGATTGCGAACCAAAATTACAAAAGTATGCATCACAACCAGGGTTGGAAAAAATGCTGGCACAGCATTTTTTGTGCTATTCCAGTGCATTTGTGCTCAACTCAACATAGAGTGAGAGTGACAGTAAGAGCAAGAACAAGAGCAAACTAGAGAAATAAAAGGGGAGGAGAGGAGAAGATAGAGGTGGAGGAGGTGTATAATTAATTAAGATGCCAAGAATGGAACAAGTACAGCATGAGGAAAATGACTGAAAGAAGGCAAACTGATGACCTCATCACTGAGTCCATCAGTCCAGCTTACATATTCCTATTTATCTGATCATGTGGCAAAAACAATGAAATAACTACCCTACCTTGTGTTGAGGTCTTTTTCTCAAAGAAACTGAACTTGAACATAATCACATAGAATAGGCCATCCCTGAAACAAAATGGAACATGTTAAATTCACATCAACCCATGACCCACGGTCAATACCTGACAAAAGTGTTGTTACTGAATGGCTTAAGAGGACAAAGATTAAAACAAATTTGAGACAGCAGAATTAAGATCTCCACCATGCATGAGGATCTAGGCAAGATTCCCATGATATCTTATTCCAAGAATATACCATAAATGTTAAACTTCCAAAAAAATATGAAAAAACTTCATTTTTCAAATTTTATTAATTGATATTTTTCTTTCATAAAGGGAAGCTAAGCTTGGTTAGGTTTCATTTAAAAAAACACAACTCTTTTCATGCTGTTAGCTAAATTCCCAAACCCCTTTTGGTGGTATTTTGCTCACAACCCAAAAATTAAGCATTTGCACAGACAATGAGTCCCATCATCTTATTCACATTGATAAACATTGGGTTTGAATGGTAAATTTGAAGGATTCATAAAACATCTAAAAGCACAAAGTTGCCAGATTCTAACCAGACCTAAGCAGTTAGCATGAAATATTTTTGAAAAAAATCAGGTTGTTAAAAAACTTCCCCCAAAAAATCAAAACTTGCATACCCACCCAGATAGGTAGGTAGGTACCTAGGCACCTACTTACAACAGCTTACAACAAAAGCATGACCTAACATAACCCCTCTGTATGCTTCATGGAGGTAAGGTGTGTGTAAAACTTGTCTTGTGGCTACCTTCAACTGCAATAATACCCAATAACAACATCCATCAAACTAGCAACAGGTTCACATTGATATTGAAATTGGTATTGGCCAGGAGGGCAGCCCCTTCCGATCTCTGCTTCCGATCTCCTTCAAAATTTTCACACAGGTAGAACTTGACACACTGATCATGATGCTTGTAAAAGCTAAGAGGGATGTTCATAAACAGCCAAGATATTCAAGGTCAAAGTCAGAGTCCCTGATGGCACTCTTCAGATTCCCCTCAAAATTTGCACATGAGTAGAACTTGACCCAATGATCAACATGAGGATAAAACTTAAGAGGGGCATCCATAAACAGCTAAGATTTTGGTGATTATTGGGGTTTTAGAGTGTGTCAACCCATGTAGATTATATTGCCATAAACAGCTAAGATATTCAAGGTCAAAGATCAGCATCTATCAGGCCAAACTCTTCAGATTCCCTTCAAAATTGATCCATGGGTAGTACTCAATGCATTGATTGGTCATCATGAGCATAAAAGCTAAGAGGGGTGATCATACACAGCCAAGATATTCAAGGTCAAAGGTCATGGTCATTGTGGTCATATTCTTCAGATTACTTTCACAATTTTCATACAGGTAAAATTTAAGGCACTGATCACTATGACCATAAAAGCTAAAAGGGGCATTCATAAACAGCTGAGATATTCCAGGGCAAATGTCATGGTCATTGTGGTTGGACTCTTTGGGTTCATTTCAAAATTGACCCACTGGTAGTACTCAATGCACTGATCATGAGCATAAAATCGAAGAGGGGCAGTCATAAACAGCTAGATTATTCTGGTCAACACATCTCCTGGAGGAAATATTCAGCAATTATATATTCCAGTGTTAAAATTTTGAAGGGAATCTGAAGTCTGACCTCATGGACTCTGACCTCTAACCTTGAATATCTCAGCTGTTTATGAATGCCTCTCCTAGCTTTTATGCTCAAGATGATCAGTGCATCAAGTACATGTGGACCAATTTTGAAGAAAATCACTAGAGTTTGACCTTGATGACATTTGACCCTGAATATCTCCAGTATTTGTAGTATGGCTTCTTCATTGTGCTCATAATAATCAGGATGCCAAGCTCTATCAGTATGCTTGTTGTCATGATGTTCCACCAGTAAAAATCAAATATCAATCAAGCTTGACATGCAGATTGATAATGTTTATTGGGTGGCTCACTACACACTTTATGCACATTCACTGCTAATGGTGCAGCCCACACTGTTTCGCTGGTGGGCCACAGGATTGGGAAATGTCCTGAGTGGAGCTAGTATCAAACCTGGGACCTTTGGTACCCATAGCCTGACACCTTAAGCACTTGGCCATCCCCTCCCCACAGATTGATATTGGTTTCATGCATATGTATAATTGTTGAATATTTGTGACAGAAGTTTTGACCTGAATAATTCAGCTGTTTATTAACACCCTTCTTAATGCTCAGACACACCCTTCTCAGTGACAGACTGTATGCTCATAATGATCAGTGCATTGAGTACCACCCATTAGTCAATTTTAAAGTGAGTCTGAAGAGTCTGACCACAATGACCACAATCTTTGATATTCAATCTCAGCTGTTTATACACACCCCTCTTAGCTTTTCTGGTCACACTTATCAGTGCTTTGAGTTCTATCCATGTGCAAAGTTTAAGGGAATCTGAAGAGTCTAACCATGGTGACCACAACTTTTGACCTCAAACATCTCAGCTGTTTATGAATGCCCCTCTTAGCTTTTATGGTTATGACCATTGCGTCGAGTTCTACCCATGTGCAAATTTCGAACAGTCTTAAGAATCCGACCTCATGGACTCTGGCCATGGACTCTGACCTTGAATATCTCAGTTGTTTACCAACGCCCCTCTTAGCTGCTACGGTCAAGGCGAAAAATACGAGAATAGGCTACGGTCATGGTCACTGCGTCGAGTTCTGCTTGTGTGCAAATTTTGAAGCAGATCGGAAGAGTCCGCCCTTTCGGCAAATATGAATCTCAATATCAATGTGAATATGTTGCTAGTTTGACGGACGCTATTCCATGGGTACTAAGGTTACTCCAACAAAATACGAGCACTTGTAATGCCACGTGCCACCCCCGCTGCTGCTAGGCGCAGGATATTTATTCAACGTTTGGTTTATTCGCGCCAGTTATTCTGCACATTTGTCTGCCATATTGATTCCATATGACTTTTCTGCACTGAGGTACATATTTTCTGATAGCTAAGTACCCAAAGCTCATTAAATTGATTTCAAGTTTGAGATGTTAAAAATGTGGTGCGTTGCCGATCGAAATTGCATCCAATGGAAGTTCGCTTGGTCCCTGCCCCGTAAATTGGCCAACACAGAAATGGGTGGGGGTAAAATAGTAGCAATGCCAATAAATCGTGTAGTGTCAACTTAACCCTGCCCCTTAATCAGCCGCTGATGCATATATCCAATCGAAAGTAGTCATTCTAGGTTGTTTATCCATTTGCATATACGTAACACCGCCCCTCCAGAGGAGAGGGCTTTTACTGATCCTTTCCATGCAGGGACGTATCCCATGCCTAGAGGGACGGGCGCCGCTGCGAGAATACTTGGAGAGGCTCCGGTTGAAAAATTAAAGAGGTTTGCACTCGAACCTTCGTGGAGGGGTGCCTTTTCCTTCCAAGAGGTCTCACGCTCAATAATTCGTGGGGTGCACTCGACCCTTCCCGGAGGGGCACCTTTTCTTTCGAGGGGACGCTTTTTTCTGTCAGAGAGGCTTCTGGCTTAGAAATTCGAGGTGAGTGGGCGAGAGAGGAGGGTGCACTCGAGCCCCCTGGAAGGGCGCTACCTTCAATGACGGGGAGGGGTGCATGTCTCAAGTTTTAATGAAATTTTCATCATTCGCCCATCACAGGAGGTTAAACCCCTGTCAGGATCAGCCGAGCTCTTCATACCCGTAGCGTTCACCAACTACGGTACTGGGTAGCTAAGCCAAGTCTGGGTCCGGTGGTCGGGCTTCAGACTTCGGACGGAGAAGCGGCACCGGAACACGTTCTGGGGCGTCGGAGTGCGGTGGTCCTTCCAGCTTCAGACTTGTCGGACGGAGAAGCGGCACCGGAACACGTTCTGGGGCGTCGGAGTGCGGTGGTCCTTCCAGCTTCAGACTTGTCGGACGGAGAAGCGGCACCGGAACACGTTCTGGGGCGTCGGGTGCGGTGGTCCTTCCAGCTTCAGACTTGTCGGACGGAGAAGCGGCACCGGAACACGTTCTGGGGCGTCGGAGTGCGGTGGTCCTTCCAGCTTCAGACTTGTCGGACGGAGAAGCGGCACCGGAACACGTTCTGGGGCGTCGGAGTGCGGTGGTCCTTCCAGCTTCAGACTTGTCGGACGGAGAAGCGGCACCGGAACACGTTCTGGGGCGTCGGAGTGCGGTGGTCCTTCCAGCTTCAGACTTGTCGGACGGAGAAGCGGCACCGGCTCACGTTCTGCAGAGGTGCACTACACGTCTAGAATGTCGCCTACAAACATTGAAACCCATAAATCTGTCACTTTCGGATTTTACCTGACCTACTCCAATAACACAGGCACCCCAAATGCACAGGCACACGGCCGATCGTTCGGTGAAGGTTTCATTAAGATCAAGCCAGCGGTTGCCGAGATCGGCCATGCCTGTGAGCCCAACAATTTGTTTTTCGGCAATTTGGTGACCTTTTGACCCAACGTCGCGAAAGTGCAAACCGCACGCTTCTGACACACGGTCGATCGTCTGATGTAGGTTTCATTAAGCCAGTGGCTGCCGAGATCGGTCATGTCTGCGAGATGGTGTCTGTTGAACGGTGCATGTGAGATGTCTGTTTTTAGACCATCCCGTTGGCAAGCGGCCGTCGTACGTCGTTTTCCAAGCAAACGTTTGGGAACTGCGCCGTAATCGAACCCTATCAGCTGTCACGGCGTATCTGTGACAGCCTGCTGCGCCATGGTTCAGCCTAGTGGAGCTGGCTGCGTGCAACCGATATTGTGCATCAGGATCTGTCACAAAAGTCAGCGCTGCCAAATGTCCTGTTCCGAAATCACAGTGATAACTTATCGAAATATAAGCGAATAGTTTATGAAATAACCCAAAATAATATGTACCTTGAACTTTTGCGTTAAAATGCCTTTCTTGAATTAATATATTTTCTTTATGTGGTGAATACTTTTCCTTCTTCGAATATTGATTATCTGTCACAACAACGGCACAATTTCAGCCAATATCTGCCACCTACGCTGGGAGGCGAGTTGGCACGTTTGTGCACCTCTGCCGTTCTGGAGCGTCTAGGTCCGGTGGTTTGAGCCAGCTGCAGACTTGTGGGACAGAGCAGCGGCAGAGCGGCGAGTTCCGGAGCGGCTGAGTTCGGTGGTTTGAGCCAGCTGCAGACTTGTGGGGCAGAGCAGCGGCAGAGCGGCGAGTTCCGGAGCGGCTGAGTTCGGTGGTTTGAGCCAGCTGCAGACTTGTGGGACAGAGCAGCGGCAGAGCGGCGAGTTCCGGAGCGGCTGAGTTCGGTGGTTTGAGCCAGCTGCAGACTTGTGGGGCAGAGCAGCGGCAGAGCGGCGAGTTCCGGAGCGGCTGAGTTCGGTGGTTTGAGCCAGCTGCAGACTTGTGGGGCAGAGCAGCGGCAGAGCGGCGAGTTCCGGAGCGGCTGAGTTCGGTGGTTTGAGCCAGCTGCAGACTTGTGGGGCAGAGCAGCGGCGAGTTCCGCAGCGGCTCAGTTCGGTGGAGGGCCGCGGAGAGCGTGCCGAGTTGGATGTCAAGACCGGCGAACGCCATCTTCGTGACACCTAGTGTGAAGATATCACCTCTGACCGGTTCGTCCTATTCAGCCCTCCTCCAGCATACCTTCAAGACATAAGGTCCTCATTGTGCGGTTCAGGATCTGTAAGCGCCCGAACGAAGTTCTAGTACCAATTTTGTACTGCTTGAATTGTTGATTTACTTAGTTGATCTGCTTGAATTGTATTAGTTTCAAAATACAATTAAGTTCCAAAGCTATGCAAAACAATTAAAGTCTCAAGCGAGAAATACGGTAGATTGCTAGGGAACTATTAGGTTCGTCCAACATTGCGTATAATTAGGTAGTTAGTTTATAGCCATCAGCAATAGCAACGAATCTAAAACGTATTGGAGAAGCCTTCCTCTGGGGTTCCACACGAAGATATATTATTCAAGGGGCTCAAGCGAATATAGAAAGATTCGACCCCTCCGGAAAGATGGGAAGTCTCACCTACGATTATGGTTAGCTTTTTAAGGATTATGGTCGGCAAAAGCAAATAAAAACGTGCCTAATGCTTCAGAAGCCAGCTGAACTGTACTTCTTAACGACTAAGTATCAGATACAACTAAATGCATAATTATTGCCGTCTGGTCACGCTGTACGACTCACGTGATGTCAAAAAAGCATGAATGCCACCGAACTTAAATTTCAACAATCCTTCCAAAGTGATCACGTAATTTCCTTAATGATCGATTCCTTAACGTTTGTTTGCAGACAGCTTCGGTAACTGATCGAATACAATCCACAAATCTGGCCTCGCCATTGACTGCTTCAGATGGAGTATGCCTCCGAATAGTGACACCTTATGAACATTGCATACATGCATATATTACCCTAAATTGAGACCACATATCATAATCGCATGTTTTGTGCAATTCACTTGGGAACCAAACAAAGCATGCGCAACTTGCCAGACCAGATAATTAGAGCCAGGCATAAACAAACTGAATGACTGGTATCATCCTCAGTACGTCATGTAAATATGAACACAGCTCAGGCACACCCACAAAATATGCGGTGTGATGCCGTCACGATCACACTCCACAGCCGGAAGCTCAGAGGTCTGCTTGGTGGGTCGTCCATCGCCCGCACGATGGCACCTTCGTTATACTGGTGTACAGAAGCACATCAGTCGGTCTACTCCAGCTTGGTGCCTACTGGCTCATCTCGTCCCACTACAGAAACTTCGATATTATCTGAACTGAAGCTATCGACAATACTGCGCCGCCGCTCAGAAAGTACAGGTTCCACCAGCCTCCACCACGCGGCACTGGTCAGCTGGCGCGTGACGCCGTGCAGCAGCAGCAGGAAGCAGGAGGTACTGGTGGCGATGACGTGGTGCGAGATGGAGAACCCGATGTCCTGCCACGAGCCCGTGTCCGTCACCAGGAAGAAGAAGTGTATGGACATGATGTCCGACAGGAGCAGCATCGTCAGGAACAGCCGCTCCGTGCACATCTGCCCAACACGTGGCACCATCAGAGACAGCTGCCACACCTACCGGGCGCGTGACGTCGGCAGGAACAGCCACAGCTGCTCGGCACACGACTCTCCCCAGCTACTTGCAATAGCACAACGCTGCACCGTTTCCTATAGTAGCACAACACTCCACCTACCTCAAATAGCACAATTCACCAAGGTTAACCGCAATAGCACAACACTTTGCCATTGCCTACAATAGCACAACTCTCCACCGCTACCTGCAATAACACAACACTTCACCATTACCTACGATAGCACACCAAATGACCGCTACCTCAAATGACCGTCCAAGCAGAGCGAGTGTCGCCACCTACCCACCCACGTCACGGCCGTCCGAGCAGAGCGAGTGTCGAGTGTCGCCACCTACCCGCCCACGTCACGGCCGTCCGAGCAGAGCGAGTGTCGAGTGTCGCCACCTACCCACCCACGTCACGGCCGTCCGAGCAGAGCGAGTGTCGCCACCTGCCCACCCACGTCACGGCCGTCCAAGCAGAGCGAGTGTCGCCACCTACCCACCCACGTCACGGCCGTCCGAGCAGAGCGAGTGTCGCCACCTACCCACCCACGTCACGGCCGTCCAAGCAGAGCGAGTGTCGCCACCTACCCACCCACGTCACGGCCGTCCGAGCAGAGCGAGTGTGGAGCGTCGCCACCTACCCACCCACGTCACGGCCGTCCGAGCAGAGCGAGTGTCGCCACCTACCCACCCACGTCACGGCCGTCCGAGCAGAGCGAGTGTCGCCACCTACCCACCCACGTCACGGCCGTCCAAGCAGAGCGAGTGTCGCCACCTACCCACCCACGTCACGGCCGTCCGAGCAGAGCGAGTGTGGAGCGTCGCCACCTACCCACCCACGTCACGGTGGCCGTCCGAGCAGAGCGAGTGTCACCACCTACTCACCCACGTCACGGCCGTCCGAGCAGAGCGAGTGTCGCCACCTACCCACCCGAGTCACGGCCGTTCGAGCAGAGCGAGTGTCGCCACCTACCCAACCACGTCACGGCCGTCCGAGCAGAGCGAGTGTCACCACCTACCCACCCACGTCACGGCCGTTCGAGCAGAGCGAGTGTCGTCACCTACCCGCGTCACGGCGGCCGTAGCTCTGGCGAAACAGCTGACCAGCAGGAACGGCACCAGCACCTTGATGATGAGCAGCGTGCCCATCAGCCACGGGCTGAACACCGTCACGAACGCATACACGCAGGTGGGGTCGAACGAGTTCACACTGGCCATGTTGCCGATGCCGAAGAACGCTAGCACCACGAACAAGAGCTGCTCAGCAATGTCAAGGTCATACCGAACGACGCTCCATCATCCGTCACACGCGTATCAGTCCTACACACACGGCGCCTGTCTGATAACGCCGCAACTGTCCTGAGACACGCTAATGGCTCTGTCGTTCGTCACACGTGTATCAATCCTACACACACGGCGCCTGTCGGGTAACGCCGCAGCTGTCCTGAGACACGCTAATGGCTCCGTCGTCCGTCACACGTGTATCAGTCCTACACATACGGCGCCTGTCGGGTAACGCCGCAACTGTCCTGAGACACGCTAATGGCTCTGTCGTCCGTCACACGTGTATCAGTCCTACACACACGGCGCCTGTCTGATAACGCCGTAACTGTCCTGAGACACGCTAATGGCTCTGTCGTCCGTCACACGTGCATCAGTTCTACACACACGGCGCTTGTCGGGTAACGCCGTAACTGTCCTGAAACAAGCTAATGGCTCCGTCGTCCGTCACACGTGTATCAGTCCTACACATACGGCGCCTGTCGGGTAACGCCGCAACTGTCCTGAGACACGCTAATGGCTCTGTCGTCCGTCACACGTGTATCAATCCTACACACACGGCGCCTGTAGGGTAACGCCGCAACTGTCCTGAGACACGCTAATGGCTCTGTCGTCCGTCACACGTGTATCAATCCTACACACACGGCACCTGTCGGGTAACGCCGCAGCTGTCCTGAGACAAGCTATTGGCTCCGTCGTCCGTCACACGTGTATCAGTCCTACACACACGGCGCCTGTCGGGTAACGCCGCAACTGTCCTGAGACACGCTAATGGCTCCGTCGTCCGTCACACGTGCATCAGTTCTACATACACGGCGCTTGTCGGGTAACGCCGTAACTGTCCTGAGACAAGCTATTGGCTCCGGCGTCCGTCACACGTGTATCAGTCCTACACACACGGCGCCTGTAGGGTAACGCCGCAACTGTCCTGAGACACGCTAATGGCTCTGTCGTCCGTCACACGTGTATCAATCCTACACACACGGCACCTGTCGGGTAACGCCGCAGCTGTCCTGAGACAAGCTAATGGCTCCGTCGTCCGTCACACGTGTATCAGTCCTACACATACGGCGCTTGTCGGGTAACGCCGTAACTGTCCTGAAACAAGCTAATGGCTCCGTCGTCCGTCACACGTGTATCAGTCCTACACACACGGCGCCTGTCGGGTAACGCCGTAACTGTCCTGAGACACGCTAATGGCTCCGTCGTCCGTCACACGTGTATCAGTTCTACATACACGGCGCCTGTCGGGTAACGCCGCAACTGTCCTGAGACACGCTAATGGCTCCGTCGTCCGTCACACGTGTATCAGTCCTACACACACGGCGCCTGTTGGGTAACGCCGCAACTGTCCTGAGACACGCTAATGGCTGCCATGGACGCCATCACAGGGGGACGGGGGCATGGATATCCCCAATCGTTAGACTGAAGGATGCTTTACCCCACTGACTTGCAAAGATTTTACCGAAGAAACGAATTTTCATGACCTTGATGGGAAATGAGGCTTGCAATTTCCTCAAAGTTCCAGTCCAGATTGTCAGTATATTTTAAAGCAAATGCAGCTATTTCTGTATTTGAATGCATAGCGTTTCAGTAACAAACTCTACGTGTAGACTCTTCTTCGCTTGCTCGGAAATTTGCAGAGCAGCTGGAAAATTTGGAAGGGCAGTTTCCTGTTCCGGCGATAAGCTGAACATTCATGCTCGCTACGAGTGTACATATTCCGACCGTAAGAAATCAGGCTGCTCAACACCAAAGTTCGGCATGGAGCCGTACATTTAGCAAACTGGCAGCACTCGACATCAGACTCAGGCTGACATTGGGATCACATAGTGCAGTAAGGTCGGACCTCTCGGATTGTCTCGGTAATCCGGGCTTACGAGCGCGCCGACTACGAGGTCATTTAGCTTTGCGGGTAATCGGCAAACAGTTGAGTACCCTGACGTGAAATGTCCCGGGTACGTTCCTTGCGCATTAACCCGCCCCGTCCCGGTGGGGGATCGTTGACGACCCCCCGCTCGGACTTTTTTATTTGCAATCCGTCTCGTGGGGTTGGTACGCCCTAAGGCTTTCCGCGAACATGGAAAGAACGGCGCGCGGCAGCGCGCCGAAATTTGGCATACCTTTTCCCGCATCAATTTTTTATGTTGTATCAAAATTGTTAAGTCAGGTCATGTAGGATCAACGAGTTAGTCAGGGTCAAGTGAGATCACCTCCAAAAAAGTTCAACCAGTCGTCACACTTTAACGGATATATATTTTAATGACACTTTCAGCGTTTGCTAACTTTAGGGATGCAACAAAACGCACCAGAGGAATTTTTCATTTTTCCGTTCTGGATTACTTATTCCTTTTGTATATTTGTCCATTAGAGTTAAAATCGAAGATTCTGGCTAAAGTAAGCATGTTTTAGTGGTGCAAGTTGACTTGGACAACATATGTCAGTCCGCCTTACCCATTAGAAAAGGAAAATAAAATAAAACTTGAAAACCCAAAATTTTGAAATACACAACTTTTTTGGGTGGCCAGAAATTGTGCGGTTCTGGCAGATTTCGCTTTCCTTTTGGGATTCCAACTATTTTTTCTTAAAATTTCACTAAAAATAAACTCCCCAGAGCTGCAAACATGATGTAAGTCGTGAAAATCTAGGCACTGGGGGATTCCTAACGACCTCACTTTTATGGATTTTCTTTTACATACAACAACATCCACGTATATCTCATCTCAGAATGATGTTCATAAAAGTCAACAAACAAGTCAAGACGCTGCTTGAAATTCCGTGGTTTACTGTTATAACTTGACAAAATAAAAACGATGTTCTAAGCGGATGGCCAGCTGCGTAAATTCAATACACTAAAATTGTTCGGAGGTGGGAGTGGAAGAATGCCTCCTGACACGTTGTATCTGAAGCGATGATCTGATGGAGTCAAACTCGAATAAAAGAGTCTTTTCCTTCACAACGGAAACATTTTTGGCGTGCGAAAGCCTTTATCTGGCTTAGGGAGCCAGCGAAGAACAAAGAAATGGTTCTTGTGTCCAGCTTTTCTCGCCCATCTACCCGCCCAACAAACAAAGAACAAGAACGGCAAAATACATAATATTAAGTCTCTGTGAGAATAAAAATAACATCACATCAAACCGCATCCGATGATCGGTTGTCATGGCTCGATACAAAGAGGATACGTAGAAGAAGGCGCGGCGGGTGTCGCCGAACTGGGCGGGCCGATGCGCCTCCTTTCTGCGCAGCGGGTCGTCAAACGACAGCTCTGACAGCTGAAACAACAGATCACATCCGTCAACCTCTTACAGCCATATGGGAGCAGGCATGGGCAGAGCGGATCACACATGCATGGGCAGGGCAGATCACGTAGGCATGGGGAAGATCAGATCACACAGACGTAGGCAGAGTAAATCACGCAGACATGGGCAGAGCAGATCACACAGGCATGCGTAGAGCAGATCACGCAGGCATAGGCAGGGTAGCATAGCATATCACGCAGACACAGGCAAAGTAAATCACGCAGACATGGACAGAGTAGATCACGGAGACATGGGAAGATCAGAGCGCAGCGCAGCAATAACTACACTGGTAGATGGCACACATTAACATCAACTTAAATGAGGCTGTCTCACGGAACTATCAATTCACGAACCGGGAACGACATAGTGATGAACGACGAAGTTCCCTTCGGCCTCTTGAAGGTCTTCGATGCAAACGGGATTCTAGATATCTGGCGACGCCAACTAAAACTATGCGGCTAGAAAACATCGCCCGGAACCATGGTAGACTCGTCGCAGTCCATGTCGATTATCACAATCGTCATAACAGAGAATGGCGACTACCCACCTAACATGACAAACATTCGCTCAATTGAGTCGGCGTTGGGTGTACTCGAGCGCAAGGCGTTCGTTGGTTGGCTGGCTGGCGTCGACTGCCTTGATCATATAGCGTCACCACCCTCTCTCACGCTGGCTGGACGCCGGCAAACAGCAGCGACATGTAGAATTCGAGCTCACAACTGTCCGGCTAGCAGACGAACATCCTACCCCTGGAATACTCCCCCCCCCCCCTACAAGTGCAATGTGTACGAGAGGAACTGAATCACGTTTTCAAACAAACAAGTGCTGTGCAATTTAAAGCTCCAGGTTAGAGGAGCGCTTTGGGCTGTGTATGCTCGTGCCTGGGGTATTCATCTATTGCCAATAAGACTCAGAGCTATTTCAACATTTCACGCCATCTCAGCGAAAACTTGTCGAATGTTTTCATCCTGAAAAAATGCACTTCAGATAAGTGTACGGAGGTATACAATGTGTTTCCCGAGCAAGCTGAAATCACATGCAAATCTTAATCAACTCAATGCATGCTTCAAATTGTCTGAAAACTCATTTCATCAGCGTACACCTTTTTTGGATATATTAAACACATGAAAATGTACTAATACATTTTGTCGCATCCTTGAACATCGCTATTCGCTTTTCAAGCTTACCTTTTTGACATGTCGATCTGAAAGAAAAAACTCGCTTCCTAGCGAACAGACAAAAATCGTACATGACTGTATTTGTGTATTGACTATTGATTGTGTGTGTATTGATTATTTTGGCTTCAGGGCGCGCCGACTACACGGTCATTTGGCGCCCATATGCCTTGAAGTACATTAAAACAAACATTACATAATACAAGTGCATCAGCCATAGAGCAAACTACATCAGCATTAGCTTTTCTGGCGGTTCGGAGGTGTCCCGAATGGCTAGTCTAGGTCCACTAACCAGACGCCTCGTGAGCAAATTCTGCACACGGCTCAGCTCCTGATAGCAGGTAAACGTGGCACCACTAGGTCAATATCTGTGTGGCCTTGCAGTCAGGGACGTGGTCAAGCCAGTCCAAGACAAGGCAAGGACGTGGCGGGGGCAGTCTTACAACCCCTTCAGGGTATTTACAGACGTAAACGGACCTTTATGAACGCCCACATGCCATTGCGAAAGTCTACGGGCCTTTACGAATGCTTGTGGGACCTTACGAATCTATACGGGCACCTATGAATGTGCGCGGACCTCTACGAGCGTACACGGACCCTTATAGACGTGTATTTATATTTTACCAAATGCTAAATTAACACCTTTTCCCAGAAAGTGTTCACATCATGCAGTCACATGCTAGGTAGGTCTGCATTCCCGGATAATCATCGTGCCATGCTCACCTACAATTTAAAGGTGAGGGTCGGACGACTCGGGCATCCGATGAGGATTTTCATATTATATTCTCTAAGAAGAAGAAAACAAGCCCTTTTTGAAATACAATGGCTAAAATCCGGGAAAATTAAGCTTGGGGAGGAGTACGAACTCCCTTACAAAAATCCACCCCTCTTGGACAATTCCTGACTACGTCCCTGCTTGCGGTTGCATGCAAAATGCTCAAAACTAAACGCTGTCATCGATAATTTGTCATGGGAGAATCATGAATCCGAATGGGCAGGACGATGAGTACCTAGTGAGGTTCAATGTGTGCTGCATCGCATGTTCTGCATATGAAATGGAATGGAGACAATTCGATGAACAAGAGGAAGGGTAGTGGTTGGTTGGTTATTGGTTTTACGACACATCGACCGTTGACTGATGTAGCGTCGTCAATCTCTCATGCCGATTGGTCGCGGGCGAAGAGTAGCGACAGGTGAGACTCGAATCCACAACCTTTCGATTGTGAAACGAGCAACTTACCCCTAGGCTACTCGTCCCCTAGGAAGGGTAGTGAGGGCAGGAGCCAAAAAGGGGTCAAAATCGATTGCTCTGAAGATAAAGGTACAGTAAAAGAACCAGAGACATAGGAAGATACATACCTCGAGGGGAACATAAAGGGCAGCGAAGGTCAAAAGGCAAAATAATAAGACATCAAATCGGAGAAAAGGGAGAGAGATGGAATAGGTAGAACATCACAACGGAAAAAGACACAAACACAGTGAAAATGAGGGATGGATGGATGGATGAATGAATGGATGGATGGATGGATGGATGGATGGATGGATGGATGGATGGATGGATGGATGGATGGATGGATGGATGGATGGATGGATGGAGGGATGTACTGTAGCTGTATGTACACGACCCGTACCGTCTTGTATTCCGTAGTGTGCTCCAGTCGCGTCCACAAATACAGGTGGAGCGCCAGCAGGGGGAGGAAGAATGCCTCCTGGCCTACACTGAGCAGCAGGAATGGCACCAGCAGCGACGCAGTCACGTGTAGTAGCCGGGTCAGCAGCCATGTGGAGGTCAGACATGGCAATAGCCAGGATACCGCTGCAACAGAGTACCACTGCATCAGTCGGTACCCACTGAACGGTCAGCAAACTGCACGATGGTGTCTGTCTACCCCACCACAACAGTCAGAACAGCAATGTGGCAGTCAGTACGCTCTGTGGCAGTCAGTACGCTGTTATAACAGACCACTGTGGCAGCCGCAACGCAACATTCTCGAAACACGAAACCTCCCTAATTTCCGGACTTTTGTTAGTTCCGAAAAATTCCGAGCCACGCTTGAAGGAAATAAAATAGGTGAGTGGCGGCTCGCTGTGATAAAGGAAAAGTTTTTTTATTGAATTTTTTTAGTAGGATATGACGCCAGGACATGATGCTAGAACAGTGATAATATGATGCTAAGACGCCACTCTAACCTTGTCAGCACACCACTGCCATGCCCAACGAAACGAACGATTCTATGTAAGGAGCTGAGAGTATAAAGCTTCTGCGTATGTCCGCAGTATTGAGTGTGGCGTCATTGCGAAGTTTTGCGACAACACAGCCAGCCAGCCAGCAGTTGACACCAGTAGCCAAAAGTCAACACCAGCAGCCGACGTCTGCAGTCAGTAGCCAGGCGACAGCGCGGGGTAGCCAGGATGCGGCAGACTCACCGAACAGAGTCCAGGCGGCGTAGTGGACGTACTGTGGCACGCCGGCGCGGCGCGCCACGGCCGCCTGCAGGGTGTGCGTGAGCAGGGCGGTGGCGGCCAGCAGCGCCACCTGCAGCACCAGGATCAGCCGCGAGTGGAGCGGCTCGCGCACCTTGGCCGTCGGCCGGAACAGGCGCAGCTCACCGCTGCCGGCGGACATGGGGACTAGTAAGGGCACCATCCTGACACGCCGCATCTGGCCGCTGCCGGCGGACATCGAGACTAGTCAGGGCATCGTCCTGACACGTGTCATCTCGCCGCTGCCGGCGGACACCGAGACTAGTAAGGGCATCGTCCCGACACGCCGCATCTCGCCGCTGCCGGCGGACATCGAGACTAGTCAGGGCATCGTCCTGACACGTGTCATCTCGCCGCTGCCGGCGGACACCGAGACTAGTAAGGGCATCGTCCCGACACGCCGCACTCCGCCGCTGCCGGCGGACATCGAGACTAGTCAGGGCATCGTCCTGACACGTGTCATCTCGCCGCTGCCGGCGGACACCGAGACTAGTAAGGGCATCGCACGCTCGTGCCGGCGAACCCTTAAGGGCATCGTCCTGACACGTGTCATCTCGCCGCTGCCGGCGGACATCGAGACTAGTCAGGGCATCGTCCTGACACGTGTCATCTCGCCGCTGCCGGCGGACACCGAGACTAGTAAGGGCATCGTCCCGACACGCCGCATCTCGCCGCTGCCGGCGGACATCGAGACTAGTCAGGGCACCATCCTGACACGCCGCATCCCGCCGCTGCCGGCGGACATCGAGACTAGTCGGGGCATCGTCCTGACACGTGTCATCTCGCCGCTGCCGGCCCAATATCGAGACTAGTCAGGGCATCGTCCTGACACGCCGCATCTCGCCGCTGCCGGCCCAATATCGAGACGAGTCGTGGCATCGTCCTAACACGCCTCAGGTCCGAGTCACGGTAGCACCCTCACACTACCAGGAGCCTATACCAGGGCCAAGATAATACCCTCATACACTTTAAAAGCCAATAACTTGGTCAAGATATGGTTCGACACTAGCGCCGCTCAGGACATTTCCCAATCCCGCGGCCCACCGGCGAAACAGTGTGGGCGGCGCCATTAGCCGTGAATGTGCATAAAGTGCGTCGTGAACCACCAAATAAACAAACAAACTTGGTCAAGATAGCACCTCTCACTTACTATGCCAGGGCACTGCACGACCGGCGCGGTTGATGCGCCCCTAAACTCCGATAACCAACTCACCACAAACTATGGAAACCCTATAACAGGGTCAGATGCTTCAGATGTCCGAGAAAACCGTGCAATTGCAAGCGAAAAAAAACAGACGAACTTGCTCCGAGAAATAGGGAACTGCACGGGAGCTAGTGTTCGCGAGACAGTTTACTGGCATGTGCATCGTTTGATTGATTATTTGGGCTTAGGGGCGCATCAACGGCTCCTGACTATGTAGCGCCCATTTCTGTTTTTATCACTCTGTAATTGGCGACATGTGTCTATTTTTGGAAGGGATAGATTACGTCGAACTGTGCCGTTGAGACATATCGATGTAGCTTACCTGTGTGTATGATCTCCCAATTGTTTCCTAAATTATCAGAGTATGACAATTCATGGGAATTAGAACCGAAGTGATGTTTTCGATCTACCATGAAGTTGGGGCAAGAAAACAGTATGTGTCGAACAGTCATCGGTGAGCCACGTCGGGAACAGCGTGGCCTCGCCCCCCCCCCTTCTCAAAAGGCGACCGTGCGTTGCATACGTGTGCCCTATTCTTAGACGTGCAAGAATTACCTCTTCTCTCCTACATTTTTTCAATGATGATGTCCATGGGGTAAGAACTGGTTTGACAGATCGGAGTTTGTTGAAAACCTGGGAGTTCCACCTTTCCTGCCACATTCCTCGGAGGAAATCATTTACTTTTGCGTAGCAATCCCTGGCGGGGAGGGGTGGAGCTCGAGTCCTACGTGATTGCGCGGCACGCTTTGCAGCAGCGTCTGCGAGCTCATTTCCCATGATGCCGGTATGACTCGGTACCCAACAGAGGACAATCATCTTGCCCGATCTACACAATAAGGTCAAACGTGCTATGATTTCTTGAGCAAAATGGTTAGATGGCTAAAAAGACTGAAAGGCCTGAAGACTACTCAACGAGTCTGTTACAATAAGGTGTAAGGTTTCGTCTCCAACTTTAATAAGACATAGTGCCTTAATAATGGCAACCAGCTCAGCATTGTACACAGACGCGTGCGGTGGTTAGGTAAAACATCTCGTGGCTGTACGACATACAAATGCACACCCAGTTCCGTCGGCCGTTTTGGACCCGTCATTGTATGTTCGAGAGTAGCAGCGATACAATTCCAGTAGCTCCAAGGCTTCTGCTCTGACAAGCTCTGGGATGGTGAGTCCTTTCTTGACATTCGTGAGGAAGACATCAATTTCTGGTGAGGTGAGTTCCCATGGCGGAATTTGTGTATTTGATCTTCGCGACACCTCGTAGTGGAATTTATGCCTCTTCAAGTAGCGCACGAATTCTGACACAGAATGATCGTAGTTGATCCCGTCTCTGCCCACGGAAGTGCGACGGCATACGGTGTGAAAAGACGGATTTATATGTGGGATTCGCTGGAAGCTCCTTAAGTTTCATTGCGTATTTAAGTCCTAGTTTCTCGCGTCTGTTTGCCAGGCATGGCTCATGGACTTCTGCCAATATACTTGCAGCTGGTGATGTCCGAAATGCCACTATGGCGATCCACAATGCAGTACGGTGCACTGTGTCGAGGTTCCGCTTCAAGGAGCAACTAGCCCCGTCATATATAAATGATGCGTAATCGAGTTTCGAGCGGATAAGTGATCGATATACGATTAAAAGAGTCGCTGTGTCGGCTCCGTAATGAGTTTGTGAAACACATTTCATAATGTGCACTGCTAGGAACCGCTTATCTCGTAATGTATCGATAAGGTTGCCGTAGGACAACCAGTTGTCCAGACTGGCACTGAGGAAGCAAGCCGTTGGTCGCACGGGTACTTGCTGGCCATACAACTGAACAGCCATCTCCGGACAGCGACGACGACGTCGGCAAAAGTGAACAGCAACCGTTTTGGAGATAGAGAATCGGAGGCCGTTCACCATCATCCACCTTTCAAGACAGGCTTCAGCCATCTGCAGCTGTATCCCCATGGATGGTGATCTCGATGCACATGACCAGATAGTCAAATCATCAACAAAAAGTGATCTTCCAATACGTTATGATAGTCCATTGTCTACGTCATTTATCAAAATTGTAAACATTGGCATATGTATCGATCCACTGGCAACCTCACCAGTGTATTGGAGCAGGTACTCACGAGAGAGCGGCGAGCGTCACGGCAACACAGCAGACGACGCTCGCTGCCGTTCTGCAATGCACACAGATTCCACGTTACATGGCGAGTCACATGAAATGTCACACAAATATCATCCGAGGAATTGCATCTACGTCACCACAGGAACCATACAGACGTCACCCGACGAACCGCACCGACCTCACACCAGGAGTCACACAGACGTCACCTGAGGAGTCACACCGACGTTACCCAAAGAACCACACAGACGTCACTCGAGGAACCACACAACGCAAATCCGGACAACACAGCACTGCTCGCTGCGTTGCCGCAGCACGCGGCTAATCAAGGTCAGCAAGGTTCACATCCCGACATCGAGATGTGAAAAATGTGGTCGTAGTCCACTACCATCAACAGAATATTGCAGTGCAATAATCGCGCTCAGTAGACTAACTACGCAGATACATCTTACAACCGATCAGACATAATTTGGTCGCGCTGCACCAACAACAAAGCCATACGACGCACGAGGCAAGCACGAGAACGGCCCCTCTGCTCCCCACACGCTGTGAATCATACTCATTCTGGTCAGAAAAGCATATGACATTGAGTAAATATCGCACCGAAATTGCGTGTTTTTTTTTCATTCTTTGCACAATCCTTGGAGCTAAATATGCTACACCCAATACTGCATGCAAACGATATCAACATAAAAGGCGCCCGACCTCGTCCCATCAAGGCATTAACATGTTGCAGCACAAAAGACCGTTTTATTGCTTTGATGTTATATTGCTAAGTCTTTACATTGCGATACGATGGTTGGTATGAAATGTAATGGGCAAACTGACAGGACATGTGAGCCGGGTACGCGGTAGGGTGTTATCAAACGCTGATACATTTACAACCAACATCAGCTTAATACCAGTACTTACCTTGCATATGTCTGTCTCCTCCTGAACCCTCTCTCTCTCTCTCTAGCGCTCTCTCTCTAGCGCGCTCTCTCTCTCTCTCTCTCTCTCCCTCTCTCTGTCCCAGGTTTGGTGCATGGCCCCGCTAAAGTCTGCCAACGTTTCATGAACATTTTCACGTACGGCACAAACCCTTCACGAGAGCGTGCAGTTACTGCCACAAATGACACCCACGTGTGCAGTTACCGTCGCAGATGACAGACACATGTAGTTAGTTGGCGCCACAGGCCACTCACGAGTAGCTAGTTGGCGCCACAGACCACTCACACGAGTGTGTAGTTGGCACTATGTGTGATAACGGGACTGAGCGGGTAGACAGCCAGCAGCAGAGACGAGGCGGTCCACACCAGCGTCAGACGACGTCGGCGACGTGGCAGAGTCAGCGGCCACGGCAACAGCGTCAACAGCAGCAGTGACAGCACCCAGCGGCGGAAGAACGACAACACCTGCGGCAACACACCACGTCAACGTCACACATACAGAGGTGGAAGAACCGGTACACCTGCGGCGACACACCACGTCAACGTCACACACACAGAGGAGGAAGAACGGTACACCTTCGATAACACACCACGTCAACATCACATACAGAGGATGAAGAACGGTACACCTGCGATAACACACCACGTCAACATCACATACAGAGGATGAAGAACGGTACACCTTCGATAACACACCACGTCAACATCACATACAGAGGATGAAGAACGGTACACCTGCGACGACACACCATGTCAACGTCACACATACAGAGGAGGAAGAACGGTACACCTGCAGCAACACACCATGTCAACGTCACACATGCAGAGGTGGAAAACCGGTACACCTGCGACGACACACCATGTCAACGTCACACATACAGAGGAGGAAGAACGGTGCACCTGCGACGACACACCACGCCAACGTCACACATACAGAGGAGGAAGAACCGGTACACCTGCGGTAACATACCACGTCAATGTCTCGCACCCAGCGGCGTAAAAGGACACGCCTGCGACAAGAGACTGCCACCTGAAGAACGCACCGACGGGAGAACAACACCTGTGGCACCACTCCCCAATGTCAGCCACCAGCCGCTGGAAGTTAAGTAAAGCGCCGGCGAGCTGGTCTGGTGCAGCACGCATCTTACCGAGTGACCAGTGCGCCGGCGAGCTGGTCCGATGCAGCACACCTCTTACCGAGTGACCAGTGCGTCGGCGAGCTGGTCCGATGCAGCACACCTCTTACCGAGTGACCATTGCGCCGTCGAGCTGGTCTGGTGCAGCACGCCGCTTACCGAGTGACCAGTGCGTCGGCGAGCTGGTCCGGTGCGACAGCACGCCTCTTACCGAGTGACCAGTGCGTCGGCGAGCTGGTCCGATGCAGCACACCTCTTACCGAGTGACCAGTGCGCCGGCGAGCTGGTCTGGTGCGACAGCACGCCTCTTAAAGGCTGTCCAAATCGCTCAACGTTGATCCATGCACGCGGCTTTCTGATCTCATCGTAATCCCATCCGTTTATAGTCCGACAATTCTGTAAGGTATTCAACCACCAATACAAACATTCCTAAGACCATCACCTGACCAGCTGGGAACGTTCTTGCCATCCTCGGAGGTGATAAGCGCGGGCCCTTCCGCTATTTCAATGCCTGTCTGAACTACTCTTGGAATTGGCACATCCAGGTATCATCCACCCGTCACAGTGCTGAGCGAAGCTGTTCTGACTCTTCCTGTTGAACACTAGCCGATCACAGCCAACAACAGGCACATAGGAACAACACAAGACTCGGATATGAGGGATGGGCGCCTCACCAGCAGCTCGACACCGGCCAGCAGAGCCGTGTACCGCAGCACGGTGCCTTGGTTGGCCACGGCTGCGCGTGCCAGGCGTAGTCCGCTCACGTCGTACACCAGCACGGCCCAGAGCAGCACGGGAAGCAGCAAATACACGGCGTAGTGGGCCGGCAGCGACTTGGCTGGGGGACACTCCAGTGGTCAGCGCAGGCCTCCTGACGCGGGCCGCACGACCGGGGTAAGGACAGCTAGGGGAAGCTGCAGAGCAGTGGAGGGCATGGCAGTGAACAGATTTGAGAGACGGTACAATGTTTCAAGTGCATAGTGCAAAACAACGTGATATCGAAGCTGAAACTGAGTTAACAAGAAACAAACTCCCTTCACCTCATCATCGTCAGCATACAGCCTAATTAACATCAAAGCCATACTGAAGGCTTATAGTGCAAAAGCCAGCACAAGGAACATTTACGGTGAACAAAAACTCATGTCCGTAACATCTAACGATACCGGTTGGATGTTACGGACATCCAACCGGTATCGTTTGGACTGGTTACACTTACTGAGCATCAGGAAAACGGCCAGGCTGGTGACACTTACCGATGTGGTGGTGGTTGCTGGTTTTTATGACACATGGACCGTTGAGTCATGTAGCGTCGCCAATCTCTCACGCCGATTGGTCGCGGGCGAAGAGAAGCGACAGGTGAGACTCGAACCCACACTCTTTCGATTGTGAGACGGGCAACTTACCCCTAGACTATTCGTCCCCTGACACTTACCGAGCATCAGGAAAACGGTCAGACTAGTTACACCCACTGAGTATCAGGAAAATGGCCAGACTGGTGACACTTACCAAGCATCAGGAAAACGGCCAGACTGGTGCCCAGGACACCAACAGCCAGGGCAGCTGCTCCACCTGACTTCACTCCATCAGAGGGCAGGGCAGTGCCACTAGTCTGGGGAACAGGGACTGATCACCTGGATGGATGCTCCACCCCACCAGATGGCAGGACAGTGTTACTAGTCTGGGGAATAGGGACCGATCACAGGGGTAGATACTCCACCCACCAGAGGGTGGGACAGTGTCACTGGTCTGGGGGAGGGAGGGGGAGAAAAAAAGAGGCAAAACAAGAGACCAAGCAAGAGAGAAACAGGGAGAGAAGCAGAGATAAGAAGAATGGGCGCAAAATGAGCCTAGATGTCGACGCGCCCCTAAACTCCAATCCACCACCAGAGATAAGAAGAACCTTGGGTTCTTTTACGACGCATTTATCCGCTACGTCATATAGCGTCGTCAACCCCTCACATCGATTGGTCGCAGGTAGACTCGGTAATGTCGTCGGTTGTGAGATTCGAACCTACAATCTTGCGAGAGAGAGAGAGAGAGAGAGAGAGAGAGAGAGAGAGAGAGAGAGAGAGACAGAGACAGAGACAGAGACAGAGACAGAGACAGAGACAGAGACAGAGACAGAGACAGAGACAGAGACAGAGACAGAGACAGAGACAGAGACAGAGACAGAGACAGAGACAGAGAGACAGAGACAGAGACAGAGACAGAGACAGAGACAGAGACAGAGACAGAGACAGAGACAGAGACAGAGACAGAGACAGAGACAGAGACAGAGACAGAGACAGAGACAGAGACAGAGACAGAGACAGAGACAGAGACAGAGACAGAGACAGAGACAGAGACAGAGACAGAGACAGAGACAGAGACAGAGACAGAGACAGAGACAGAGACAGAGACAGAGACAGAGACAGAGACAGAGACAGAGACAGAGACAGAGACAGAGACAGAGACAGAGACAGAGACAGAGACAGAGACAGAGACAGAGACAGAGACAGAGACAGAGACAGAGACAGAGACAGAGACAGAGAGAGAGAGAGAGAGAGAGAGAGAGAGAGAGAGAGAGAGAGAGAGAGAGAGAGAGAGAGAGAGAGAGAGAGAGAGAGAGAGAGAGAGAGAGAGAGAGAGAGAGAGAGAGAGAGAGAGAGAGAGAGAGAGAGAGAGAGAGAAACAAACTAACATCAATTATAATCGCCACACCTGTTTTATACGTGATTAAACGACACCTCGGAAACTAATTGCTGTTGTCCAGGCCCAGGGAGGGGACACTAGCAGCAAGGACCCTGCAATTGAAATCGTATTTGGTGCTTAAGTTTGAAGAATAAAGATGAGCAGCATGACTTTAGTATCAAATCCGCTGTGACATCGTGTAATTTTGCATTTGTACTTACAATACGAACGTTAACTTTAACCATACAAAAGGTGAGGGAAGCCTGACACGGACAAAACTTACCATGACCATTCCAAAAGAGGGAAATGGGGGAAGAAACAGCCTTACATGAGTTTGGCCTCGATCGGGTGGGAGATGGCGACTGACCTTGACCAAATAAGACATGAGCAGCAGCATCCAGCCGACGTAGCCGAGGGTGACGGCAGTCTGAAGCATGGGTCGGTCGTAGGTGTGGTGGTAGTGCATGCCGTCCAGCGCGTGGTCCATCAGCTCCCCGATCAGGAACATCTGCGGACGGCGCCACCCACCGCTACACAATCGAGCTCATGTTTGGCACTGTGTGGCGCCTCAGAACATCCACCGGCGTGGACCAGATACGCTGTCAGCGTGACTCGTCGCCGATTCGGGCACCAATGGAGTGATGTTGTGGAGCAATAATAAGCACGCACTTGGTTGGTACACATGTAGCTGGCGTTCCGCTGACGCAGCAGCAGACATGACACAAGCCCAGGTGAGCACCAGAGGCGCTCACGGCCGCCACACAGTGCACCAGTACACCCTTCCCTTCCTTACCACTCCCACCTACCAACACACATGACACAAGCCCAGGTGAGCACCAGAGGCGCTCACGGCCGCCAAACAGTGCACCAGTACACCCTTCCCTTCCCTTCCTTACCACTCGCACCTACCAACACACATGACACAAGCCCAGGTGAGCACCAGAGGCGCTCACGGCCGCCACACAGTGCACCAGTACACCCTTCCCTTCCCTTCCTTACCACTCCCACCTACCAACACACATGACACAAGCCCAGGTGAGCACCAGAGGCGCTCACGGCCGCCACACAGTGCACCAGTACACCCTTCCCTTCCCTTCCTTACCACTCCCACCTACCAACACACATGACACAAGCCCAGGTGAGCACCAGAGGCGCACACGGCCGCCACACAGTGCACCAGTACACCCTTCCCTTCCTTACCACTCCCACCTACCAACACACATGACACACGCCCATGTGAGCACCAGAGGCGCTCACGGCCGCCAAACAGTGCACCAGTACACCCTTCCCTTCCCTTCCTTACCACTCCCACCTACCAACACACATGACACACGCCCATGTGAGCACCAGAGGCGCTCATGGCCGCCAAACAGTGCACCAGTACACCCTTCCCTTCCCTTCCTTACCACTCCCACCTACCAACACACATGACACAAGCCCAGGTGAGCACCAGAGGCGCACACGGCCGCCACACAGTGCACCAGTACACCCTTCCCTTCCTTACCACTCCCACCTACCAACACACATGACACAAGCCCAGGTGAGCACCTGAGGCGCTCACGGCCGCCAAACAGTGCACCAGTACACCCTTCCCTTCCTTACCACTCCCACCTACCAACACACATGACACACGCCCATGTGAGCACCAGAGGCGCTCACGGCCGCCAAACAGTGCACCAGTACACCCTTCCCTTCCTTACCACTCCCACCTACCAACACACATGACACAAGCCCAGGTGAGCACCAGAGGCGCTCACGGCCGCCACACAGTGCACCAGTACACCCTTCCCTTCCCTTCCTTACCACTCCCACCTACCAACACACATGACACACGCCCATGTGAGCACCAGAGGCGCTCATGGCCGCCACACAGTACACCGGTACACCCTTCCCTTCCCTTCCTTACCACTCCCACCTACCAACACACATGACACAAGCCCAGGTGAGCACCAGAGGCGCTCACGGCCGCCAAACAGTGCACCAGTACACCCTTCCCTTCCCTTCCTTACCACTCCCACCTACCAACACACATGACACAAGCCCAGGTGAGCACCAGAGGCGCTCACGGCCGCCACACAGTGCACCAGTACACCCTTCCCTTCCTTACCACTCCCACCTACCAACACACATGACACACGCCCATGTGAGCACCAGAGGCGCTCATGGCCGCCACACAGTGCACCAGTACACCCTTCCCTTCCCTTCCTTACCACTCCCACCTACCAACACACATGACACACGCCCATGTGAGCACCAGAGGCGCTCATGGCCGCCACACAGTACACCGGTACACCCTTCCTTTCCCTTCCTTACCACTCCCACCTACCAACACACATGACACAAGCCCGGGTGAGCACTCACGGCATTGTCCCAGTCCTTCTTCTGCATGTAGTCGAGCACCTTGTCGACCATCTGCGTGTGCGCATGCGGCGCCAGACTGGCGTACGGCCAGTAGAGCGCCGCCAGTGTATTGGCGCGCCGCTGCTGGCGCCGCACCTCGTACTGACACAACAGCTGGCGCGCCGTAGTGAACAGCAGGTCGGCACGCTGCTCGTCGGACGTGCCCAGCACGTCGGCCGGCAGTCGACCCTGCCGCACACGACCGCCGCAAGTTACCTAATCAAACAGGGAGCCCACATCTGGCAGAACCTTCTTACCGCCTGCAACAGGCGACTTACTCAATTGGCATACATGAAATGCGATCACACTGAACTCCAATGAAGGGTGGCAAGTTCACCACTACATTTAAACGTATAATTCATGAAAAGGTGTGGTAATAAATTATATTTTCATATTTCGACGTCATTTACCCCTACCACATTTCCCCAACTTCCTTCGCAATACCAGCGGGGTTTGACATATTGGCTTCATAACCTCCACGGAATAAATCTTAGAGTACTGGTCGCATAGCGCAAGCCATCACATCAGTGATAAATTATTCGTGAAATAGGGTGGAATATACAACTTTCTGAACACTCAATCGACATGCTTCTTCAAGAAGTATCAACATCCTGCTCCTCCATGCATGCTTATGAAGTCTTCGTGTCTCCTTTCTAACAGCATCTCATTGATAAGTAGCACGTGCATGTTCTCGATAAGGAATGGTGACACGAACATTCAGCATGCACAAACATTTCATAATGCAATTTCAGGTGAAGAGATTACCTATAATATGACATGGCATACGATGCCAGTTCATAACATGGTTATTATTCTTCCTATCCCGAATCTCTTCTTATATTATGAATCTCAAAACAAATGATGAAGATAGTCGTAAGTGCCTACGCCACTGGCTCAAATTTGAGTCTGAAAGGCATCAAAAAAAATTTCAGTGACACTAATTCCACGGTACATTTCGACATCCTATTAGGCTCGTTCCGACATCTCACACCTAACCGAAAACCAATATTTTAAACATGCATCACATCTATCCCGCTCATGGGATCCGTGGGGTCAGTGAAGGCTTGCCTCCACATAGCACAAGTCATCACACCTGACCCGCTCATGGTGCTGGTCAGTGAAGGCTTGCCTCCACATAGCACAAGTCATCACACCTGACCCGCTCATGGTGCTGGTCAGTGAAGGCTTGCCCCCACATAGCACAAGTCATCACACCTGACCCGCTCATGGTGCTGGTCAGTGAAGGCTTGCCTCCACATAGCACAAGTCATCACACCTGACCCGCTCATGGTGCTGGTCAGTGAAGGCTTGCCCCCACATAGCACAAGTCATCACACCTGGCAGACTTTCCATTGGGAGCAACTGTACTTCTCGAATGAGTCCGTGTATGTTGTTTAATGCATCACTATTTTTCTACGCAATCGATGCAAATGAAGAATAAGCCTTTGGAAAAAGTAGGAATTAAAAATATACTCACATGAGCAAGCACAATGTCATAAAAACAAAGCCATTATATGTTGTTGTTTTATCATGCCGCTGGGTTTGCTGATTGCTGTGGAATGGTGAGATGCGCCCTGGCGATGCCACCCGGCCCCCAAGGGGAAATAGCCCAGATTAGCCAAAGGTAAACACAACCAATCTGACGCTTAGCATCTAGTCGAGGTGAGAAACGTAATATTATCACGCGTCAAATGTGTTGGGCAGCCCTGACGAAGGAATTCGACATAGAAGGTAAAACTTCGAGGCCCTGGCCCGATTTCAAGGACCTCAGTTCTCTGGACGATCGGAACTGGATCTATATGATGTTCTAATGGTCGATGTTGATGTTTGTTATGCCAATTAGAGTTGGTGTTTGGCATGGTTGGTTATTGGTTCTACGACACATCGACCGTTGAGTCATGTAGCGTCGCCAATCTTTTACGCCGATTGGTCGCGGGCGAATAGTAGCGACAGGTGAGACTCGAACCCACAACCTTTCAATTGTGAGACGAGCAACTTACCCTAGGCTACTCATCCCCGGTGTTTGGCATCCCGTGCTGCTGATAGCCTGGCATTGGTAGAAGTGAGGCTAATTCGCTGAAGGCCGTGCCAACGTATAACGATTAATGACGTCTGAGGAAATCATATGTTGAAATGCCAGCTGCATAGGTACAGTGCGAAGTGACTACCTCGGTGGCGAAAACTGAGCTTGCTTTGATTGCGATAGTTTTGTGGCTAAGCTGTCAGCTGACTTACGTTTGACGAGTATCCACGTTAGCTAAATACACCAGTGATACACTGTGACGGCGTGTAATGTGATCCGACACGTTAATGTGATAACACAGATCCGACGCGGCGAGAGGTGACTACGCAGGGACAGGTCTGTGCCAGGCCACACAGCTCCGGCTCGGGGAGAGGTGACTATGCAGGGACAGGTCTGTCCCAGGCCACATAGCTCCGGCTCGAGGAGAGGTGACTACGCAAGTACAGGTCTGTCCCAGGCCACATAGCTCCGGCTCGAGGAGAGGTGACTACGCAAGTACAGGTCTGTTCCAGGCCACACAGCTCCTGCTCGGCGAGAGGTGGCTGCAAAGTGGTGCCGGCGCGGCCCACTCGACTCACCACGGAGTTGACTGGTATGCTGAGGCCGAGCAGAGCGGCCATGAGCGGCGCCAGGTCGGCCTGCTCCACGTCGGTGCGTCTGACACCGGCCAGCTGCGGCGGCGCGGCCGGTGCGTCCGGCCCAGCCGACAGCGGGCCCCGCACACCAGCACCCCAGGCCACCAGCGGCGTCTCGGTCTCGGACGGGTCACCGGCGCCGTGCGACCCTGTCCGGCACACGCTGCACGTCAGCTCACGTCAGACCAGACACACGTCAGACCAGTCACATGTCAGCTCAAGTCAGACCAGACACCAGTATGGTCTTTCCTCCTTTCTCAAAAGGTAACCGTGCGTTGCATAAGTGTGCCCTATTCGCAGTCGTGCAAGAATTACCTCTTCTCTCCTACATTTTCTCAGTGCTGCTGTCCACGGGGCCAGAACCGGTTTGATAGATCTAAGTTTGTTTAAAACCTGGGAATTCCAGCTTTCCTGCCACTTTCTTTGGAGGAATTAATTTCCTCTTGCGTAGCAATCCCTGGCGGGGAGGGGTAGAGCTAGAGTCCTACATGATTGCACGGCACGCTTTGCAGCAGCGTCTGCGAGCTCATTTCCGATGATGCCGGTATGACTCGGTACCCAACAGAGGACAATCCTCTTACCCGCTCTACCCAATGAAGTCAAACGTGCTATGATTTCTTGAGCGAAATGGTTAGATGGATAAAACGAATGAAGGGCCTGAAGGCTGCTCAACGAGTCTGTTACAATAAGATGCAAGGTTTCGTCTCCAACTTCAATAAAACATAGCGCCTTAATAATGGCAACCAGCTCAGCAGTATACACAGACGCGTGCGGTGGTAAGGTAAAACATCTCGTGGCTGTACGACATACAAATGCACACCCAGTTCCGTCGGCCGTCTTGGACCCGTCGGTGTATGTTCGAGAGTAACAGCGATAAAATTATAGCAGCTCCAAGGCACCGCACTACCAAACTGCTGGAGCATCGCCCCGGGCTCAGGACAGCTGACGGCGGTGGGTGCCACTTGACTCATGCTTACTAGCATGGCCGCTCACTGCACATAATTAATTTTTTTTTAAAGATGCCAATTGCAATAGCAGCGAGCACTGATTCCGCCAATATTCTGCCTCAGTGTCATTAGTTGGACCAGTTGGAATGCCTTCCGTCAAGAATGGTTTCCAGATAATGGGGCCTGCAGTAACAGTGAGACACGTGGGAAAAACACGAGAGTAATTGGGTCACATGGGTGGACATACGACACATAGGCGCGGGGATGCGGAAAATAGGCATCAAGGAAGTGCGACATGCTATGCAGGCAATGTGAGGCAAAGGTGCGCGGGATATAGGGTACAAATACACAGAATGTTAAGTACATGCAAAGGGTACGCAGACAGTATAAGGCGCATATGCAGAGGATGTCATGTTAGATAAAGGCGGAGGGGAAACCTGGAAGGCGTAACACGTGCAGCGGGATCCGGGGAAGCAGGACGGCCCCGACGATTCTCATGTATTCATTCACCATATCTGAGGTGTGGTGGTGTCCGAGGCACAGTGATTACATCATCCGAGACTGGCGCCGGTACACGTGCAGCCGCCCAGCAGCTCCGGACCGGCGCCTACCCGCCGGTACAGTCGGATCTGCAGGCTGGACCGGTCCCCTCACCTCAGCCGCCCAGCAGCTCCGAACCAGCACCTGCCCGCCGGTACAGTCGGATCTGCAGGCTGGACCGGTCCCCTCACCTCAGCCGCCCAGCAGCTCCGGACCGGCGCCTACCCGCCGGTACAGTCGGATCTGCAGGCTGGACCGGTCCCACTCACCTCAGCCGCCCAGCAGCTCCGGACCGGCACCTGTCCGCCGGTACAGTCGGATCTGCAGGCTGGACCGGTCCCACTCACCTCAGCCGCCCAGCAGCTCCGGATCTGCAGGCTGGACCGGTCCCACTCACCTCAGCTGCCCAGCAGCTCCGGACCGGCGCCTACCCGCCGGTACAGTCGGATCTGCAGGCTGGACCGGTCCCACTCACCTCAGCCGCCCAGCAGCTCCGGATCTGCAGGCTGGACCGGTCCCACTCACTTCAGCTGCCCAGCAGCTCCGGACCGGCACCTGCCCGCCGGTACAGTCGGATCTGCAGGCTGGACCGGTCCCACTCACCTCAGCCGCCCAGCAGCTCTGGATCTGCAGGCTGGGCCGGTCCCACTCACCTCAGCCGCCCAGCAGCTCCGGATCTGCAGGCTGGGCCGGTCCCACTCACCTCAGCCGCCCAGCAGCTCCGGATCTGCAGGCTGGACCGGTCCCACTCACTTCAGCCGCCCAGCAGCTCCGGACCGGCGCCTGCCCGCCGGACCGGTCCCACTCACCCCAGTCGGTCATGCCGTGGTCGGACGTGAACACAAACGCGGTACGGCTGTCGTTGAAGAACGCCGAGACCTGACCCACTATCTTCTCAAGTTCCGCGTCCACAAACCGGATATTGTCCTCGTACTGCCTGAAATCATACCAAGCGTAGCAAAGGCTCTAAAAGAGCACCACTTGAAAATATTAGCATTTAATTAATTGAAACGCTTGTAGTATGTTTCGACATACAGTACAGAAAGTACCGGAAATAAAACATATGAAAAAGTATTCGGTTCTAGTTGAGACTGTAAGGGGCGTCGGTAGCTCAGTGCTTAAACTGAGCGTCTGACACGTCAGAGGCACGGGATTCGATTATCCGCGATGCCAGCCTTTCCCGCCAGGGTGAGAGGCGGACGACGCCATATGGCCTCGGTTCCTGAGTGCGTCGTAAGACTAGATTCCGATCTGGTTCAGAATCCGTGAAGTCCACTTGAGTTGTCATAGGACAAACTAAATGGGATTCATCGCGTCCGTGAAATCATAGACCACATTGGAAATATAAAATAACCTGTAGATATGGATTAAGAACACTTGCATTGAGGAAACTTTCGTGCATTCGCCATTAATGTTACACTAAACTAATACATTTTAAAAATTTCATGGATTTCATAGAATGTTCATAGCAAATTTGTTGTAGCCATCCTGCTCCATGTTGCTGTACCCATTAAAACGCACTCCTCTCTCACGGAAGGTTGCATCTCAGTTTAAACTTTCTCAGATAACCGAAAAACACGCTACAGAGCAATGCAAATTTCAGCGCCTCTTAGGTGTACTGCTAGATTCTCATTACGATATTATATCAGGCTACTCATCTAGATCACGACACAACGGATACCAACTCGAAATATTTTCTTCGTCCACCATAACTTTGTGAATTTCCCGTGGATTTTGCCATATTTACTAGAATGGTAGTGTGCTAGAACAATTCAAAGCTATATCTCGGCATTTTATGGGTTAAGGTCACTGACCAAAAGCCAGGCCATTTTTTAGTCAGTTTTTTTTTTCGGGGTCCGTCCCTATTACAAGTTGTTCAACCTTTTCCTCTACTAAATGCATTTATTGTCGCTAGAAATGACGTATTGGTTGGTAACTTGGGCTTAGGGGCGCATCGACTGCGTCGGTCAAACGGCGTCCATCTAGAAAGGACGTAAAACAATCGAATTATGTCACATGGCTAACGACCTTTGGCCGGAGCCCATTTCATAGGACATATGAGGCAGGAGGGGCTATGGCTGCGTCTAAAATAATCGCATATAAAACCTCCAATTAATAGTCAATATGAAGTGTGGTGCACTTTGAAAGCAAAATATAATGCTTACTTTGAACTTATCATGCACAAATATCCAAGGTGAATCGCAACGTGAAGAATGTTGCCGGAGGGCAATGACCCTGACGTGACTTCTGATGCTCCATGGCTGAATATGAACTTGAAAGTGTGACTGCCATACATGAATGTCATTGTCTAATGCTAGCGTGCAAATTGCTGTCAAACCCGTGTTCAGGGCAGCTGTGGAAGCTGCCACCTGTAACAATGGGAACATTTCCGCACTGGTCTCGCCTCATCCATCGTAACATTGGTGAAATATGGCTTCATGAATGCTTTCACTTTACTTTTTCTGACCTCGCGCATAAATCTTCTGCACACGCTCATCCAATGTTTCCTCCTCATGCTCTGTCTCGGGGAGGGGCATTATATGCCCTCTAATATCCAAACCAAGCGTTGCACGAAAACTAAAGATTTGTCATCGGAAAGCGCTCGACGAATTGGGTCCAAAACCAACCCCAACATGAAACTTCACACATGAAACGTTATGAAACTTCACAAATTTATCTGGTGCGTTTTATTGAGACCCTAAAGATAAGCAAACTCTGAAAGTTTCATTCAATTATCTTCACCCGTTAAAGCGTGACAACTGGCTGAACTTGTTGGGAAGTGACCTCACTCGACCTTAACTAACTCCGTGACCGTGAATGACTTTGCGTCAAAATGTTCATACATGTCAAATTGACGTTGGAAAAGGCATGTCAAGTTTCGGCACACTGCCGCGCACCTTTTTTTTACCATCCGCCGAAAACATTGGGGTGGGGTGGGGGAAGTACCCTACAAGGCAGCGCAAGTTAAACATAATAATAGTGGCACTTAGAATGGATAACTTATAGCCAAAAAAGTTCAAATTACCCTCAACCTGACCTGCGAGACGACGAAAGTCAGTTATGCAACAACCAACAAATCATTTCAAAAATTGTATTGGATTTCAAATGATCCAAAATCAGTGGGATTCGACAATTAATTGACAGATAGGGGCGGGACCCCCATCCCGTGGGGAAGGGCTAAGGTTATGAAAAGTAAATCAGTGGTAGCCAAGTCAAACAAATCATAAGTAACGAAGATAGCAGAACGACAATAATAAACCAGCAAACACAACCAAAAAACAAACGTATTTCTTCGGATCCCCGCATTAAGTGGAAATGCCGACGACATAAATTAAATGCGCCGATACTGAAAATAGTGGCCAGTGTGCATTGTGCAATTGGAAGCTGCTGAGATGCATTTCAAAGGCGAAACATACATAGCAGAGACGCAGGAGGCACATGGGCCGCAGAATCATGCAGAACTAAGTGTTCTCCCTCTTGGCTGGGTTTAGGCACATTTATCGGCAATAATCTGTTCTCAGCACCAGCTTCTGTCGTAAAATCCCCTTTCTGGGAGGCGAGAGACGGCGCACGGAGGGCTAATCTCATCCACTGACTGCTTGCTGGGGCACAAGGAAGTAAAGAATGTACTCTGTGTATACGCCCATGTGACGACGTAAGTCCATACCGTAAGGAGTGACACCCCCATGTGATACCGTAAAGAGTGGCACGCCTATCTGATGACGTAAGCCCATATGACAATGCCTAATACGCCCACGTAATTGTATTTCGTATCGTAACGCGTGATGCGCCAACGTGATGACGGACGTCAATGTGGTAAAGCATGACACCAACAGGAGGGATGCACACACGCTTATGGTAAAGGTGCATCATCATATGTAAACGCGTCGACAAAGATACAAATTTAGACGGGGCTTATGTTGAGTGGTCCCACCTGGTCTGGGGCTTATGTCGAATGGTCCCATCTGGTCTGGGGCTTGAGTCGAGTGACAGCATGTCCTGGAATGTGGATTGTGTTGAGTGGCCTCATGGCATGAACTGCGCTTTGTGCAAAGTAGCTCCACCTCCTGGACTGTGGATTGTGTCGAGTGACTCCATAGCATGGCCTGCGCCTTGTGTAAAGTGTCCCCAGCTGGACTGTGGATTGTGTCGAGTGACTCCATGTCATGGCCTGCACCTTGTGTAGTGTCCCCAGCTGGACTGTGGATTGTGTCGAGTGACTCCATAGCATGGCCTGCGCCTTGTGTAAAGTGTCCCCAGCTGGACTGGGGCTTGTGTCGAGTGACTCCATAGCATGGCCTGCGCCTTGTGTAAAGTGTCCCCAGCTGGACTGTGGATTGTGTCGAGTGACTCCATGTCATGGCCTGCACCTTGTGTAGTGTCCCCAGCTGGACTGTGGATTGTGTCGAGTGACTCCATAGCATGGCCTGCGCCTTGTGTAAAGTGTCCCCAGCTGGACTGTGGATTGTGTCGAGTGACTCCATGTCATGGCCTGCACCTTGTGTAAAGTGTCCCCAGCTGGACTGGGGCTTGTGTCGAGTGACTCCATGCCATGGCCTGCGCCTTGTGTAAAGTGTCCCCAGCTGGACTGGGGCTTGTGTCGAGTTGCCCACCTGGACTGAGGCTTGTGTCCGTGTCCAGTGGTGTCCAGCCCCAGCAGGTGCAGGAAGAGCACCACACCACTGCCGCGCAGCAGGGCGGCCGAGCTCGGCTGCTGGTCAGCCGTCGACAGGAACTGAGACACACGCTCAAACACCCAGCCGTCCAGGTAGGTGGCGCTCTCGAGGGCGAAGTCCTGCTCCTCCGCCGCGTACGTGAACGTATCCACTCGGCCGGGAGACGCTCCTGTCCCACATAACACAACAGTCATAGTACACGGCCTCAGATCAGGCGATTCTAGAGGGGACATAAATTCGGCCGATGCACACTAGTGCGAACATATACACCCTCCTAGGTGCAGTCCATGCCTGCCTTTTGAGTACAGTGGATCACAGTGAAGTCATTCCTACATAATTACAAACTGCAATACATCAGAAAATTCCAAATGTAGATAGAGGTGTAGTCGATGTCTGGATCTACACAGTACTCGTATAATACGGTACGCCAAGGTAGTCTGCCAATGTAATAACAACATATAGCTATCATTTGATGCACGACTCGTTCCGGTGCCAATTATATTTTGGCCTTTGATAAGGATAACCAGTGGTGTGCAACCACTTGCGATAGCTAAAGAAAATAAGGAAGAATTAGTTCAAGCATAGTGACAATTCCTACCCAAAGGATAATCTCGGATATTGCTGCATCACAACTTAGTGTAGCTGGGTTACAGCCTCGGTAGCACGCTGTGGTGTAGCCAGGCCAGACTGTGGTGCATCCTGGACCATATCCTCAGTAAAACAGTATGGTGTAGCTGGGTCACACTCCCCACCACGAACTGTGCACTCTCAGTTGAAAGATAGCACGGGCTTACCTTTGGCGAGCATGGGCACGATGTCGGGACTGCCCCAGGCCCACGTGTGAGAGCTCTGGTTGAACACTGTGTCGAACGGCACGGGGTTGTGGCGCCAGCCCTGTGTCACGGCGCTCGGGTCTTCGTAGACACCTGCCACGAGCGCCACGTGGCCAGGCCGCGACTCGGTCGGCACATGAGTGTGCGACACACCCCATACGCCCTGAGTGCGGGCTACCGACCTGTCGGTATAGGCAGCTGTGAGTGAAGTTTTGGTCACACTTTTGGCCGAATGGTGCACCCAGGTCGCTCTAGGTAAGTGTGTATGGCCATTGCTGGTACTGCAGATCCAACACATTTGGTGCTTGAAGATGCAACAACTTGCAACAAAAACAACAGTATTGCAGATGCAACAACTTTGGTGCATCCAGCATGAACTTTCCACCTACATCACTTAGTTTACGGCGCAACACCAATTTGTTTTCGTTTGGCAGCATCAACTTCGGTAAGATTATGAATGTCATTTAGTGCACAGATGAATAACAAGCTTTGGCTCCACACCGACTTTTCCCCAATTGACATTGCTCAACCAAAAACTACCAACCCACTTTTCCTTTGGCAACATACGCTGCCAAACTTCCAACTTTGTCAATGACCTTCCACCCATGGCGGCAGTCGTCACGCATGGCTACCCGGCCTGCAGCAGGCAGCTCACAAGAGGAACGGCGCCAGTGGCCGGCCGTCGGCGCCGCGCGAGTAGAGTTTGTCGGCGCGCAGTCCGTCGGCGGAGACGAGCACGAGGCGGCGGGCGGGCGGCGGTAGCAGCGGCCGCTGCGGCGTCATGCCGTGCACCAGTGGCGACCGGAAGTAGATGTCGAACACGGACACCAGCCACACCACGTGCGTGACGAGTCCCAGCGCCAGCAGCAGCTGCTTCATGGCCGCTGACGCTGCCTGGCCGGCGGCAGACGGTGGTAGTTAGTGGCTTGGGCTATAGGGTGACATGAGAATATCCTGATGGGCAGTTCGGCTAATGGACAGTTCAGTTCGCTGTTCAGTATGTGATGGAAATGGCCGACACCGCGGACGGATTGTCACAACTGCCGGTAGCAGCAGAGGAAGCAGTGGAAGGCGAGTACACCGCTATCGCGGCAGTGCGCACACACAGGCGACAGTCTGCCAGGACACGTTCGCTGCAGCTGCGAGGACTAACCAAGTACCAGACCAGCTGTGTGACCAGGCATCTCAGGTGAGGCCTCGCCTGCAACTGTTTGCCCGATCTACAGCCGTTCACCCGATGTAGAGACGAGCTAACAGTGTGCAGAGACATGGCACTCCAGGGCGAACATCTCGACGTTCCAGAGCAGCATTAAAATAATTTTTTTTCGTTAGATGTGAGATATTGAAAGGAGTCCAGTAAGATGGCCAACTTCGCAATGGAAGCAATGTCATTAAAGTCTTTAAACTCATATTTGCTTCAGTACAACAAACTCAATGTTGAGCCCATAGGTTGGATATATTTGGATCTTTTCACTTATTTTGGGAGACACCTAATATAGGGATATTTATGTTAGTGACAATAATAAGAATGCTTTTCCATGAGCAAACTTCATTGAAGAGGAGACCATATTATCAGTAATCCCTTCACCTGAAATCATGTTAAGTGCAAGATGTTTATGTATCACAACCTGTAATGGTGAGTATAAGCATGAAACACACACACAAGGCACCATTAGAAATGAGGCATGGAAATTTCATAAACACACATTAAGAAGCATGATGTCAATACTTATTTGGGAAGGATGTCTCTTCAGTGTTCAGTAGATGGTATATTCCATTAGCCTTTGTCAAGAATTTTCGAAGTTGTGTTATCAAAAATGGCTACTGTTTTTATTTTGCCTTGATGTGTACCTAACAATTTGGTATAAAAATTATATCTCTTGGCAATCAACATTTTTTCTCAAAATGTGTTTGAAAAAGACTGTTTTCGACATTTGGCACCATATTGACTGTGAGAACCAATCCAGATAAGTGGGTCAAATAGTACCTCTTTTTGATCGTCTCGACGAGTTGAGTCGATTGAAACAGCGTACTATTGAAACAGCATACTATTGTATACAAAATCGATAGTTAAGAAAATATTGCCTATCTTATTTCTTCTAATACATCAGAAAATGTCCATTTCGGGGCATACAAGGAACTCTGAGGTTTAAACAAGTAAAAATCATGATACAGCCACAGTTTCTGCAATCATTACTCACTTGAAGACTTCAGCATCACTCACTGGGCATATAAATATAGACAAAGCTTCATATTTATTGGCTGTTTAAACTAGATAGCAGCATGATTGAGGGTGACTGCTTTGTGTGCATGTGCATCACATACCAAATACCTACTTATTCTTTGCACGTTAAGACATTCAGATAGCCTTTCCAAATCACGTTCAGACGAAAATCAGATACGTTGGTGATAAAAATAATTAAAATCCGACGTGATTATTGAAATTCGCCGTGATCAACATGGGACCATCAATACCTATTTCTTCCCAAAGGGGCACATATCAGACATCAATCAATGAACACTGGTATATCCAAGGCAAACATCGCGCGAAGGTGCGGAGTACAACTGACTGGACGGCATAGAGCACCCCAGTTCTATCTTTCACGGAACTCACAGTCGCTTTAACATATTCTCCACATCCCTCTTAGTTGTGAGCACGGGCAAAAGCTGCCGGTGCATTTAGCCAGCCCGGATGTAGCCGTCCCTCCTCTCCTCTCCGTATACGGTTTTTGCAGCTAGCGACACCTGTTTCACGCATCGTTCAACTGACTGACAGTGCACGAAAAACTGTGGAACTCACATTGGCATATCCACGTCGCCATCAAGTTCAGAGCTTGGAGTGTGGTACGTGAGGGCCGGTTCGAATGCGCCGTCCCAGGATATAAACTTCTGCAGACTCTCCGTGGTCTCATTCAGTCTCGGAGTTGGAGTTCTCCTGAGACGGACGCTGGGGTCTCTACGCTCATTTTTGGTGCAGATGTACCTGATACGTCGAACAGCGAACTGGTGCTTTTCTCTGTCGTCGCTACAGAGAAGTGTCTGGAGCACCATTTCGCTGTGAGCAATGCTCACGCACGATGTTTGCCTTGGACATACCAGTGTTCATTGATTGATGTCTGACATGTATCCCTTTGGGAAGAAAATAGGCATCGATGGTCCCATGGTGATCACGGCGAATTGTATCATTTTTGTCACCAACGTATCTGATTTTCGTCTGAATGTGATGTGGAAAGGCTATCTGAATGTCTCAACATGCAACGAATAGGTAGGTGTTTGATATATGATGCACATGCATACTAAGCAGCCTCCCTCAATTATGCTGATATGTAGTTCAAACGGCGAATAAATATGAAGCTTTGCCTATGTGTCCATGCCCAGTGAGTGACGCTGAGGTCTTCAAATGAGTAAGTGCAGAAACCGTGGCTGTATCATGATTTTTACTTGCTTAAACCTCAGAGTTCCTTGTATCACCTGATATGGACATTTGCTGATGCATTAGAAGACATTAGATCAGTCAGTGTGGGTCCAAGCAAAAAATCCTAGTGCTAGGGAAAATATGGCTCATATGGAGACAAAGTTCTTCAAGCTTTCAAATGAATCTGATTTTCCCCATTCCATGGTATTCAAGATTGGAAATGTCATATGAACAACATGGAAGTTTTGCTGGAGTGCCTACGGGACACATTCTCCAGCCCATATGATGTCACTGACTGCCAAACGATATTGGAGGGCCCCAGCCTACCCTGTGCTTGTTATGAAATGAAAACTCACTACATGGTGCAATGTGCAAGAGGCTAGCCTCTGCAGACTGGTGATAGACCTGTTTTGAAGCCAAGGTGCAAATGATGTAAATGTAAATTAACTTCAATTTTCACCAGAATTATGAGTCACAAATGCATATTTGTTTCAAGTTTTTCAAGTTTGCTATTTTCCATTGGATGAAAGCATCATTTTATGCATACAATGATACTTCCCAGCTCCACTTAGGTGAGGCACTGCCTTAGTGCCTTACATGAGCTGACTGCCTCTGTTTGCCACATAGATGGGACACCACCATCATTCCACAAGACTGCCAAAAGAAATTGAACATTCTGCACAGTTTGGGACTGTGATGTACAGGCGATGTCATGATAAACGTTGGGGTTGTGTTTTTAAAGTAAAATATATAGGTTTATATTAGTTTAGATCAGAGTAGATTATATTATGCTAGGCTAGGTTAGTTTAGTTTAGGTTAGGTTAGGTTAGGTTTCCCTATTTCATTATTAATTCTCATAGTATTTGTTTCGGGTCTTGAGGAGACAGGATGCAGCAGAAACCGACTTATCAAAATAAATTCCACTTCTGCTCACTAGTCCAAAAATGTTTTCAGTGCATGCAGGTTGTAACCAAGTCCCATCCTACATAATTAAACTACATTTGTAGGATAACAAGGCAAGTTTATACTTTTTAGATGCCACAGGGTTCTTCTGACCAGAGTTCACTGTCCTAAATGTGCCAAAGCCTACAGGTTACAGCAGTGAACTCATTAAGGTATACAAACCACTTGCAGCATTAGCCAATCAAAGCCCCAGTGCTGTACCTTTGACATCATCACACAGAACCAATGTGACTTACTTAAAACAATGAGTCTGAAACTTACTTTCCAGGTTTGGAGTCAGAATGCAAGCAGATTCCTTCTGGAGTACATTTTCATGGAAATATTATTTTTTATTCATAGAATCTATTTGCTGATAACCGACAGGAAAATCATGTGCACCTAGTCAGTACCTACATAATATGCATAAGTAATACACATAATCATTTTTGGTCACATCAAAGCATAGAAACAAAGTGAACAATGGACTGCACAGCAAGCAAGGGAGTTGTGATGATTGGCTCAGGTTTATCTCTCATAACTCACAGGAGCAATGCACTTTCCTTTCACTGTTGGTCTCAGTACAAGGCTAGCAAAATGAAAAGCAAACACAAATAATTTGCACTTCACCCTCAACTCAGAATGCACACCTACCTACATATGCAGCAAATTCCCTGGATGTGATGCAGACTACACACCACTACCTCACACTCAACAGTCTGAAGCTATTGCTGTATGCAAAGCAAAGGATCAGTCAAGGTCTTGTGCTTGCAGTATGGCACTGTTAAACATGTGTTCATAGTTGCTAATGGTTATGTCATTAAAAAAAACACCTTGAATTGATTGGTTGAAGGACAGTTTTCAGAACAGAAAATGCTGATGAAGCAAATTTTGATTGGCAGCCTCCAGGACTCTGGAAGTTGTCTCCTAAAAGTGTCATTTTTCCCACTATAGGGTGGCTTGAAAGCAGGTTTCTGGAGGCACATCTGCTGAATTCTTAGCAACTCAAGGCCACTATTCAGTGTGCAGGCACTAGGTTTGGTATGTTGTTGTAAGCATTTCTGCTGGTTGTGGGGTGGTGTGGTGTGTGTTCAGGTGCTGTCTGTCAGTGTCCTAAAGTTACTTCACCATTAACTGTGTGCATGAAGGAAAAAGTTGCTTGGGAATAGTGAAAGATTGGAAGAAAATAAAGGATTGCCACTTAAGGATTAAAAAGCAGAATGCCTTTCACTTCAGTCACATGCATTTTACATTATTTAACAGTTGTGTGCATGACTGTGCATACATCATGTGGCAAAATGGTAAAAACTGAAGATAGGGATGAAATACCACAACTCCATTAACTGTGCATTTCCAGGCCACATGGTGAATTATTTTACACTGGTCTGTGTGCTTGGTGATATGAAAAGTGGCTAGTTTATTTGTTAATCGTAAGTAGAATAACATGTTTGGTGGATGTTTTATTAAATCTTGTATTAGCTTTTTAGTGGCATTTTTGTTCCTTCTGCATGCTTGTGTCAGAGTGCATGTGGAGCACATTCCATCTAGTATGAATCCGGAGTGCAAAAATGTTTTAAGAGATGAGATCTCTTAACAAGTGCTGTAATTCCCACCCTGGTCATGTTGTCCCATCAATTTAAGCTTCAGCTGATTAAAGAAGTCGTAGTCACACTTCCATTTTAATCACATTAACAAACACTGCATTTGGAAGAATTCATAAAACACCCTAAAACACAAATTTTAGGCACACAATTTCGGCGTGGGTCAATACTGAACTAAACCCACTGCTCCCGAGAAAACTACCCATGGACATCTTTCCACAACTTGGCAAGAAAATTTAAATAACTCATCGTAATTACATAATAATACCTTCAGAAACACGCCCCTAACCGTCGCAGCCCAAACCGCCGACAATCTTGCGTTTTGCTCTCTTTCGCAGTAGCTTTATTTACACTCAAATGTAACTGAATATAGCGCTCATGAAGGGGAGGAGGGAATCAATAGCTGATTATATACGCATAGTTTTGAGCGCTTTGGTTTTGATGACGTCACAAAAGCCAGATGGTGGATAAGACGTGTGCATTAGCTTGGTGTAGAACTATCATATAACACGCTGAGCGATTCATCAGTATAGGTATGAATCCATGGTGGAACTAATGTAGCAGGGGCCTCAGATCTTTAATATCGCTTAAAAAACCCATGAATCACATTCTGGTGTTATTCCCAACGAGGATGCTACAGGTTGAATGAGTGCAGCACGCGGATCCAAAGGTTATGCAGGGAGCATGTGCCCCGTCCCTCCCATGAAAAGGTGACAATGTACGATCTGGAAGAGGTGCCCTCAGAAAGATTGACTGCAACCCCACCCCCACCTGCTCAATAGATTTTTCAGCTAATGATTGTCATGGAAAATGCGCCTCCTCAGGAGAAACGATACGACTTAATCGAAGACATCCCAATTTAGCGCGCCTGAGTCCATCCTTCCCCCCGCTGAATTGATTTTCATCCAGGGTGGATGCATGCGGAAGGATGTGGGCCATCATGATCGCCCTCCCCCCGAAGTCCGATACTTCGTGATATTCTATACTAATATGTCACTTGTCCCATATGTCCCATCAAGTTTACTTCGTGTCCCCAAGCCTCAGCTACCGTAATATGATCGGGAATGGTCTAAAAACAGACACATCTCACCGATACGGTTTGACCGACACCGATCTCGGCAACCGCTGGCTCGATCTTCATGAAACCTACACCAAACGATCGCCCATGTGCCAGAGGCGTGCGCTTTGAACTTTCGTGACCTTGTATCAGGTCAAAGGTCATCAAATGTCTGATTTTTTTGGACTTACAGACATGGCCGATCTCAGCAACCGTTGAGTCGATCTTAACCCGTCCCGTCTCGGGGGGGGGTTTCAACCGGCCCCTCAGGTTTTTGGCGGATAGCGGACGAACGGCGCGCGGCAGCGCGCCCAAATTTGCCATACCTTTTCCCACATCGATTTTACATACTGAATACAAATTTTTAGGTCAGGTCATCTGGGGTCAACGAGTTATTCAAGGTCAAGTGAGGTCACCTGCAAGAACATTCAACCACTCGTCACGCTTTAATAGATGGAGATATTTTAATGAAATTTTCATCGTTTGCTTATCTTCAGTGTTGCAACAACACGTACAAGTTGATTTTTTTCCGTTTTTGACTACATAGAAATTTTAAGTATTTGCCAAATTACAGTTTAAATAGAGGTTTCTGGGTAAAGTAAGCATTTTTTGTTAGGGCAAGTTGACCTCCAACAACGTTTCTCGGCCTGCTCTACCCATCTGAAAAGGAAAATGAAAGAAAGCTTGAAAACTCAAAATTGTGAAATTGCCAAAAAAATGTTTACAAAAAAAAAATCCTTGTGGGGGGAATTATAGCCCAGGTCAATTTAGCTGTCCTTTTCTCATTCCAAATATTTTTCTTTCATATATCCCCAAAATGAACTCCCCAGAGTCATAAACAAGTAAGTCGTGAAAAGTCGTGAATATCTAGCCCCCTGGTGACGTCACTTTTGGGGGAATTGTTTTGGAGGGTGACCCGGACCCTACTCGTCGAGCGCTTTCCGATGACACCACTTTAGTTTTCGTGCGATGCTTAGTTTATATTTTATATGGGGGGTCTTCAATTGCCAACCCCCCCCCCGGAGTAGAAAGATTTGACCGGAAAGACGGCGCGGGTTAATAAAACGTTCACCAAACGAACGGCCGTGTATCGGAGGCGTGCGGTTTGGAAATTTGTGACCTTGGGTCAGGTCAAAAGTCATCAAATCGCAAAAAAAAAATTGGCTCAGCGACATGACCGATCTCGACAACCGCTAGCTCCATCTTAACACGCGCCCGGGAGGGCCTCTAAAAATAACGCGCACTGGAGGGGGCGGATTCCCCCCCCCCCCATAAGATCTCAGCTCTTATGAAAGCTAGAGCAACGAAATTCGCAGAGTGCATAGGCACGATAGTGAACTCTATTGTGTGCAAAGTTCATGACCATAGGTCAATATCTTCAAGGTCAAATGAGGTCAAAATAAGAAAATTGTCCGGTTTTGCGTGGCTTCGCTTGTCATTGTTATGGATCGCTGTGATTGTGTCTAAATGCTTCGAAAATCGGCATTAATGATGTTTTGGACATTACTAATGATGCAATACCGATGTCAGATCCGCCATTTGGCCTCAGGTCACCTATATAGAAGCACTTTATTAGGTCATTACCTGCTCAAGTTACCGGAAACGGGCTCCCAACCTGACTGCTCCGTTGGACGGCTCGGCACAATCGACTTAGCAAAGAAAGGAGTGAAATGCATGAATAAAGTATGGAAACGCTTAAGCACACAATGACAAACAGTATATTTCGGGATGTGTAGGGAGTAACATGTAAAGTGACATCAATCGCATGACAGTCATTTGCATTTATAACATATTCCCGTTCACCAAGTTTGGTCCCATTAGCCTGTCATATAACTTTATCTAACTTGACCTCGGCGGCGGCCTAACATGACCTTTAAATTATATAGCATAACTATATGCATCAAACAAGTCGCTGGCATTGTCAAGAACACTTCCCTTTTGGCAATAGACGGGAAGCGCGACAGCGCCGATTTTTGTGTTCTGCTGCTGCCAATTGTTTTTATTCAACCGTCCCTAACTGTAAAACTTGTGGGCCAATTTTCATTTTTCCTGCTTTAAACAATGCGCCTGTCATTTCTAAATAGGTACACAAAAATGTGGCGTATATCGCCCGATACAATATGGAGTTATGTACGAATAATCGGAAGGGTTGGCGGATTTTGCCATCCCTCTCCAGGGCGTGTGTTAGCCTGTCATGAACTTGACCTGACATGACCTCGGTGACTTGACATGACTTTGAAACATTGTAGCATGACAATGTACATGAAAAAAGTCCCTAGTTTTGCCAAGAACACTTCCTTTTTGCTAATATACGGGAAGCACATCAGCGCCGATATTTGTGGTCTGGCGCTGATATTTTTTTTTACTTTAACGACCCCTAACTCGAAAATGTTTCGATCGACATTGATTTTTCTTACCTTAAACAACGCGCCGGTCATTTATTGGCAGGTACACAAACAATGGCGTATATCGGCCGGTAAGATCTGGAATTATCTACGAAAAACCGTAGGATGGGCGGATTTCGCCCCCCCTCCAGGGCGCGTGTTAACGAAGCATTCACAAAGCGAACGGCCGTGTGTCTGAGGCATGCGGTTTGGACTGTCGTGACCTTGGGCCATGTCAAAGGTCACCAAAGCACAGCAAAAACTATATTTTGGGCTCACCGACATGACCGATCTCGACAACCGCCGGCTCAATCCTAATGAAACCTTAACCAAACGATCGGCCTTGTGCTAGAGACGTGCGGTTTGTACTTTCGTGGCCTTGGGTCAAGACAAAGGTCATCACATTGCCGAAAAACCCAAAATATTTAATCGCAGACATTGCCGATCTCGGTAACTGCTGGACCGATCTCGATGAAACCTTCACCAAACGATCGGTCGTGTGTCAGAAGTGTGCGGTTTGCACTTTCTTGGCCTCGGGTCAGTTCATAGGTCACCAAATCGCAGGAAAAAAAACACAATTTTTGGCTCAATTACATGACTGATCTCGGCAACCGCTGGATCGATCTCGATGAAACCTTGACCAAACGAAACTGTTGTATAACAAGCTGTTGCTGTTTAGTTAGCAATCACTCGGGCCAATACAAGGGCAGGGAGGACTGTTCGACTTTCAACCAGTTATCGTACAAGCGAGGCGAATACTATCATATACCATAGGCGAATACTAAACTATCGATCTGTCGACAGTGTTGACGGATGGGATGTAGGCCGATCTGTTCGCCCAACATTTTTTTAATCGTTTGGAGAAGGTTTCATTAACATCGATACAGCGGTTGCAGAAACAGGCCATGTTTGCAAGTAATGGGGGGGGGGTAATGACCTTTGACTTGACCCAAGGCCACGAACGTGCAAACCGCACGCCTCTGGCGTGCGGCGATCGTTTGGCGAAGGTTTTCTGGCGATCGTTTGGTGAAGGTTATATTAAGATCGAGCCAGCGATTGTCGAGATCGGCCATGTCGGTGACCAACCTTTTTGCGATTTGGTAACCTTTGACCTGACCCAAGATCACGGAAGTCCAAACCGCACGCCTTCGGTACACGGCCGTTCGTTTGGTGAAGGTTTCATGAGGATCGAGCCAGCGGTTGCCGAGATCGGCCATGTAGGCGAGATATTGTCGAGATCGGGTCCCTCCAATGTTGTTTGGCAACCGGTGACGTCACATGGGCTGGACAATTGATCAGTCCCGAAGGCGCTCCGGCCAAACTTACGTGTTTTCCACACAACATTTCAGATCTTAGATATCATCAAAATTGGCCAAAATCTGGTTCATTGGAAAGCTTGAAGAAGTCTGTCTACGAATATGAGTCTTATTTTCTCCTCTCACTAAAACTTGTTGTTTGGACCCACGCTGACTACATTCATGTCGAACGCTGCGGGAATCGCGCGGTGCCACGAATGGTAGCAGCATGATGAGACAGGCCAACTGAAGATTATGGTCGGGAAGGACGGGTAGGAGCAAGTAAGAGATAACGGTTGCAACATAATTCCTTCCCACTCAATGCAGGGGCGTAAACAAGAGTGGGGGTACTGGCGGCATGTGCCCCCATGGGAAGGTGGAAGTCCTCCGGGCAGGACAATGTGCCAACATTATATTTAGGCTACCAGTGGAGGTACCGATACTGATTGGAATATCGCTCCCTTATCACCCATGTGCAGTAGGAGCAGTTCCTCCCAAACCTCAAAGTATTGTTCCTTTTTTTTCTTTTTTTTAATACATTTTTTTTATAAATTTAATAAATTTAATCCGAGTTGTTCTTGGGGTGGCTTCAGGAACCAGGGTTCTATTGCTAAGCAGAGCTTGTTGCGTGAACCCTGGCCCCACCACCCGTTGCTTAAAGTTGTTTATTCCTTTTTTTTCAAGGAAACATTTGGAGACATTTGGAGACAAGAACCTTGAATTTTCCCCTGCACCAGCCTTGAAGGCCTGTCGATAGCACTGACCATGAGTGTATCCAAAATGAGGCCACAGTGTTACCAACCTCCTCCCTGAACTGATGAAACTTCAATTGGAATTGACCCGAAATTGAATACTCAGTGTACTGAAGCTTATATTATTGGTATGTATGCATGCAGACATGTTTCATCCCCCTTTTCCACATCATTTTGGTATAAGAGAAAACCACACATATTATTAATGCTGTTCTCAAATATTACTGCCAAGTATTTGTACTGAATGCTGAAAGTATTTTCCTTACTTGGCAGAAAAAGTGGTGACTTAGTACTTTATTCGTCTTTTTAGGCATGCATGGTCACAAATATTGGTGTTGCCTTTCCAAAGATTCCAAGGATTCCAAGGATTCGTAAAACGCATTGAAGCATACAGTTACCGGTAAGCTTAGGTTCATGTTTGACAAATCCAACTATGGTTTAAATTTCAATTCGTGAAACTTGAAGCGTTATGAACCATAACGGGTTGAGGGTTGTTGCTGATGCACACAACGAGCTGATGCACACAGTGCACATCAAGTTACCAAAATTTGTGGTCTAGGATGTGACCATGCAGATGGGATGCTCCAATGAATACACACTCCAGTAAGAAAATTGCATCAATTATGCATGGTAATTCACAACGAAATGGAGTTAACAAAAGCATCATAGTTGGAAATGAGGACATTTTCATCAAAATACACCTTAATGCTGCACTTAAAGCTCTGGAACAATTCTGACATGTGTCTACTGATACAGATCATTATAAAAATAATTCTGATAACCTGCATCATAGATGCTTCCCACTTAATCTACAAAATACCTTACATACCTATTACTCAGCGGATTGCTAGAGAGCAGATAATGAGGCACATGTCATGCCAAATATACTTAGTAGTGCCATCTATTGCTTTCCATATGTTGGGCAAGGGGTATTTAACTATGGTTATAACTGTCATAATATGTATGTTGTTTTCATCTGGTGTTCACAGCACATTCAAGATTATAATATTCCGAGACATAGGTAGGAAAGCTTTGTCTCCAAAGGAAGGCTAGGATATGTTGGGATATTTTTTGTCATTTTTGTCTTAACATTTCATTTTACATTCTTCTACCTAAACAAGAGTCCTTTTTTGTTGTTAAATCACATACAACCTGAAAAGTAAGCGTTTGCACAGCAAATGAGTGATTCCATTATCTTAGTCACCTTCATAAGCATTGCGTTAGAATGATAAATTCCAAGAATTCATAAAACGCATTTAAGCATACATTTACCTGTAAGCCTAGGCTCATATTTGGCAATTCTAGCTATGGTTTGAATTTTAATTCGTGAAACGTTAAGCGTTATGAACGATAGCAGGTTTAGGGTTGTTATATCCCATGAACGACGAAATTCTGCACCAAGCTTAAGAGCATGTTCAATACCCTAGGAATCCAAACAATATACACGGTCTCATCTTTCAATTTCCCATGCCAACAATCAGAAACACCGTATGCCAAACCACAACACTCGAATGTCTTCACTGCGCTACAGCTGAATCTTAGCCAGGTTTTAAAACGTATTTGGAATGTTTACGTGACGTCACCACATATACCAAAATCCTGGTAGATTATACTAGAAATCTAGTACATGTCTGCCTACGTCAATTGGGCTGGAACTAGAAAACCTACTAGAGTCAGTTGTACCCTTTAGTCTTAGTACCCAGGGTCAAACCGTGTCGGTGAGATGGTGTCTGTTTTTTAGACCCTTCCTACGCTGGAAAATTATGCGTAATCATTTATACTGTGAACATATATATATATATATATATATATATATATATATATATGCAAGGGAACCACCGAAAATACTAGAAACCGATCTAGCCAATCAACGAGCTTCACGAGCTGTCTGTGGTCACAAAATCTCAGAATAATAAATCAACAATCGTTAGAAATGTCTGTTTCCGGGCCATTCTTGAGTAACATGAACCCTGAATATCCTGTGTTCTCGCTTGGGTAGAAAGTTGTGCTTGGCGAGGAACGAACCTGCCTTATCGCAAGGTTGTATCTACGAATTTTCGTCTTAGGCTGCATTCTCCTAGACATAAAGACATAAAGACATAAAAGATCAGTGCAACTCTGAGCCACAAGGGCCCTTCTTGGTTGCACTCTGTACACTGAACCAGTTGCCCACCAAATCTGCCAATCAGCCCTCCCTGTAATACTGAAAAGCAAGCCCTCTATTCTTATAATGATTGTCTATGCTGTTTTTAAAGATGTTCAATGTTCTGCTACTGACGATGTTTTCTGGCAGCTGGTTCCAGTGTTCCACTACCCTGTTGGTGAAGAAAGCTTGCCTTAACCTTGTTCTGCTGTGGTTAATTTTAATTTTGAATTTATGACCTCTAATTGCATCATTTCTGTTAAATTCAAACATTTCCCCAAGGTATCCCCTCTCCAGACCATTGACAAATTTAAAGACCTCGATGAGATCTCCTCTCAGCCTTCTATATCTAAGTGAAAACATATTCAATTTCTTCAATCTTTCCTCATATGCCAGGTTGCTTATGCCATTAACCATTTTTGTAGCCCTCTTTTGTACTCTCTCTAAAAGCCAACAATCTTTTTCATAGCTAGGAGACCAAGCTTGGATGCAGTATTCCAAATGTGGCCTGACGTATGCACAGTAAAGCTTCCTGATCACTTCCTCACTTCTGTATGATACATTCCTATTTATTGCCCCGAGCATTCTCAGTGCCTTCTTCCTGGTTTCCTTGGTCTGTTCTGATGCCCCCAATTTTGTGTTTAGAATAACACCTAAATCCTTCTCCTGTTGAGTCACTGATAGAACTTGGCCACCCATCAAGTATGAAGCCTTCATATGCTGCTTACCTACATGCATGATTTTGCACTTATCAAAGTTAAATTTCATTTGCCATTCTTCGGACCACTTCACAAGTTCGTCTAAGTCTTTTTGCAGCGAGATATGCTCATCCTGACCTGTTATTGCCCTAAAGACCTTCAAATCATCTGCAAATTTCAAAACTTTACTGCTTAGGCCACTTTCAATGTTATTTACAAATATAATGAACAGTAATGGCCCTAGTACTGACCCCTGGGGGACTCCACTAAGAACATTTTGCCATGATGACTTTGTACCATTTAGCATCACTCTTTGCTGTCTATCTGAAAGCCACAACTCTATCCATTTTAAGATGCTACCTGCAATACCATGGGACTGAAGCTGTATCATTAACCGTTTATGGGGTACCTTGTCAAAGGCCTTACTAAAGTCAAGATATGCTACATCAACCTGATTTCCCTGATCAAATTGTTCTGTGGCGAAGTTCAAAAAGTCCAAGAGGTTTGTGAGACACGATCGTCCTTTTCTAAATCCATGTTGAGTATCTTGAATCAATCTGCTACCTTCCAGATAACTAACTATTCTATCCTTGATAATTGATTCGAGTACCTTGCAGACTAGGGATGTGAGACTTATTGGCCTATAGTTTTCAACTTTCCCTTTTTCTCCTTTCTTGAAAATAGGAACTACATTTGCCCTTTTCCAATCGGTTGGAATTTCATTATGTGAAACTGATCTACAAAATATTATACTAAGTGGAAATGCCAGTTCCTTTTCAGTTTCCCGCAACACCCTAGCATAAATATCATCAGGTCCTGCTGCCTTATTTGGCTTTATTTTCCTGATATGATTGTAAACAACATCACTACCAATGAAATCAACATCATTTGTCAGATCCCATGTATCTGAACTATGGTGTACGGTCGGCAGATTGGTCATATCTTCCAATGTAAACACTGATTTCAACTGCTTGCTCAGCTCCTCAACCATCTCACTATCCTCCCCCAATGTAGTCCCGTTTACTTCCAGTGGACCAATTGTGTTAGAAACTTTACTCAGCTTGTAGAAACTAAAGAACTTTTTACTGTCCCCATTACAGTTTCTAGCTAAATCCGGTTCCTTTGCTCGCTTTGCTGCTCTGGTTTTTTGCTTCACAGTGTCTCTAGCTTTTCGATACGCCTTTAGATTAATGACATTTGAGGCTTCTTTAAAAACTCGAAATGCAGTTTTCTTAGCCCTAATTGCTTTTATCACGTCTGGTGTAAGCCATGCTGGCTTTCCTACCCTTCTTTTGCGTCTTTGCTTTTGGGGGACATGTCTAATCTGAGTTTCCTTTAAGTAAGATTTGAACTTTTCCCACATTTCACAGGCATTTAAATTGGAGAATTCTTCTTCCCATCTGATGGCACTTAAAGCCGCTCTCATGCCGTTAAAGTCTGCTTTGTTGAAATTTGGAACCTTTACCAAATTATCCTTGATAGTTTCCCCTACATGTGCCTTGAATCTAACTATGTTATGGTCACTTTTTCCCAGAGTTTCGCCTACAGTCAAGTCTTGAACCAAGTCACTTAAATCCGAGAATACAAGGTCCAAGAATGAACCATGCCTGGTAGGTTTCGATACAAACTGGTGTAAGAACAGGTCCTCTTCAAGGCATTTCCTGAACATTTTGCATGATGGGGAGCCAACACCAGCATTTTCATAACCTTTTAGATTAAAGTCACCGAGAATAAGGCACTTCCTCTTAAAGTTTCTACTGATTTCCTCACAAATCACCTTGTCAAGCTCCAGTTGCTGAGAATGTGGCAGGGTTCCTGATCGGTAGAAAGCTCCTATCCTAAGAGTATTGCTGTTGCCTTTTCCCACAGTGACATCAAGCCAAATGGACTCCACAGACACATTTTTATCCCCACCTGCTACTTTTTGAGAACTGAATAAGCTATTCACATAGAGCATTACACCACCCCCTTTCATTGCTGGACCCCTATTGCACGAAAACGTATTGTATCCCTGGATCTCATAGTCCTGTAAGTTATCTCCAAAATATCCTTCACTGACCCATGCCTCCGTAATGCAAACAAAATCCGGTTCCTCCTCAGCAACATAACACTTGAACTCATCAAATTTGGAACGGATACTCTGAGCATTAAACATCATACACTTAACAAATGCTCCATAACCACCTTTGGCTTTTTCATATTGAGGAGTTCTTTTATCACTAGATGAACTATAACTCTGTCCCCTTGAGTTGCTGCTGTCCCTATTTGCAGACTTTGAGGTTCTAATGCCTTGGCTGACACTATTGAAATATTCCTGAGTTGGCAATACAATTTCATCCCTCCCCACCCCATTTCCTAGTTTCCCTGAAGGACATGCTCATATACTTTGCCTAACACATGGACCCCCTTCTCAGAAAAATGCAGGCCATCCTTCTGATAGAGGTCCCACGATGCATAAAACCTGCTCCACTCGTCTACAAATGTAAAACCTAGCTCCTGGCAGAGCTTTCCTACCCTGGTGTTAGCTGCCAGTGCCCTAGAGCTCCACTCAGGGGAGGCTCTAGCCCTAGGCAAAATTCCTGTTACAAGCACTCTATTGGTACCCTTCAGGGTGGCCAGAAGGGCCCTGTACTCCCGCAGAAGCTCCTCGCTCCTAGTATGACCTATGTTATTTACCCCTACATGCACTATGACTGTGTTAAACTGGTGATCACTGGTGACCTGTGCCACCGCAGGTACCAGGTCCTTCACCTTGGCACCAGGCCTGGTGATGCACCTCCTGTCCCTCCTACCTTTACAAAATACCCGCTCTAAATGACGCACACGAGAGTCTCCTATGACCAGCACTGACTCCTTACTATTGCTATCCTGGGGGCAGTCATCCAATGCCTGGAACATATTTGTTGTTACTATGCCTGCCCGCTGGGCTGGTCGGCTACACTTCCTCCCGCTCCTACCACCTGCCACCTGCCACTCACTGACCCTTTCCTTAGGTTCGCGTCTCCAAATCCTCCACCCCCTGACCTCATGCCACTTCCCCTCCTGTGACCTACCAGAACTACCCCTCCTCTGTTCACTATTAACACTATTAACACTCCCCTCTTGAGAGATCCCAGCCACCTCCACAGTAGGGGAAACCTCAGCTACCTGGTGGCCTGCGACCACCTGGGCATATGATGTCCCTGCTACGGATTGACCCCTTGTTGCTTTATCTTGCCTACCCTGTGCAACAAGGGCAGCCTTGAGGTTGGAAACCTCTGCCTTAAGGGTCCTAATTTCTTCCTCTAGTGCCTGCATCCTGGTCGAAACCATCCTAAACGCTGCAGCTTATGCCTAGATTTAGATTCAAATTAACTTGCTAAATTAACTTGCTAAACAACCGACAAAAAAGCTAACTATCATTCACTATAAATCGCTACCTCCTATACTGTCAGTTAAATATCTGAGTGCCTCAAGAAAAGCAGAAACTATTAAACAATTGTTTGTTTTTTTGTTTTGTTTTCTTTTTAAATAAATTAAATAACTAAACAAGATTTATAATCTAATTGTCTTCCGCACAAGTCGACAACTATATAAATATCCCTTTGATATCACTTATGGCTAGACAGAAAAATGAACAGTCACACAGCACTTATGAATACCCCCCAACTTACTACTAATTAAACTATCTTAAACTTCAACACCAAACACACTTGCTAAACAACCGACAAAAAAGCTAACTATCATTCATTATAAAGCGCTACCTCCTATACTGTCAGTTAAATATCTGAGTGCCTCAAGAAAAGCAGAAACTATTAAACAATTGTTTGTTTTTTTGTTTTGTTTTGTTTTTTTAAATAAATTAAATAACTAAACAAGATGTCTAATCTAATTGTCTTCCGCACAAGTAGACAACTATATAAATATCCCTTTGATATCACTTATGGTTAGACAGAAAAATGAACAGTCACACAGCACTTATGAATACCCCCAACTTACTTCTAATTAAACTATCTTAAACTTCAACACCAAACACACTATGCACACCAAAAAATAAATAAAGTATGTTAGGATAGTATGAATGTTGTCTAATGTACTTATCAAATCTACACACTTGTAATATCTCCTACTACAGAAATCGAAGAGTCGAGAACACGCCAAAGCCAAAGATGGCGTCCTGCGGCGTCGCTAGGTTAATATAGTATAGTTTGCGTGCTACGAAAATGCTTATAAGATAAAACCTAATGAAATATAATAAGAGAAGTAATTGCTAAGCACCTATCCACAGCTTAGACTAGAGTACTGCCCTGTTCTGCAGCGACTTATCTGGAAACCTGGAGCTCGGGGGCGCGTCCTTCCACCTTGAGAGCTGGCGGCAAACTGATATATGTTGATATATCAGTTTGCCGCCATATATCAACATATCCTGCGCATATGTTGATATATGTTGAGCATTGGCATTCAGGGACGGGTTTATGATGGTTTGAATCACTTACCACGAATGCCATGCTTGCACTGACCACCCTGGAAACAACTACATAGGTCTCACATTGCCACTTGAATGGTCAAGGTCCGACGCAAACCGGTGTCTCCGGTCGCCTCCATTTTTTTTCGTTTTCACCAAAACCTGCCCAAATATGGCCGCAGGCGACAACCCGTGATGAACCATCGGGTAGCATTTCAAACCAGTACATGTCAAGGTTAAACTTCAAGGTCAAAGGTAGCTTTATTTATTACATGGCGATATTAAAGCTATATCGACCGAACGCTCGGTTCGGTTGTTATCCCTTCAATTTCCATTAAATGGACGTCATTCGATCTGGCTTATTGTGCGGTATCAGGAAGCTACACAATCGAATTGTTGTTCAGAGACAAAGGTCGAACTGATCCTTCTGTCGCCGCATTTGTTTTCTTGTTTTAGCTCAAACCTATCCAAGTCTGGTATCAAACGATAACCAGCGATGAACACTCGGGTAGCATTTCAAACCGGGATATGTGGAGGTTAAAGTTTTTATATACTTTTTCGATGACGTCGCGTACCACCGCTATGGCTTCAATTTGCAAGAAATGGATGTCATTCGACGTCGCTTGTTGTGCAATTCCAGAAAGTTGATAATTCGCAATAATATCGACGTGTTGAAATTAAGTCCGATTTCTTCGGTCGCCTCGCATTTTTTGGGGGAAGGGGGGAGGATCGCCAAAGCCTGTCCAGATCCACTATCAAGCCCATGATGAACTTTCGAGTAACATTTTGAACCCAGTATATGTCAAAGTCAAACCTCAAAATCAAATGCTAGTTTTAATTTTTTGAAGTCATCGGAGCAACTCGTCGCTATGGCCCAATTTGCACTAAGTGGGTTTCATTCGACGTGGCTTGTACCGTTTTATATATAATGTTGCGAAATCGAATTAATTTCGAAGGTCAAACGTCAGACCGATTTCTTCGGTCGCCTAGCATATTTTTCTTCGCCACAATCTACCCACCTCTGGTATCAAGCAATAGCCCGTCGCGAACCTCGTGCAACATTCAAAACCGGGACATGTCAATGTCAAACCACAAGATCAAAGTTGAGCTTAAATTGCCGGAACTAATCGCGCCTCACTATCAGAATGTTGAGATATCGAAATAATTTCAGAGGCGTCGAAGGTCCGGTGTGTGTACGATGATTGAGTGTAATAGGAACATGAGGATCAAATCTCTTTTTTGTTTGCAACGGTTGTGATAGCGGACATTCATGTCCCATATGACTAGGTGCCCCCCCCCCCCACAAGAAGTCAGTTATAACTTGCTCGGAAGGCACTCTCATCGCTGGTTTTAAATTTACTCTGCCACATTGATGTTCTGGACATGCTTCCAACAAGGGTTCATCGGAAGTTATAAAATTCGCAAGAGAACCTATACGTGAATGCGCACTATTTTATAACCAGCCGGAGTTCATACCGCGAGAGAGCAATGTTGAAATCAGGGATAGATCCAGCAATTTTCATGACGGCAGGTTCGTCGCCACTGGGGGGCAGGGGGGGGGCAATTGCCTCCCTCCCCTTCCGTGAGACTGGGGGCGCCGCCCCCCTCCGAAATTTGAGGAGGCCCCCAGGACGAAAAGGAGGCCCCCAGGACGAAAAGGAAGCCCCCAGGACGAAAAAGAGGTCCTCAGGACGAAAAGGAGGCCCTCCAGGACGAAAAGGAGGCCCCAGGAGATTCTAGAAATTAGGGGCCTCCAGGAGGAGGCCCATAATTTGAAAAAGAAGTCGCCTAGGGGAGGGTAGGAGGCCCTAGAAATCAAGAAAGTGCCAAAAATTGGCACGGAGGCTCCTCAACATTGCAAATGAGGCTCAATACGAGAATGGAGGCCCAATAAAATGAGAGGAGGCTCTTAGGCGGGTTTCGGAGACGCAAAAATAGGCACCAAAACGAGTAAGGTTCCACCAAAATAGCAAATGATGATCCAGAGACATGGCAGGAGGCACCTAATGCGGAAGAGGGCGACACAAGGTTGGAAATAAAACCACATGATGAACGAGGAGGCCCTAAAATTGGAGAGAAAGGCCATTGGATAAGAGAAATAGCTCCCAGGCGAAAAAGAAGGCTTGCAGATGTCCAAAGAGGTCCGAGAGCGTCCAAAGAGGTCCGAGAGCGCCCAAAGAGGCCCGAGAGCGTCCAAAGAGGTCCGAGAGCGTCCAAAGAGGTCCGAGAGCGTCCAAAGAGGTCCGAGAGCGTCCAAAGAGGTCCGAGAGCGTGACAAGATATTACGTCCAAAGAGCGTAATATCTTGTCAATCGAGGGTGCGATGAGATGCATTCAGTGCCATGTGAAGAAACAAGTGTTTGGCCTTGGTGTAGAGAGGAGTCATCGAATCAACTGCAATAAATGCGGCGAAGTGCCCAAGAAAGCTGAGTTGTATTTATTTGCGAACCAAGTCGTCTAGCCGATGGACCATGGACCGCTCGACGAACTTTCAGGCGAAGGGTTTTCGCAGGAACGTGGCGGCCATCCGAAGAAATGGTATCCATCCAGACGAGTGCGCCCTGCCCTATAAACATTATTAGATCTGACCCTGCGATTGGTCAATTAATTGCATTGCCATAATTTTACCTGTGGTCGATAAGCTACAAGATTGCTCTAGGTGGGCAGGACGCGAACCAGTTCATTCCCCCAACCATTGTGGGTTCCGCCCCAGGGAGAGGGATTTTGTGACGTCACCCGATGGTGGACACAGGAAAAGGAATGGACGGATTCTCCTACATGTACATGACAGGGTCCTTGCATGTCTCGTGGTGCTGTTTGTCGGAGCAGCGGTCGTCGGTGCATCTGTTATTGAGTGGTTTCGGTGCCTTTGGTTTTGTAAATGGCACCGTCAAAGCATACATGTTCTGGCATATCACTGATTATGATTATGGGAAGTTTTAAGCAATACTGAGTTTAATATCTCGCCGAGGGAATGGAATCGCAGCTTCAGGCAAGTGATACCGCAAATGTGCCGTTACCGGTTCTCGCTAGAAATGCCAAACGTTTTGCGATGCATGTCATGCTTGCAAAGTGAAACTATAGTGGAATTTTCGCGTGCGTACTTGTCGTGGGGAATCTAGGCTTCTGTGCAAAAGAAAGCGCGTGGTACTTGGATACCGCAGTTAACCCACGTGTGATATTTTGCGCCACACTCGCCTCATTTTAGCACTAGTCGCTCCTTGTACGTTTATGCTGTTATCTCCAACGCCGATGTATCATTGGACACCAGGGTGGGAATTAAGGCTCTTCTTAAGAGATTTCACCTCTTAAAACATTTTTGTACTCTGGATTCATACTAGATAGAATGGGCTCCACATGTACTCCAACACAAACATGCAGATGGAACAAAAATACCACTAAGGACCAATATGAGGTTGAATAAAACATCCACCAAACATGTTATTCTACTCATGATTACCAAATAAACTAGCCACTTTTTGTGCCACAAAGCACACAGACAACACCAGAACACACAACCAGCGAAAATGCTGACGGAAATGCCCATGTGCCAAACTTTGTGCCTGCACACTGAACAGTGGCCTCTGGTCGCAACAAATTCTGCTGATGCATCTCCAGAAACTGGCTTTCAAGCCACCCTATAGTGGAAAAACTGACTGTTTTAAGAGACAACTTCTGGAGTCCCAGAGGCAGATGATCAAAATGTGCTTTGTTAGCATTTTCTGTTCTGAAAACTGTCTTCAGTAATTAATGCAAGGTATTTTTTTGCATGACATCAGCCATTAGCAACTTTGAACACATGTTTAACAGTGCCATACTGCAAACACAAGACCTTGTTTGCCCACTGCCATCGCTTCCAACTGTCAAGTGTAAGGTAGTGATGTCCGGTCAGTATAGCACACAGAGAATTAGCTACATATGTATGTAGGTGTGTGTCATGAGCTGAGGGTGAAGTGTGAATTATTTGTGTTTGTTTTTCATTGGCTAGCCTTATACTGAGACCAACAGTGAAAGGGAAGCACATTGCTCCTGTAAGTTACAAGAGACAAAGCTGAGCTGATCATCACAACTCCCTGTCTTGCAGTGCCATCTATTGTTCACTTTGTTTCTATGCTTTGATGTGACCAGAAATGATGTGTATTACTTATGCATATTATGTAGGTACTGACTAGGTGCATATGTTTTTCCTGTTGGTTACCAGCAAATAGATTCCATGCATAAAAAAAAATGTCTATGAACATGTACTCTGTAAGAAATCTGTTTGCACTCAGACTCCAAACCCAGAAAGTAAGTTTCCCACCCTGTTGGACACTAACACTGGACCCACCAGTTGCAATTCATAGGGTGATATGCACTTTTATGTTACTGAGAAAAAAACAACCCCCACAGTGATTGTCCCAGTCAGTCAAATTTGAGCTGAACATGTGGAATTACCTATGTAGAGAAAGTCACACTTTTGAAGGATAGGGCCTGCTTCTATGGCTCCACTAACCTCAACAAACCTCCACTGGTCATTTCCATTGCAAAACTTGTGGAGCTTTTTCCTCCACCAACCTCTACCAGTTTGTTAAAGCTGCATGATGTGACAGGCCTTTTTAAAGCTTCACAAATGTTTTAAAGATGATGGTGGCATTTATTTTTAAATCCCTAAATTACTTACTCAATCCAAAGAAATTACTCAAAATTCCTGGCTTTGTCATTGGTGAAAATGTCTGTGATGTCACCCATGATGCTGCCAGTTGGCAATAATCACAATAGTTAGCTTGGATCAGTTGGTTGGCTATTGGAGTTTAGGGGTGCACCAACTGTATCAGCCATGCAGCAGGGTGGGAATTAAGGCACTTCTTTTGAGATTTCATCTCTTAAAACATTTTTGGACTCCGGATTCATACTAGATAGAATGGGCTTCACATGTACTCTGACACGGACATGCAGAAGGAACAAAAATACCACTAAAAACAAACACAAAATTGAAGAAAAACATCTACCAAACAACATGTTATTCTACTTCTGATTACCAAATACACCAGCCACTTTTCATACCATCAAGCACACAGACAACATCCGACCACACACCACACAGAACCACAACCAATGGAAATGCCAGCAGCCATGCACCAGACCTGGTGCCTGCTCACTGAACAGTGGCCTCAGGTTGCTACAAATTTGGCAGTCATCTCCAGAAACCTGCTTTCAAGCCACCCTGTAGTGGGAAAATGACAATTTAAGAGACACCTAGAGTTAGGGTTAAAATAATGGTTTTTCGTTAGGTGTGAGATGTCGAAACGAACCCAGCAAGATATCAAAATTTGCCATGGAATTGGTGCCATTTAAAATGCTTTTGATGTCTCAGACTAAAATTTGAGTGAAACGTGCAGATACTTATGACTGGACTTTTATCATTTGTTTTGAGATTCATAATTAAAGAAGAGATATATTCGGGAGAGCGAGAACAATAACTATGCTATACACTGATTTTGTATGACACATCACAGTATAGGCCATCTCCTTACCTGAAATTGCATTGCAAAATGTTCATGTATCACCATTCCTTATCGAGAGCATGCACATGCTACTTATAGATACTGTTAGAAATGAGACATGAAGACTTCATAAGCATCCATCAAGGAGCAGGATGCCGGTACTTCTTGGAGAAGGATGTGGATCCGGTGACGTGCGAAATGCGCCAGTAACGATACGTAGCAGACTTGTGGCCTGCCATCCATTCCTTGAGCTCCTCACCTGACATTCTGGTTTTGGAAGTGTCCAGAAAGTGGTATATTTTACCCTATTTCATAAATAATTTATCACTGCCTAGAGTCCAGGAGGCAGTGAATCAGAGTTTGCTTCATTAGTGTTTTCTGTTCTGAAAACTGTCCCAACCAATCAGTGCAAGGTATTTTTTATATGATATAATCATTAGCAACTTTCAACACATGTTTAGCAGTGTCATACTGCAAGCACAAGACCTTGACTGATCCTTTGCTTTGTGCACCTATATCACATCCAACGGTGGAGTGTGCAGTATGGTGTTAGGTCCATATGCTATAGGGAATTGGCGACATAAGTAGGGAGGTGTGTGCTCTGAGTTGAGGGCAAAGTGTGAATTATTTGTGTTTGTTTTTCATTTGGATAGCCTTGTACTGAGACCAACAAGGGAAATGAAAGTGCATTGCTCCTGAGTTATGAGAGACAGAGTTGAGCTGATTGCAACTCACAGCCTTGCATTGTCATCCATTGCTCACGTCATTGTTCCTATGCTTTGATGTGACCAAAAATGATGTGTGTTACTTATGCATATTACATAGTTACCGACTAGGTAGGTAGGTATGTATGATTTTCCCATTGATTACCAGTAAATAGATTCCATGCATCAAATAATTTCCATGAAAATGTACTCTGGAAGAAATCTGTTTGCACTCTGACTCCAAACCTGGAAAGTAAGTTTCCCACTCTGGTGTCCAGTAAGCCAGAAGCCAGGGTAACCAAGTAAGCCAGAAGCTATGTTCATCTGCCTTGACAGCTGCAAGTTGAGAATGTTGTCAATGATTCCACATGCTAAGACAGCCCTATGATCCCTGCTAGTGGCCTGCTTGCTGTGGGTCTGTTCATGACCCTGCTCCAAGCTGCTCCGAGCAGCTTGGCGTAGCTGCTCCATGTTCCCGTGCGTTTTCGGAGCAGAACGGAGTAGCTCCAATCTACCCCAGACTGTCCGTAACAGCCACTGCATGTGGAGGGCATGTATTGTTAAATAAATAAATAGATAAATACCCCAACTTACTCTGGCCGAGAGCAGGAGCAGCTTGGAGTAGCACAAATGTGGCACTGACATTACATTTGTGAAGTGCTTTGTGGAATCTGCATCAGCAAGTTTTGAACATCCCCTCTCGACGAGGCACCACCTTTACACGGTGGGGGGATTGAGTGCCCGAAGGACCCAGAATCCCAGTCCATCGGTGATCCAGCGAGGGGCCAGACTAGGAGTGCCTCACTCGTTCTTCCATCCGTACACTCCCATTCCAATGCCCATCCTATCTCAACATCCATATCCTTCACCTGTCCCTGCAACACCAACTATCCCTACCATGAGCAGGCAGGGCAACTTCCCCGAAACTGCACACCAGCTAAGTTTTATTGGGGTAGCCGCGCCCCCTCAGGCCGTCCCCGGGGTTGACGGAGTCCTGTGGGCCAAGTGGATGCGGGCCAAGTGGCTAGTCGTCTCGGGCCGGGGACCTGAGATCCTTCCCAGAGTCTGCCGGCCCGGCCGGCTGGGGTCAAGGGGCGGGCGGTGCTGGATCCCGGTCGTGGTGGTGAGTATCTCTCTCCCGGCCGGGCGAAGGCGCTGCCTGCCCCGTATAGCTCCTCGGGCGTTTGGCGACCTCCCGTCCGCAGGACCCAGGCGTCCCCCCGGTAGGGACCCTATGTGGTGGGCCGCCCGAGGAGCCGAAACCAAGAAACAGCACATGGCACCAACAACAACAAAAAGCACTCCTGGTCCCTCCCGCGAGGGCCAGACCACCTATTCAGGCAGCACAAAGATGTATTCCGCTATTCCTCGGATCCTCATTTTTTCACGGTGAAACACAGAACCTCTCCGGTTTGTCGCCTTTCCAGAGACGAAATGGATGAGACCGGTTCGGAAAATATATTCGCTGCGAAAAGTTGCAGGATGGGGCGTTAGAGTACGAGTTTGTGGTAACGGAGGGGGCCGAGAGAGCGTTGTTGACTGAGTTTATCTATGGTGTACGGAAGGGAAGCAAGCATGCAGATGAAACTATTCCAATTCATGTGGAACCACACAAAACAAAGAACTCGTCGCGAGACATCATCAACTGTTTTGATTTGAGAGATTTGTCTGAGGAGGAAATTGTGGATGGCCTGTCAGAGTTTGGGGTAATAGAAGCAAGGAATGTGAAGGTTAGGAAGGGCTCGGAGATGATATTAACGAACAACGTAATTTTGACCTTTAACACTACCGATCTCCCCACTGAAATCCGTGTTTGCCACATCCGTGTGGAGGTTCCAATTTGTATTCCCAACCCCATGAGATGTTTTAAATGTCAACGATATGGACACACCAACCAGTACTGCCGAAATCGCCCTATATGGTGGAAATGCGCGTCAGTTGAACACGCAAGTGGGATCTGTGCTTTAGATATAAATAATTGTGCAAACTGTGGCAGGGGACAGAACCCCACACTTCGTATAATCGGACATGCCCAATTTACATAAAAGAGAAGGAAATCATATCAATTAATCATACACAAAGAGTAACATTCCTGGAGGCCAGAGACATCTACGAACAAACTCATCCTAAAATATCGTGCTCGTCCAAAGTTGAGTTGCCAGCGGCACGAGAGGGGCCAACCCAAAGGGACGGCGACCCGGCCGAGGTACCACCTTCGAGTGAACGCGTCGTCCATCAGGAGACCTCCCGATCAACGTCGGATGGTGGGAAGTGGACTCTGGTCCAGCGCCCCAAGAGGCCTCCCCGGTCCTTTCCGCCAAATTCCATCCCTTCCGCACCTACTTCGAAGTCCCTACCTCTCACTTCATCCTTTAACCCAATCTCCTCTCCTACACGTCCCACAACCGCCTTGCACTCTCTCCTCTCCACCTCCTCCCTGCCTAACCCTTCTGCCCTTCCGGTGAGCCACTCCTCACATCCACCTTCAACATCCACTTCCGCACCTTCATCGCCATCCGGAAACACCCGAACAATCAAAATCCCAGATACCGACCTTCACTACCAGGAGGCCGAGAGGCGCGCCCGCGGTGCAAAACGGGCGCGGTTAGCTGAGATGGAGAGGGCTCGGGCGACCAGCCGCCAAGGGCATTATAAGGCCCCTCCCGCGAGGCCGGCTACTCCATCGCCACGACGGCGAGTTCAGGGACCGGCAGGAACTCACGTTGTACACGACATGGGCCCTCCCCCACCACCACCTCGGCTAGGGCTTCAGAAGCGAGGCCTACCGTCTACCGGCTCCCCACTGGGCCAAGAAATTCCGAGCTCCCGCCCCAGAACTCAGTCCCGTGGACTTAGAAAGGCATCGTCGGAACCAACGGCTACCTCCTCTCTGGGGCGGGCGACAAACACCAATCTTTAAAACGCGTTTTCCTAACGCGTTAAAACACGTCAGCTTAGGACTTCCTCTTTCACTTGCTGGCAAATGAACAATATTCCACAGTGGAACTGTAGAAGTGTGAGAACTAGCAATAACGAATTACAACATATTTTGCACCGTCGTACACCGGCCGTAGTATGCCTACAGGAGACCAAACTATCTCCTGGTGCTTCCTTTTATTTAGGAAACTACTCTGTTTTACGCAAGGACGTCGTCACCCACACGGTGGCACATAGTGGTGTGCTTCTTGCCGTCCGCCACTCAGTCCCCTTCCAACAAGTACACCTGAGATCAAACATCGAGGCTGTCACTGCTCGGATAATAATTAATCGCCGTGTTACCACCATATCCTCCATATACTTGCCCCCAGGAACAATCTTTCCACTTACAGAACTGCTGCAAGTGGTAAAACACATTACTCCCCCACTGATTTTATGTGGTGACTTTAACGCACATCACCAAGTTTGGGACTCAGCGAATAGTACTGGTCGTGGACGTGCATTGGAACGCATTATCCGGAGTTTTCCCCTTGGTATTCTTAACACTGGAACTCCAACACACTTTACACTGCAAACAGGACAGACCTCTGTGCTGGACCTGACGCTTTGCACCCTTGAACTTTCCCCCTGTTTAGAGTGGTCGGTGGATGATGATCCGGGTACGAGCAGTGTTGGATTTTCACTTCCCGGTCTTGGATTCGGAGTGTATAATTTTTTGGCTTGCCAAAGTATGGAGTGTATAATCTTGAGAAGCACTATGTTATGGGGTGTATAATTTCCCAGTTTGCCAGATTATGGGGTGTATGTTGAAGCACCAAGTAACGGAGTATATACATTTGATATATAACGAAGTGTATACATTTTGAAAAATGCAGTGATGTCTCCTGGAATGAAGAATAAAAACCCAAGGGCCTCGGTAGCTTGGATGGTGGAGCGTAGGACTCGAATCTCGCGGCCGGCGGCATTTGCAGAGTCCACCCACGACCAATCGGTGTGATATAGGGTGGCGGCGCTATGCAACCTTGCGGTTGAATGCGTCGTAAAATAACCCGATAATTCTTCTTCCTCAAGAATAAAACGCCTTTAAGTCATTTGTTAGGTTATTATCCTAGTGTCTCACAGACAACCAGATGGAGTCCACCACACATCGTCGTCTGAAGTCATCCACGTTACGTGAATGACTTATGAGGCAACTTCCTGAACAATGGTAGAGAAAATGATCACAAAAGTATACTTAATCGATGTCAACCAAGTTTATATATCAATACCTGACACTCCTAGCATAGGTACCAACACCGCACAACTAATACAAATTCACAACATACCTCGAGAGCAGGACGTTCGTGCACCGCTGGGTCTAAAATGTGATGGTCTAAAATGTTACTTCGGGATATGGGTTTCGGAATATATAATGGTTCAAGGAAAGTTATACTAAAACAATCCGTCTAAAATCTTTTATTCTCTCCACGATGAAATTTTCTTTTTTCAAATGAGAAAGCTGAAAGAAAAATATTGAAGTCAATCCTTATTAATATTACATGTATTTCAATGCACTTTTTAGTTCATGTCTGGAATATTTAGTAGAAGCAAGGAATGCTTTGGAAGGATGAAAAGCGACTAGACGGGCGGGCAAATTGCTGCTGTAAAACAGACTATCGTCACGGACGAGCGGAAATTAGCGTCTCATTTCGCGCCATGATTGCTATGAAGTACCAAAAAAGTGAAAATAAGTTAGAGAAAACTGCCAAGAGAATTACAGCGAACCTTTTTCTCAATTAATAATAATCAGGACTGTGGGAAGAAATTAATCATTGGATCAGAATGAGGCTTATAAGAGTGTAGAGGATTAGGTCAACACACGTAAATCTGAATTTGTCCCGAGTGGGGAAACCTCGCGGTCGGAGTGGCATGAATACAACTATTCCCGCTTGTTGATGAAATTCGGAAACACTATAAGTCATGAAATCGAAAGAAGGTGAAATTTCTGGTTCTATGGGTCTTCATTTTGGAGCAAAGTGTTAGCAGGTTTTAGGAACGTTTTGGTACCATTCAGGCAATTTTCATGGGGAAAATCCTTCCGATATCTTTTATGTATATCGCTCCTGACTGCTTAATAATATAAATATGAATGGTTTTATCCATCCCAATTGATGCAGAACATATCATTCTCCAAGAAACCAAGAAGAAATGCATTATCCATGGCTTTTCGTGGCAATGGTTCAAATAGCTCCGGCCGGAGTGGGAGATGGAGGGCGGTGAATTCATTGAATCCAAGAACGCGGTCGGGCTGGTGGAGGTGAATTCCTATATTTGGTTAACTGAGCGTAGTGGTTTTTTTATTCAACGAAGGATTTTCTTTAAAGCTCTTCGCTGCTATTCGGATGGAATTGACTGCGTATTTGGCTCGAGGTATGAGAGGTTGTATTTTCTGACTATGTAGGTACCTACCTATTTACCTATATCAAATATCTTCGCGGTAATTCGAGTTATTGATCTGGATAAACCAAAGCTGTAAGCTTGTGTTGTGTGACGGGATATCTTCAGATAATACAAGGAGCAGGACATGATAATATTAATTGCTGCGATGTTTTGCTGACAAGCCTAGAAATGAACAAAACTGATTGCTTTGCTTTTGTCTGGAAAATCTTGTTTTCACTTACCACATTTTGAAGCGTGAATGTTTTTCTTTCAAAATTGGGGCTGGGCCTCTTCAGTGCACATTGACTGCAGATATTATAGATACGCATGCATTCAAGGATTATTTGTGCATTTATGAAATGTTCAGGAATTATTAGGTGCATCTTGTCCCCATTCTCCATTGAATACCATTATACTTTTTAACATTTCTGGTCTGTGACTTTCTGAATGGACAAATTTGCAGTTTAAGGTGATTTGATTTCTTGAAATTTATTTTTTGTTCAATGATTATGAATGTTCATAATGTAGGTACTTACATGATATGACCGCACATTTTTTGGCAAGTGCAGTTGGGTAGCAAAATGACACAAAAAAGTGGCTGGGGTTTGGTTGGGAAATATACCATGAAATGTGATGTGAAAAATGAAGAAAAAGCTGCAGCCTAACGGGATGCAAGAAAGCCTTTTTTAATAAAAATTTTCTAAGCAATTTTTTCCTTTAACAAATTAAAAGTAAATGGTCTATTCTAGCCAAACAGCCTATGCTAGCCAGAGTGTTTTTTAAATTCAAAAACTTTTTTTTTATATAATACTGAATGATTCTGAAAGGAATTTCAAAAATGGATAGCTTACAAAAAAAATAATCTAGCATAACTTAGCCAAACCTAATACCTTTGTATGCTTCATGGAGGCAAAATGTGTGTAAAACATGTGTGGAAAAGTAATAGCGCCCATGACAATTCCTATGCTGTAGCAAAACATGGCTCATATCCACCAGTATTTTTGAGATTTGGGGGAAGTGCTACACTTTGTGGCTTACCAGTTGTGTGGATGCCACTCTAGCTCTTGGTGTTCATCCATATATTCTTCTGGGCACATCTGGACTCTTCTGAGGTTTGTCCACAAATGGAGAACATACACATGAATGCATTGGTGGCTGTTTATTAATTCACCTGCACCTCACCAGAAATCGCACATGCACAAATGGAATGTTATGGAATGATATGGAAGATGGAATGTTGTGAAATATGGAATGTTCAGTGGCATTCAGATCATATTCAGACTGCAGTGATCCATATTTTGCCATCCATTGACATATGTTGTACTTGTGCATGCTAGCAAACTGATATTCTTCCAATCTGGCTGGCATCTCATTTTCGGCTCCACTCCTGCCTCCTCTTTGAATGTGCCTACAGATGACCAGAAATAACAAATGTGTATTATCCTCAATTATACTGGAAACTTTATGTGGTAAGGGACCCAGTATGACTGAATCTTGCTCTCCACCCAAGTTATCACTATTGTATGACATCTAGCTGTCTTGCTAGTTAAGTATGTCTTCATCCAGCAATGCGAGGAGTGTATTTTTTCCGGAGTGCATAATTCTTTGGATTGCAAAAGTTACAAAAAAGGGCCACTTTTCCAACGCTGGGTACCAGTGACCATTTTCCCGTTTAAACTCACTTCATTGATGGTGTGGAAGCTGGTCGACGACCCCCCAAGTGGATTCTTTCAAAAGCTGGCTGGATTTCCTTTCATTCCGATGTCGAAGAGAGACTCGGAGAGTGCTCCGAAGGATTGGTTTCCATGTAGATGTTTACAACCACAACGTTGCAAAGTGCTCAGCAATATATTCCTCGTTCGTCGGGCACGCCACGCCGTGTACCAGTCGTCCCTTGGTGGTCTGATAAATGCCGAGATGCATTTCGTGCTAGAAAGAAGGCATTCCCTATTTTTAATCGTGACAGCTGCATGGCGAATCTCGTAGCTTTCCGCAAGGCAAGGGCACACGCGAGGCGCACAATTGCTGATTCGAAACGACAATCCTGGAAAGCTTATGTCAACATGTTCTACCATTCCACCTCACTGTCATCGGTGTGGTCCCGCATCAACCGTATCTCAGGCAAACTCACCTGTACCCCACTCCCCACACTGTACATAAATGGGCAAGATATTATTAATCCGAAGGATCCGAACGAGATTGGATTGGCTATCTCCGAACGATCGAAAAATAAAAACAGTCGATGTTTCTCGGAATGCAAAGCCCGGTGCGAAGCACTATCCCTTGATTTTACAACAACACATTCTATCCATTACAATAGTCCATTTTCTATTTCCGAACTGACTGCTGCTATAAGCACCCTTAGGAACGTAGCAAAAAGACCCGACACCTTACACAATGATATTAGTAAACATCTGCCGATAACAGCTTTAAACACACTTCTGCAAGTGTTCAACGAAATGTGGGAAAGAGGAACATTTCTATTGGCGTGGCGGAGGGCGCTTGTCCCTATCTGCAAACCAAACAATACGGAAAACGACCCACTTCATTATCGACCCATATCATTCACCTGTTCACTTTGAAAATTGTTTGAAAAAAATGGTGGGCGCTACATGACCAATGTAGTCGATGCGCCCTTAAGCCCTAATAACTAACTGAAAAAATGGTGAACTTGTGACTCATAGGGTTTTCAGAACGCAACCATGTACTCACCTCGATACAGAGTGGCTTCTGCAGACACCGTAGCACATTTGACCATATTTTAGCTCTTGATTCCGTTGTACGCCTGAGTTTCATGAAACGATGTCATACCCCTGCCATATTTTTCGGTGTTGACGGCACTTATGATACCGCATGGCGTCATGGCATCCTCATGAAGTTGCACCAAAATAGGCACAAGAGGCCCGATGGGTTTTTTCTTCACGATTAAAAAAACAAAAACAAATATGACATTTCGGGTCAGAATATGTAGCTACCTCTCTGACACCTTCCAACAGATCGATGGTGTTCCGCAGGGAAGTATATTGAGTGTGACTGTTCGCCATTGCCATAAATGATGTGGGTGATGCACTGCCAACATCAACGGTGGAAAGAAAACTCCAATTAACTGTAGTGAAATTGATGGAGTAGTGTGATAAAACTGGTTACACTTTATCCACCTCAAAGACTACCACTGTTCATTTCTGTCACAAACGCCGTTGCACAGACCCAACGATAAGGATGAACGGTCACCTCATACCTTTCATACCTGCAGTCAAGTTTATGGGGGTGTGGATGGATCGTCATGTTACGTATATAACTCACATCACTGACCTTGTCAAGAAATGTACAAAAGGTCTTCAGGTAATGAGCACCGTGTCTAGGTGATCATATGGAGCTGACAGACCAGTTTTACTTCTCATGTACCGATCGCTCGTGCGTTCTAAAATTGACTATGGATCTTTTATTTATGACGGAGCGAGTGCCACATCCAAGCGCTGTCTTGATGTGATTAACAATTCAGCCCTTCGCATCGTTACTAGAGCCTTTCGCACTTCACCGGCTGATAGTGCAATGGTAGAAGTAGACGAGCCACCTCTTGCGCTATGCCGTAAGTTATTGGGCGCGAGATACGCGTGCAATGCTGCCCAAAACCGGAACCACCCAGCCTATCGGTGGATATTCTCAGGGACATTAAGAGCACGTCACAGGGCCCAGCGTGGACTGCCGTTTTCCATTCGTATGGCCTCGATCCTTCGAAAATGTAATATCAGGTCGTGTTTTGTAGCACGTGCTATCACGCCGAGCACTCCCCCTTCGCATGTTGTCCCAGTGAAAACTGACGTGACTTTGTCTTGCTCAAAGAAAGGACACGTGAACCCGGAGGGACTCCGCATGTTTGCATTGAGAAAAAACTTGAATATCACGACTCTCCGCGCATTTACACAGACGGCTCCAAAATCGGCCTCTGGTGTCGGGTGTGCTTTCGTAAGTAGACATGGTGTTCGATCTTTTTGTTTACCGACGCAAACATCGATTTTTACTGCCGAACTGTATGCCATTCTGCAAGTCCTCTATTTTATATAAGAAAGACCTGTCCACAAAACACATGGTTTTCACAGACTCTTTGAGCAGTCTCCTGGCACTGAACATCTTTAACCAGGATAATCGACTTGTTCGGAAGATTACCAAAGTCGTAAAATCCCTAGATGACGTCGGCAGAAACATCGTGTTCTGCTGGATTCTCAGCCACGTTGGACTCGCGGGAAACGAAGCTGCCTACATTACCGCCAAACACGCCATTGGTAATGGCCATGTGATCCCTCTACGGCCCCTCCAAGGGATATATACCCCACTATGTTATCAAATATACGGTCAGAATGGCAACGAACCTGGAATTCCAAATGTAGTAAGTTCAGAGTTGTAAAACCGACACTAGGAAAATGGCTGTCCTCTCACCGAACCAAACGCCGGGAAGAAGTAATACTCTGCCGGTTGAAAATAGGTCATACATTCGCGACATACAGTTACATGCTTACCGGTGACGACCGACCTCTATGTCCGCGCTGCTCTTACCCGTTTACCGTGTACCATGTTTTAGTTGGTTGTACACTGCTAGATCCTCTACGACGCCAGATTTTAGGGCAGTTCAGTACCGATTCTTCTTCACGTATGCTTATAGGGAACGACTCTGATTTCGTGGCGTCTGGGAATATTTTTACGTTCATTCGACAAGTTCGCCTTGACGTGATATACCCCCATCCGTGAAGATGGATAGCAAGATATGATAGCAGCAACGATTGATTAAAATTCAGTTATGTGCGCAAGATGACCCTTGATGTCGACGCGCCCCTAAACTCCAATCCACCACCACCAAGTTTTGAACATCTGCGTCATATATGTGACCATAATACAAGCACAAACAGCTGATTTGTACTCCAAGTTACTCCAGACGTTCCAGCGCTCGCTTTTACCGAGCCTGCTCCGAACTGCTCAAAGTTGCTCCAGGTTGCTCTACTCTTTTTTTTGGAGCAGGGTCAGGAACAGACCCTATGATGAAAATGTATATGTTTGTGTACTACTGGTAGACAGTGGTATGAGTATTTTAGTAGGTGTGGGCATCCCTAAGGATGGTGTGGAGGCTGGACCTAGAGTACTTCCCTCAGATTTGTAAACATTGAGGTTTTTCATCTTAAGGTTAGCATGAAAATGGTGATTTTATCTTCCATTTTGTGAAAACTCCCACAAGATAGAAGTATGCTTTTTACAATCATGGGAGCTGCTACTTGTTAGTATACATCTTGTTAGGAACACAGATGTCCACAGCCCTTTCATATTAGCATTAACCAAAGATGATTGGCATTTTCTTGCTGACTGCAGCATGCTTAAGATGGCAAGACATTTGGCAAATATGTGCTTCAAAGTAACATGGCCTACCTAATCTTTGTTCAAGAACAATGATCTTAAAAAATCAAAATAATAACCGAGCCAAACCTGAAATAATCCAAACTTATCTAATGCCTCATGCAAGCATGTGTGCAAAATTTGTCTAGTGAATACCTTAAAGCACAATAATGCCAGACTGTCATTGAATTTTGAACAAAGCTGCACTAACCCCAGCACTAGTATACTTGTAATGCTTTTTCCAAGCTCAATGAAATTCCACCATATGCCTGACATTCCATGTAAAAACAAGCAGCAATCCTTATCCTCCATCTAAAATCATAGTAGTTCTAGTTAATGAATCACTTCAATTTTTCATTTAATAGTCATCACTTTTTGCATTATCTCCAATATTGTAAAATATGGCAGCCGTCGCAGAGGGCATCTTCCTCACCTTGCATCATCAAATTGCTGCTTGAAGATGTTGGATGGCATTGGCCTACACTTGCTGATCGCTGATTATCTTGTTCTACACCTTCCTGCACATTCATCGTTTCAGCCTACGCCTGCCGGTACCTGATCATGTCAGCCTACATTTGCCGATAATTGATTGCATGAACTGCTACACATACATGGTTTGGTTCTAGCCGAGTTCGCCGTAGGGCACGATGCTCACACAATGAAGTCAGAACAATAACTGTATTGGGCTTGCATAGCTCAGCTGAGGGGGAATGACTGCAGTGACACCTACTGGCTCAACCACTACACCCCCTCACTAGTCTTACACATTTACCTGTGCAGCGCATTTGTGTGATGCGATTAAAGAAAATTATAATTGCTTCTGCACCAAAATACTTAAACGACATATTTGAACCAAGCAAAGGTAAGAGAGATTTATATCACAAGATGCCGTCGTGCACGCACACATTACGGCGCGCACCCCCTCACCAGTCCGGCTGCGCGCAACGCATCACTTCTACGAGGCGTTCTGGACGCCGGCGCAAACGATCGGATCGCCGCGGCGCACCCACGGCGGCGGTCGGCGGTGTCGCCGGACGCGCAGGCTGGGACGGAGGCGGATGTAGCACCGCGGCCGGTGACGACACAGGCTCAACCTCGTCCGGCGTGGCTTGGGAGTATCGCTGACGCAGATGACGTTTGTTCCGTGTTAACCCTCGCCAGTATTCGGCATTTTACCACCTTCGGTCGTATGGGCGCTGCATGACCGATGTAGTCGATGCGCCCCTAAACTCCAATAACCAACCAACCACCTTCGGTCGTATAGGGGGGGGGGGTACGACCCCCCCTCGGCGATTCGAAACCGTGCATGTTACGGAAACGAACCAAAGACCAAAGTTATAGATCTGGTTGAGATCTTGCGATTGGAATTCAGTATGACCTGAGGTCAAAGGTTGACCTTCCAGGTCAGGTCAAAGGTCTTTAAAAAAAATCCTAAGAAAATCGTCAGTTACATCGAAACTAGTGTTTAAATATGCACGAAATGCCCGGAAATATGTTTATTTGGACCTTGCAAACATAACGACATGTAACACGATGTGATCGGACCGATATATCATGCACCAAATGAGGTCAGAGCCATGACCCCAAATATCGAACTTTTCGAAAAGTGGTTCAAATTTCGAAGTTTAAAGTTCCCTAGGGCAAAAATAGATGCAGGGTTCGAATTCAGACCGAAAAATTACCGTAGTTCAGCTAAATAGGTCGAAAGGTCAACCGAGGTCGCCGATTCTTGGAACATTATTTTTCAATGGGAACCCATCTGGGCATCTGTGTTTTTCATTATTTGCCCATAATTACGCTAGGTACGTAAAAAAAACATGTGCGATAATCACGTATTTGTTGAAAACTGGTCGGAGGTGCTCCCCTTCATGACCTCATAACTCCGTGACGTGATATGACCTCCCAAAAAAAATTCACCAAAAGTCGTCAAAAGGTTGCCCCAGAGGGTACTGAAAATCTCAGAGCGATCTATTCATCGGTTTGGAAGGAATACACAAAAACCTGGGGGGGGTTGCACCCCCCTATACAGGCGAGGGTTAATACCCGTCCACCTGGCAGATGGACGAAGTATCGACGGTGTCCCGTAACCTCGGTTACAACACCGCTTTGATTCCATTTGCTAGTCGAGTGATTTTGCAGCGCCACCTGGCTGCCGACCTGAAGTCCCGGTAGATCACGCGCACGCTGGTTGTAGTGAGCTTCCACGCGGTCCCGGTGAGGAGCGGCAGCAGCTTCAGCATCATCGGCGGTGCGCTGCCAGCACGCCGCGAAGCATCGTCTGTGTGCCGGCAGCATGTCCCGCATGGGGTGTCCGAACAAGATTTGTGCTGGACAGCGGCCATCCGGTCCCGGGAAATTACGGTGCTGCAGCACACCGGGCGCCCATGCGTCCGGATCCACGGCTGAGGAGTGCTCGTCCCAGCATCGTCTGGTCAACGTTGACGTGTGTTTTGGAGTTTAGGGGCGCATCGACTACATCGGTCATGCAGCTTGACGTGTGTTTCATGGCAGCCTCCGCTCGTCCGTTTGACTGCGGGTAGTTAGGTGAAGGGACACGATGCTGCACAGCCCATCGTGGCAGGAACTCCTGGAACAGTCGGGCAGTGAATTGTGGACCACCGTCCGACCAGCGGATCTCCGGTACGACGGCGATGCAGAGTATGCCCCGTAACTCTCACAGGTCTGGCCGCAGTGGCATTGATGCGAAGCGTCCGCACCATCTAGCCCACTGTGACGAGGAAGTACTGCCCAGCGTACTGACCTAAATCAGCACATGCTGTGCTGGAAGGGTCGACTGGCGGACTCGTGACGGGGTACGTCTCCCTTTGGAGGGATGGCAGATATCTTGCACGGCGGGCAGATCCTCGTGATGTGTTCGATGGCCAGGTCTATTCATGGCCAACATGCGATCTGACGAGTCCGGCCCTTGGTCTTCTCTTTACCCTGGTCACCGGCGTGTAGCTCACGCAGAACCGAGAACCTAAGAAGTCTGGGGATGACGAGGCGACAGCCGCATACCACCATGCCGTCGTCGACTGTGAGACGATCGTGCACCGCCCAGGAGGGGCGCAGAATTTCCGGCGGGTCGGATTTCTGTGATGGGAAGCCGCCGAGCACCGTCTGCAACAGCAGACGTGCTTCATCGTCTCTGTCGGCCGTCAGACGAACCTCATCCAGTCGTGTGTCGGTGTTTGACTTTGTTATCTAGTTGCTGATTATTGTGGATACTGTCACGGCGTCGTCATCTTCTGCAAGCTCGTCTTCCTTTGAAGGATCTTGTGTTGGCGCCCTGGATAGCGCGTCTCGGTCTTGTTGATCGTTCCCTCGCTGCCAGCTTGTAGCCTTACGAGAGAAGCCGCTCCATCAGATTCTATCGTAAGCACTGTAGACGGGGATTTTCTATCTCGTCTAAATTTTTGGAATCGAGGATCGGAATGAGCGGACAGTGATCCACTAGCAGATCAAGATGCTGCAGCCCACAGAGGAAAATGCGGCATTTGCGGCACGCCCACGCTATCGCCAGTAGCTCTAACTCGATAGTGGCGTATCGAGTCTCTGCGTCCGACAGGAATCGCGAGCCAGCTTGTACTATAAGCCATGTGCCATTTGGCTGTTTCTGCTGCAACTGAAAGCCCAGCCCTTTGAGCCGACTGGCGTCTGTCGACAACATCGTTGGGCGCTTCGGGTCGTAGCAGGCCAGCGCGCGCACCAACGACAAAGCAACGCATGCCTTTTGGAATGCCAAATCATGACACTCGTCCCAACTAAAAGTTCTCCTGGTACTCAACAGGTGGCGAAGAGGCTCTAGCACCTCTGCCGTCTCATGGGAGAAAGCGACGACTTGATGGACCACGCGAGAAAAAAAAAACGGCGTAGATCCGTAAGGGACTGGCGCTGGGAATAACGCTATCTCGCTGGTCAGATCAGGATCCGGCACGTAGCCATCCTCAGAAACGATGAAGCCGGCGAACTTGACTGACTTCGGCATATGCTGAAACTTGGCAGGATTCAGGATTCAGAGTTACTTGGCGGTTCCTGCAGCGACCTAAGAATCGCTTGACCCTTTGCACGTGGTGCTTTTTCGTCTTGCTGTAGACGATGACGCAGTGTTAAATTATTCGTGAAATTGGGTGGAATTTACCACTTTCTGAACACTCAATCGACATCCTTCTCCAAGAAGTATTGATATCCTGCTTCTTGATGCGTGCTTATGAAGTCTTTGTGTCTCCTTTCTCACGTTAACTCGTTTAAGTAGCAAGATCATGCTCTCAATAAGGTATGGTGGTACACGAATATTTCGCAATGCAATTTCAGGTAAATGGATTATTCATAATGCGATATGGTATACATCACCAGCGTACATATTTTTTTAAAATCTATACTGAATATAGCTCTTCCTAATGTGAACTGATGAAGTTACAATCATTGGCTAAAATTTAAGTATGAAATACCTGAAAAGCACTTGAAATGACACTAATTTCGTGACAAATTTCGACATCCTACTGTGGACGTTTTGACATCTCACCTAACGAAAAACTAATATTTTAGCACTGCGATGACGTCACCAACCAGTTGCTGGATACCATCGACCCCACTGAAGCAAAACACATGAAGTCAGTTGTGAACAGTTGGCAGTCATTTTTGTGGGGATACAGTTTTGGATATGGTTTCTGGCCTTTTCGTCGAGCGCTTTCCGATGACACCTCTTGTTTTCGTGCGACACTTGTTTTACGACACTTTCGTTTATAGATTAGGGGTGTTTGTATCAACCCCCTTCGGAGACAGGGTGTGAGGATATGAGAAAGATGAGGAGGGTTATTGTTTGCTGATGGACATTGCACAGTGTTGACATAATGATTTCTCGGTAGGTGTGAGATGTCGGAAACGATTACAGCAGGATGTCAAAATCGCCATGGAAATGATGGTATTATAATTTTGTTTAGTCCTGCAAACCCAGTTTTGAGAAAATTGGGTATATGTCCCTTTTCCCACTTTGTGTGTTTTGAAAGGTATCTATTTTGGGGACACTGATATGAACAATGACACACATGAACACCCATGCTATAAGGTACAACATAGCTTATCATAGGTGTCGGGCCGGATGTCCTCGTGTGCCAATGGTTGGTGACGGGAGACGGGTGTGGCTCACCTTGGCCGGCCTGCCGCAGGAGCTGAAGTTCCTGGACCTGAGAGACGCCAGTCCGGAAGTGTTGGAGCTGCTTCGCCGACTGCAGGTGTCGGCTGCCACCGACCACAGCAAGGTGCAGCTGCCCGCCTACGACAGTGCGACTGTCAGCTGTGCCAGCTGGGCCGACGGTCGCACGGACGTCGGCCAGCCCAAGTGCCACGCCGACAGCCCCGACAAGAGCCAGCCGGCCGCCGGCTGTGGCCACGGCCGGCCGGCCGGCGTTGCTGCAGACGATGTGCCAGAGGAGGTGAGCTCTACCCTATGTGTCGGCCCTATCCGATGCTGACATCTGAACGTGTGAGCACGCAATGTTATCAACGAAATGGTCGAAACGCCCGTAAACCACAATATCTGACAAGCGTGTGGGAAAACGCCCGTTCGTATCGTCATGTGCTCCAACAAAGTTAAATATCGGATCTACTATGTAGGATGCCTGGATGCGATGGTCACAAGATAGTGCAGATATTGGATTTGCAACGCATTTGGTGCCTGATTAAGAATGTACTTGAATATTAAGCATGTGGTTTTTCGTAAGGTGTAAGTTGACTGTTACCGTTACTGAGATTCGTTATACTCTTCGTTGAAAAGAGTGTAGCAGAATGTGTAAATTAATTCTGAAAACAATGCCATTTCCTTTCTTTAAGCTTTATTTGGAGCAATGATGTTACTTGGATGCCGGTAAGTATATTATCGTTGCTGCAGGGAGTAACAGTGTGTAAGTTATCAAACCTGGTATTGTGTGGCAAAACGCGTCATTCTGAATTAAGGGGCACAAAATGACAAGTGGTCGGTACACCCTAAAGCATCGATTCAACACCATCTTACAGAATCACATTTGGACTTCCATCATGTGGTGTTGATATGTGCATGTGTGTCAAACGTGGCACTGTCAAAAGGTATAAAGCCTACATAAATCTAAATATAGAAACACAATGTCAGAATTGTGGGGGTACGTCAATTCAGTAGGCAGTGTGTTCCACTCACATCCACCAATAATTCGTCAGGCCATTGAAGCCAAGAAAGAAGGACATGATAATTGTCCGGATTACAAGTACCTCCGCTGTTGATTATTCCCATGCAGACCTCCACCTCTGCATGTCATATTAATCGCGTATCAAATTCACATAATAGAGGAATACAAGATTGGAAGTATTTGAAAGAGTTTGCGACAAATGTACCAAGCATGGAGTATATAGTGTTTTACCAAGTTGGAGGCTTTCGAGCTACGTTCAGTGATGCAATGGAACATAGCTCTTATGGTCCTCCCGTCTGAGAGACAAGAGGTATGGGGTTCGATTCCACGGGGTGACCGCCCCCTCCCTGCTAGTGTGAGAGGCAGGTGATTCCATTGTCTCAGCTGCTTAGTTCGTCGTGGTGCCACAAACAGCACAATATTTGTCTTTAAATGCCATGAATGCAACTGCTGTCCGCGAAGATGTCATGCAGATATTAGACGGGCGACACCCACACAAGTAGTCCGCCACCACCACCACCACTACCACCTCCACACAAACATTAGGACAGGCAACCTCACAGTACTCTACTGTTTTGGGGCGGTATGGGGAGTTTCAATATGACCACGGGAGCGTCCTTTATGCACGTGCTAGAAGTTTCGATGTGGCCGCAGGAGCGTCCTTGATGCATGTGCTGGAACAATCCCTGAAGCAACAACTGATCAAAACATGAACAATGTTCATGATTTCGCATTCAAGATTGCCTTATATACGTCAGAAGTGATAACGGCACTTAGCTTGTCTGTATGAATAGTGCATTATATACTCAACGAAGAATTGATGAAAAACTAAGCATACCATGGACACCCAAGGTAACCATGGTGCAGAACAGAAAAGATGCAAAACAAAAACGTATTCGGGTGGCTATATCACGCACTTTTAAATCGATACGAAACGGATCTTTACAATTGCATCGAAAGATCCGTTAGTCAGGCTGCAGATAAGATCTATTATCATAGTCACGGACCTAAATTGTCCAGTGATCAGTGGCAGTTTAAGGCTACAATATAGAAGCCCATGTAGTATGGCTGCGTGTGACTCGTGACCTGGAACGGGTGCGTGGCCTTGTCTGCAGGTACACGAGACGTGTCGGCTTCCACCGGACGGGATCGAGTTCGCTGCCGACGAGGTGGTCTGCGCAGCGGCGCTGTCCGCTCCTGGCCAGCACCACCCCATCGGTGAGTGGTACTAGGCAGTGCTCTGATATTCTGAATGTTGAGTGGAGACCCACTTAACACGCGCCCTGGAGGGCCTCTGAAAATTGGAGGGGGAAATTCCGCTCCCATAAGTTCTCGGCTCATTAAAGCTGGAGCCACGAAATTCGCAGGGTACGGCAGTGAACTCTATTGTATTCAAATTTCGTGGCCTTAGGTCAATATCTTCAAGGTCAAATGAGGTTAAAAGGTACCAACATTTTCTAGTTTTGTGTGGCTTGGTTTGTCATAGTTATGGATCGCTGTGATCGTGTTTAAATGCTCCAGAATGGGCGTCAGTAATGTTTTGGACATTACTACTGATGCAATGCTGATGCTAGACCTGGCATTTGACCTCAGGTCACATATAGCAGCACTTTATCAGGCCATTACTTGCTCCAGCTACCGGAACCGGGCCGCCCGCCTGACTGCTCCGTTGGGCGGCTCGGCGCAATCGGCTTCGCAAAGAAAGGGATGAAGCATTTGCATTTATGACAACATCCCAGTTCACCAAGTTTGGTTCCATTAACCTACCATGAACTTGACCTGACTGGACCTTGCCGACCTAGCATGACTTTGAAACTATATAGCGTAACAATATACATCAAACAAGTCGCTAGTGTTGCCAAGAACACTTCCATTTTGTCAATATACGTGAAGCGCATCAGCGCCAATTTTTGTGGTCTGGCGCTGCGAAATTTTATGACTAACGGCCCCTAACTCGAATTTTTTTTTGCCGATTTCCGTTTTTCTTGCTTTAAACAGCGCGACGGTCATTTCTAAGCAGGTACGCAAACAATGGCGTACATCGGGCGGTAAAATATGGAGTTATGCACGAAAAAACCGGATGGGTGGGCGGATTTCTCCACCCCACCGTCCAGGGCCCATGTTAATGTGGACTGTATTGACGTCGCTTTTTCTTTTTGACATCGTTAAGTGTTACTATTGCATTTTTGATTCCACATTATGGGAGATATGGATATTTTAGTGCACTTGGTTTCTGGTAGCAGCATTTCCTTGATGCATAATGGTGATCACCAAAACAGGAGATTTGGACATAATCGCCATCACCGTGCAATAAATAAGGGCTATAGTAAATTCCTCATCATAGGCATTATATATATTTGCACATTTTTAGACAGTGCACGTTGTTTGACATCACTGTTCACTCACCTTCACCCTGCAAAAAAGTTTTAGAACACTGGTACCAATCATGTGTTCCACTACACTCACACCACATAGCTGAGAGTACATAATTCACCCCCCTTTCATCCATACAATGCTGGTGCGTTCAAAATAAATCCAGGCCATTGTGCTCCCAAATGGGCTTCAACTTAGTTAAATCCCAAATTAGCCAATCTACACTAAGATGTACTGACCTGACCTGACGTGATCTGACCAGACCTACTTTGATCTGACCTACACTGTCTTTCCAACCTCATTTTCATGTTCCTTATAACACAGTTGTAATTCCCGGTATACCGCACATGTTACATTCACCTATGAAATTAACCCTACAGGAGCTAGGCTGGCAAGGCAACTCACGCATCTGTATAATTATATACCGATGAAGTTGGCTCCAACAAACCTAATGATTCACTGCTCCATTTCGAGCCAGCTGAGAAGGGCGAACGTGATGTTTGGTAATGTTTCATGTCGGCCTTGATTGTAGGAAAAGTATTTTTGATGGGCAAAATCCAAAATATCGTGGGTTGGGTTTGTAACGGTTGGGGCTGGCGTGTCTTTTTTTCTTTTCATCCAAAATGGAGTCTGACAGATGTTGACGGGATGAGAAGCTGAGCCGGTTTTACGGGTCACAACACCTGTCACTCGTCGCGATGGCTGACCCCTGACAGGTGCCGATGGTCAATGGGAAAAGTGTGGCCGGTGCGTGGAGCGGGGCAATTCGGGCATCAGCGTTTCGTCAATTTTAGCCGTTTTCCAACAAGAAGCCCGATCATGAAAAGTTGTGAAAAATTGTACTTTTATTTACACATCTACCCCGTGTGTACGTGCTACGTGCGGCAAAAAAAAATGTTCGCACTGCTGAGCTTGGAGATCTGATTCCCTGCACTGATATCGGCCACGTTCCGACGTAAACCTTCCAGCTTCCGACGCTAAACCAACTGCAACAGAGGATTTTGGCGCAATCCGTTCTCCAATCACGGCGGTGTCTTTAACTTGCAGCGCATAGGTCCAATTGCACCGAAATTGCGCCCAAAGAGTAGCCAGCATCATGAACTTTCACGTGGCATCACGCATCCCTCGTTCCCTGCGAAGTTAACCAACTGGACGCCAACATGTGGTGGTCAGGGTTTTTTCCCGGTAGAAGCCCCAGCCCCGTATTAAACAGGATTGTGCGTATCAAACAAGATTGAGCACATGCCAAGTGTTACCCTTCACCCACCCCTACACATTGTACATGCCCGGATATCCCCGGTAACTGGCTGCCAACCAGCCAATTTTGATAGCTATGGTGCGCGCCGCTCTCAGCTTAGAGGTGCCAAACTGAAGATAGATACATGCCCCTGGCGGTCACACGGTGCAGCGCACCCGACCACAGACCACACAAACACACAGTTCCCTTTCGGGCGCGTGTTTCCACGGTGTTTCACATTCGTGCGACTTGTAGTATATGCTGTGGCCCCGGCTAACTGATCGACATGACCCCGGTTGATGGCACCATGTACACTTATGGTATGGGTGTGACTTAGGCGTGCGAAACTATGTACATGTGTACTCCGGAAGAAGGCCAGATCATTTTTAGCAGGTATCGCTATATTATGTGCGCTAAATGACCAAGCCTGGTCGTTGCGCCCTAAAACTCAAATAACCAACCACCCGGTTGACGGCACGTGCCCACGTGAGCCACGCGACTCCAAATCACCGCCATAGTCCGCCGAACCGGCGCATCACGCGTGAAAATGTGGCCGTAGTCCGACCGGCTGTTTCGGCACGGTATGCGTCGAAGCGGCACAAACAGACAGATAAACGTATATCGACAAGTTAAGAAACCCGACCGCCATGTATTATATCTCCCATATATATTTTTCGTGACACAGTGAATCTATTTTCTATTTACAATTTTGATTTAGTCACGTGAGCCTACCCAACCATGAGTAGTACAAAACATGTGCGCTACCACACTCACACCATCCAGACCGTGCCCCCAAACTCCAATCCACCATCACCACCATCCTGACCGCGAGTAGTAACGGCTATGTGTTCCACCACACTGACATCACCTAAATGTGAGTGGTGCCAGTCACGCGCGCCACCCGAACCGTGTAGTTGTAGGTATATGTATAAATATGATTAGTATGAATCATGTGCAACCATCCCAACAGCTATCTGCATCACCATAGCTATGCGACCGCACTGAACTCTAATCTCGCAAAAGTTGTGCCACCCATAAGCTGGCTGCCTCACTCGCTGACTCATTCATTCGTTCGCTCACTCACTGGCTTACTGACTGACTCGCCTCGCTGCTGACTGACTGACTGACTGACTGACTGACTGACTGACTGACTGACTGACTGACTGGCACACATTTCCACCGACTGACAACGTTCACCTCTCCACCCACTGACCGCCGTAACTCGCAACCACTAGAAACACAACAGTTCGTTCTGTCAGCATCCAATAATTATATACTTCAAAAGGGAGACACCTAGGTATTTACTATAAGCAGTAGCTCAGGAGCTGTGCTTACCTTTAGCGTGACCTACAGTACTGCAGTGCACCACTTACTAAATCCTACAACCAACTGGGTCGCTGAGTGCACTGATAATAAATCGGCGCATGAAGTTGGCGATGTTATGTGACCTGGTGGTTAACTGCGTCAAGTTTGTTTTTTTTTCCAACAAAATCGAGGAGTAGTCTGTTCGCAATACTGGTTGTGACTGTATTTTGACTGTATTGGCAGAGGTGTGCCGTGAACTTTCGTTTGTCTTTCGTTTGTCAGTGTGGCGACCGACAGAGGAACTGTTGTGATTGTCTGCCTGTTACCTATGGACGCCAAGTGGTCACCATGGTCGATACACTTTAGCCGTATGGTTAGCACAAAGCCCGAATGACAAACAAGCAGATGTCTGACTGTATTGGCAGAAAAACTGTTGCGAGTGTTCTACTCTGTCTGTGTGTCGGCAGCGGGACTGCTGGGTGAGATGCCGCCGATGCCGGTCGGAGGCCTGGTGCCAGCTCAGCATCCAGTAATGCCGGGCATGCTTCCGGGTGGACCGCCGCTGTACCAGCAGCAGGCCGGCTACCAGGCCTACCACAACATGTTCGTCAACAACATGATGCAATACCCGGGCGGCTACTCCATGCACGGCTACCCGATGCAAGGCTACCCGCAGCCGGAGCCGTCCGCCGAGCCGGAGCGCCGCCGCGCCGCCAAGGCGGACAAGGCGCCCGCGCCGTCCTACCCGCCGTATCATATCTCGACCCGTGCGGCCACCGGATCGCCGCTTGTGATGTCGCCGTGCCCGCCCGCCGGCTTCCCTATCTATCAGATGTCCTACCCGTGCTACCCGTACCAGTACCAGTCGGAGATGATGGCCATGCCGCCAGCACCGACCCCGCCACCACCGCCGCCGCCGCCCCAACAGCAGCAACAGCACCAGCAACTGCAACACCAGCTGCTGCAACAGCACCAGCTGCAGCAGCAGCAAATGGAAATGAAGGTGCCACCTCCAGCCACTCCGCCGACTCCAGCCGTCGACAGCAGAGATGAGGACACGCGAGCTCAGCTCTGCGAGCCGGACGGCCGAGTTCAGCACCAAGAGTCGGAGCCGGAGCCGGAGCTGGAGCCGGAGCCGACGCTGGATCCCGAGCCTGAGCCGGAGCCCGAGCCGGAGCCGGAGCCAGAGACGGAGCTGGAGCCAGAGTCGGAGCCGGGCGCGCCCCGCGCGCCGGTTCGGCTCAGTTTCGGCTTTTACCTGGAGGACAGGGCGTGCAGCGGCGACAGCCCGGCCGTGCAGGTGGAGGCGCACGCCTTTGAGCGTGCCGGCGGCGGCCACGTCTCGCTAGCCGCTCTGGCCGGGCCCGCCTCGTACGTGGCCACCGTTACCGTCAGCGAGCGCGTGGCCATGCCTCTGCCGGCCGGCTCGACGGCCGCCGAGTTTGTCCCTGCCGACGCCGAGTCTGCCGCTGACTGCGGACGTGCGCAGGCCGGCGCCGAGCCGGAGCAGGCGCACCCACCAACTGAAGCTCCGGCTGCGGCGCAGCTGCCGGCGCCAGTCAACGACGGCCAACGCGAACAGGCGCACCCACCAACTGAAGCTCCGGCTCCGCCTCTGGAGCAGGAGCAGGAGCCAGCGTTGACGCAGGAGCAGGAGCCAGCGCCGACTCCGGAGCCTGCAGCGGTGTTGGCACCCGCTCCGCGTTCGTGGGCCAGTCTGTTTGTCAAGAAGCCAGACGGTGTGGTGCCGGCTCCTGTGGCATTGGCGCCGCCCAAGGCTGCGCCGCCACCTGCCGTACCGGACACCGATGCCGAGCTGCTCCGACTGGGAGGTACGTTCGACACCGCGCTCACGCGACCGACCAGCACTGGCCGCATAAGCTGGCTAACAACGCTCTATTTTTCTTCTGACATTTGCCACTTGGACCGGTTTAAATCAGCCTAGCATACCACTACATAATGTTTCATGTTCAACGAAATATGGTATAAATAGTCTCACACCGCGTAAGTCAGTTGCATGGAAGCAAATTATACCTAACATCTTATTAACCTTTTGTTAGGAACGGTGCAATTGAATTACAACCCACAGGGTTAATTAATGACAAGCTTGGTAAAGTATTGCATGCACTGTCACAACAATAGCGTGCTAATCAACGCCAATATATGTTCTCTTTTATCCGTTTTGGCTGTTTGGCATCAGCTAAAAGGCTAGTTGAGGACAACGGTTGCAATACCAGTGAATTTAATGGAAACATTTTCGCTTGAACGTAATCTATTTTCAATATAATCAGCACTGTGACCACATCTGTCTGTTAGGTGCCGGTGGAGAAAAGCATGAGAACCATTAATGGGGTAACGGTAGAATGCATTTAACTAGACTTGCCACTGGTAATCCGTTGGTCTGGAAATTACCCGAGCCTATTTGATGCTTGCATCAGTTCGCCTCGATCGTGCTAGTTCAAATGTTTGCCAGCGTGCACTTAATATTTTATTGACACACCTTTTTTCCGTTTGTTTCCTTCCCGTGAAACTGATTATTCTGGAAGTGAAAATATCTCACTTTAGCAGGGCGTCAGTACCTCAGTGGTATAGCTGGGCGCCTGGGAAACCGGAGGTATGGCGTTCTATTCCCCGCGGTGCCCGCCCCTCCTGCCGGGGAGAGAGACGGACAACGCTGTATGACATCAGCGGTCTGCTTGGCGCGTCTTAGCGCCACAAAAACCTCGTGTTAGATTGTGTTGGAAGTGTTGACAATATACCATTTTAGCAGCAAAAATGTCCGGTTCGAATTAGCCGGGCATCGGGGCTGGAGTTACATTCTGAAATATCGGACTTTGAGAGGATAATTTTCATTCCATCGACTCCGGGGAGAAGATATGGTATTCATGAACTCGATTTCTATGTCTGGATTTGGGTACGACATTTTGGTTGGTATGTTATGAATAATGAGATGATGAATGAGGAATTTAACTAGGAATGCTTGGATTAGGATGTGGAACCAAACGAGCCTGAAAAAAACATCGTGCTCTAGCGGTATTGCGGAACTATGCAGGATGGGAGCCTATTCCCGTACTGGCCAGCATTATTATTGTACCGCCCGGTCCTGCCCACATTTCCGGCACTGGTTAGCATTATTGGAATATACAAATATGGGTTTAAGAACCCACATGCTTTTGTCATTTGTATCAAAAAGAGCACGTTTGCAACATTACATCCTCAAACAGTAACTTCTTGATAATAAGCTGCTTAAAGAACAAGGTATCAGTACCTTTAGTGAAAAGGGGAAGGGCGCGAATGATCGATTTTGGTCGAGGCGCCCTAAAGCCCAAATAAACAGAGAAAAGGAGGTGCTACATGCTGTAATATCTGTGTGTGGTGTATCATGACATGAATTTCATGTATGTTGTGTCATGGTGTAATATCTGTATATGACATCACTGTGGAGCATCTCTCTGGTGTATCATGGTGTAACATCCCTGTGTGGTTCATCACGGTGTGGCATCTGTGTGAGGTACATCGTGGTGTGACATCTGTGTGTTATGTATCATGTTGTAACATATGTGTGTTGTCTGTCATGGTGTAACATCTGTGTTGTGTAGCATGGTGTAGCATCTGTGTGTTGTGTTATGGTGCAACATCCATGTGCGGTTATCATGGCATAACATCCATGTGTGGTTGTCATGGTGTAACATCCATGTGTGGTTATGGTGTGATATCTGTGTGTGGTTATCATGGTGTAACATCCGTGTGTGGTCTATTATGGTGTAACATCTGTGTGTGATTATGATGCAACATCTGTGTGTGGTGTATCATGGTGTAACATGTGTGCGGTTATCATGTTGGAACATCCGTGTGTGGTTATCATGGTGTAACATCAGTGTGTGTGGTGTATCATGGTGTAACATCTGTGTGCTGCTATCATGGTGTAGCACCTATGGGTGATATGCCGTGGTCAGTGTTGGATTTTCATTTCTCGGTTTTTGGATTCGGTGTATAATTTTCGGGATTGCCAAAATATGGAGGGTATAATCTTGAGAAGCACTATGTAATGGAGTGTATAAAATTCCAGTTTGCCAAATTATGGGATGTATATTGAAGCACCAAGTAGTGGAATGTATGCATGTTATAAATAACGAAGCGTATACATTAAAACAAATGCAGTGATGTTTCCTTAGTTGTAGTTTAGTTGGCAGAGCGTCTGACTCTTGGATCGCAAGATTATTGGTTGGAATCTCGCGGCCAACGACATTTGCAGAGTTCACCCGCGACCAATCGGTGCTATAGGTTGGCCACACTATATAATCTTGCGGTTGAATGAGTCGTAAAATAACCTGAGATTCTTCTTCAAGAATAGAACACCTTCAAATCACTTGTTCGGTTCCGATCCTAGTGTCTCACAGACAACCAGATGAGGGCCACCACACATCGTCGTCTGAAGTCATGCACGTCACGTGAATGACTTGTAAGCCAACTTCTTGAGCAATGGTATAAAAAATGATAACAAAAGTATACTTAATCAATGTCAACCAAGTTTATATATCCGTACCTGTCACTTCTGACATCCTCACATCACACAACTAATACACATTCACAACACACCTCACGAACAGGACATTCGTGCACCGACTGGTATATGGGAGGGTCTAAAATGTTACTTGCCAACTAGTGGGATATGGGTTTCGGAATATAAAATGGTTTAAGGAAAATTATACTAAAACAATCCCGTCTAAAATCTTATTCTCACCACCATGAAACTTTTTTTTCTTCAATTTTAAAGCTGAGAAAGTATATTCCAGTCAATTCTGATTAGTATTAAAAGTTTTTCGATTAACGTATTAGTTCATGTCTGGAATGTTTAGTTGAAGCAAGGATTTACTTGGAGGGATCAAAACCGACTAGACGGGCGAGCAAATTGCCGCTGTAAATCGACTATCGTCATGGATTGAGCGGAAATTAACGTCTGATTTCGCACATGCTCAACATCACACCATGATTGCTCTAAGATACAAAAAAAAAAAATAATAAGTTAGAGCAAATCGCTAACAGAATTCCGGGGGATTTTTCTCAATCAATCATCAGGATTATGGAAAGGAATTAATAATTTGATCAGAATGACGCTTAGAGGATTAGAACAACGCGTATGTGTATTAGAACAACGCGTATGTGTATTAGAACAACGCGCAAATCTGAATTTGTCCGGAGTGGAAAAACCTTGCGGTTGGATTGGCATTAACACAACTATTCCCGCTTATTGATGCAATTCGGAAGCAATATAAGTCATGAAATGAAAGGGGTGAATTTTCTGGTTCTATGGAGCTTCATTTTGGCGCAGTCTTAGCAGGTTTCAAAAACGTTTTGATACCATTCAGGCTATTTTCATGGGGAATAATCCATCCCATATCTTTTATTTATATCGCTTTTGACTGCTTTATAATAGAAATATGAACGGTTTTATCCATGCAGTTTAACAACCTATTCTAACTTAACTTAGCCTATGCTAGACTGGACCATTTTTTTTTTTTTTTTAAAATCCTGAAAAATCCCAAAGAAATTTAATAATTGTCTAACCTACACAAAACCTTAATCTAACATAACTTAGCGAGACCTACTACTTTTGTATGCTTCGTGGAGGTAAAATGTGTGTAAAACTTGTCTTGTGAACAAGTGATAATGCCCGTGAAAATTCCTGTGCCATTACAAACATAGCTCATCCACCAGCATTTTTGGGATTTGTGGGAAATGCTACCCTTTGTGACTTACCAGATGTGTGGATGCCACTCTGGCTCTCAGTGTTCAGCCATACATTCTTTTGGGCACATCTGGACTCTGTTCTGAGGTCTTTCCACAAGTGAAGAACATACACACGAAGGCATGGGTGGCTGTTTATTAATTCACCTCCAATGCACCAGACAATTACACATCGTGCACAAATGGAATGCTATGGCATGTTATGGAATACGGAATGTTCAGTGTCATTAAGATTATATGTGGACTGCAGTGATCCATATTTTGATATCTGTTGATGTCTATTGTACTTGTGCATGCTAACAAGCTCGTATTCTTCCAATCTGGCTGGCATCTCATTTTCGGCTCCATTCCCGCCTCCCCTTAGAATGTTCCTGCAGATAACCTAAAATATCAAATGTGGATTTTCCTCAATTATGTTGGAAAGTTTATGTTGTAGGGGACCCAGTATGACTGAACAGTGTAATGATTACTAGGACTGGAAGAGGATCTTATTATCAGCCATAGATCACCAAATGTTATAGGCCCCGTGACGTGCTACTTCCTCTCCATCCAACTTATCACTATTGTTTAATGACATCTAGCTGTCTATTGTTAGTTAAGCATGTCTTCATCCAGCAATGCAAGGAGTGTATTTTTAGGAGTATATAATTTTTTGGATGGCAAAGGCGGGGAAATTGCCGCTGTAAAACAGGCTATCGTCACGGACGAGCGGAAATTAGCGTCTAATTTCGCACCATGATTGCTATGACATACCAAAAAATGAAAATACGTCAGAGAAAACTGCCAAGAGAATTACAGGGCACTTTTTCTCAATTGATAATAATCAGGATTATGGGAAGAAATTAATCATTGGATCAGAATGAGACTTATAAGAGTGTAAAGGATTAGGTCAACACATGTAAATCTGAATTTGTTCGGAGTGGGGAAACCTCGCGGTCGGAGTGGCATGAATACAACTATTCCCGCTTGTTGATGAAATTCGGAAACAATATAAGTCATGAAATCGAAAGAAGGTGAAATTTCTAGTTCTGTGGATCTTCATTTTGGAGCAAAGTTTTAGCAGGTTTTAGGAATGTTTTGGTACCATTCAGGCAATTTTCATGGGGAAAATCCTTCCCATATATTTTATGTATATCGCTCCTGACTGCTTAATAATATAAATATGAACGGTTTTATCCATCCCATTTGATGCAGAACATATCATTCTCCAAGGAAGCTAAAGGAAATACATTTTCCATGGCTTTTCGTGGCAATGGTTTAAGTAGTTCCGGCCGGAGTGGGAAATGGAGAGCGGTGAATCCATTGAATCCAAGAACGGACCTTCGTACGCTGCTGGGCTGGTAAAGGTGTATTCCTTTATTTAGTTAGCGGAGCGTAGTGATTTTTTTATTCAACGAAGGATTTTCTTCAAAGCTTTCCGCTGTTATCCGGATGGAATTGACTGCGTGTTTGGCTCGAGGTATGAGAGTTGGTATTGCCTGACTATGTAGGTACCTACCTACTTACCTATATCAAATATCTTCGCGGTTATTCGAATTATTGATTTGGATAAACCAAAGCTGTAAGCTTGTGTTGTGTGACGGGATATCTTCAGATAATACAAGGAGCAGGACATGATAATATTAATTGCTGCGATGCTTTGCCGACAAGCGTAGTAATGAACAAAACTGATTGCTTTGCTTTTGTCTGGAAAATCCTGTTTTCACTTACAATATCTTGAAGCGTCAATGTTTTTCTTTCAAATTGTGGGCTGGGTCTCTTCAGTGCACATTGACTTTGCAGATGTTATAGATATGCATGCATTCAAGCATTATTTGTGCATTCATGAAATGTTCAGGGAATTGTTAGGTGTATCCTGTCCCCATTCTCCATTGAATACCATTATACTTTCACCATTAACATTTCTGGTCTCTGACTTTCTGAATGGAAAAATTTGCAGTGTAAGGTTATTTGATTTCTTGAAATTTATTTTGTATGCAATGATTATGAATGTGTTCATAATGTAGGTACTTGCGTGATGTGACCACACATTTTTTTGGCAAGTGCAGTTGGTTAGCAAAATGACACCAAAAAAAGTGGCTCCTCAGGTTGGGAAATATACCATGAAATGTAATGTTAAAAATGAAGAAAAAAGCTGCAGCCTTAAAAATTAAAACTAAATGGCCTATTCTAGCCAAACAGTCTGAGTTAGCCTGAGTGGTTTTTTAATTAAAAAACTTTTTATGATCCTGAATGATCCCCAAAGGAATTTGATAAATGGCTAACTTACAAACAAAAAAACTAATCTAGCATAACTTAGCCAAACCTAATACCTTTGTACGCTTCATGGCGGTAAAATGTGTGTAAAACGTGTGTGGAAAAGTAATAATGCCCATACAAATTCCTATGCCGTGGCAAAACATGGCTCATATCCACCAGTATTTTGGGGATTTTGGGGAAGTGCTACACTCTGTGGCTTACCAGTTGTGTGAATACCAGTTGTGTGAACTCTAGCTCTTGGTGTTCATCCATACATTCTTCTGGGCACATCTAGACTCTGTTCGGAGGTTTTTGCACAAATGGAGAACATTTACATGAATGCATTGGTGGCTGTTTATTAATTCATCTGCACTTCACCAGAAATCACACATGCACAAATGGAATGCTATGGAATGATATGGAAGATGGAATGTTATGAAATATGAAATGTTCAGTGTCATTAAAATCATATTCAGACTGCAGTGATCCATATTCTGCCATCTGTTGACATATGTTCTACTAGTGCATGCTGGCAAGCTGATATTCTTCCAATCTGGCTGGCATCTCATTTTCGTCTCCACTCCTGCCTCCTCTTGGAATGTGCCTACAGATGACCTGAAATAACAAATGTGTATTATCCTCAATTATACTGGAAACTTTATGTGGTAGGGGACCCAGTATGACTGAATCTTCCTCTCCACCAAAGTTATCACTATTGTATAATGACATCTAGCTGTCTTGCTAGTTAAGCATGTCTTCATGCAGCAATGCAAGAAGTTTATTTTTTCAGGAGTGTATAACTCTTTGGATGGCAAAAGTTCCAAAAAGACCACTTTTCCAATGCTGTGTAACACCCATGTGTGGTTATCATGGTGTAACATCCGTGGCCGGCGTTCTGCAGCGGCGTTATCACAGTTCGAGCTGTGCTACAAGGCGGTGCCTCTGCAGCCCCGAGGCCTCACCAACAAGTCCAACTGGTGCTACATCAATGCCACTCTGCAAGCACTGGCCAGCTGTACGCCCTTCTTTCATCTGATGAAGGAGCTGCCATCCAACATTGGGCTGCAGACCGGCCGCAGTCGCACGCCTATCATTAACGCCATGTGAGTAATGCTGATCTGGTGGTAATGACCACAATAGTAGCAAAACAGGCAGCCCGTGGCAGCTCTTTCAGCACTAACACCTCCAGCTGGCTGTGTTGGTGACCTTCCCGCCAGGTGGGGCTCAGTGGCGCTGTCTGGTACTTGTGGCGCTGTCTGGTACTTGCCAGCATTGTGGTGAGCTCAGTGTGTCTAAATGCATGTTTTTTATGCCGAGGAAAGGGTTTAAATGCAATTTCAACTGGGGATGGCATCCAAATCCTTTGGAATAAGGTCATTAAAATCGGAACCTATAGGTAAGAAATCCGTTGAATGTGGTTCCATTTCCATTGTCAATCACAAACTCTCCAGCAGCGAATATTTGTATTTACATCCTGTTGCTAAATAAGATAATTTTAACTCACCAGGTGAGTAGTGGCCCTCCATCTTGGGCGGAAGTGTTGAATCATGGTGTGTCTGGTCGGGTGGGTTTGAGTAATCCTGTGTTTGGGAGGCTAGGCTTGAGTAACCCTGTGTCTGACAGGGTGGGCTTGAGTAACCCTGTGTCTGACAGGGTGGGCTTGAGTAACCCTGTGTCTGACAGGGTGGGCTTGAGTAACCCTGTGTCTGACAGGGTGGGCTTGAGTAACCCTGTGTCTGACAGGGTGGGCTTGAGTAACCCTGTGTCTGGCAGAGTGTAATTGAGTAACCTTATGTCTGGCAGGGTGAAGTTGATTAACCCTGTGTCTGACAGGGTGGGGTTGAGTAACCCCGTGTCTGACAGGGTGGTGTTGAGTAACCCTGTGTCTGGCAGAGTGTAATTGAGTAACCTTATGTCTGGCAGGGTGAAGTTGATTAATCCTGTGTCTGACAGGGTGGGGTTGAGTAACCCCGTGTCTGACAGGGTGGTGTTGAGTAACCCTGTGTCTGGCAGAGTGTAATTGAGTAACCTTATGTCTGGCAGGGTGAAGTTGATTAACCCTGTGTCTGACAGAGTGTAGTTGAGTAACCTTGTCCCTGGTAGGGTGAAGTTGATTAACCCTGTGTCTGGGAGGGTGTAGTTCAATAACCTTGTGTCAGGGAGGGTGGGTTTGATCAATCATATGTTTGGGAGGCTGGGTTTGAGTAACCCTGTGTCTCACATGGTGGGGTTGAGTAACATTATGTCTGACATATCCTTGTGTCTGGCAGGGTGGAGTTGAGTAACCCTGTGTCCGGTAGGGTGGAGTTCGTCAGCGAGCTGCAGCCGATGCAGGAGGTGCCACGCGTCACTCGCCGCGAGCGGGAGCGCGGACAACTGCGTGACCTGGCTCTCGGCGCACCGTTTGAGCCCAGCTACGTGTACGCGATGCTTTCCAAGGTCAGCTCGGATGCCTTCCGTGTAGCCGGCCGACAGGAAGACGCAGAGGAGTTCCTCACCTGCCTGCTCAGCGGTCTACAGGACGAGATGACCGAGGTGCTCAAGGTGAGCTGGCGTGGTTCACACGCACAACACAGCCTCGGGTCCACACACCAACACAGTCTTTGTCCACACTATTACAACCCCGGGTCCACACACCAACACAGTCTCAGTCCACACTATTACAACCCCGGGTCCACACACCAGCACAGTCTTAGTCCACACTATTGCAACCCCAGGTCCACACACCAACACAGTCTTAGTCCACACTATTGCAGCCCCGGGTCCACACACCAACACAGTCTTAGTCCACACTATTGCAACCCCGGGTACACACACCAACACAGTCTTAGTCCACACTATTACAACCCCGGGTCTACACACCAACACAGTCTTAGTCCACACTATTACAACCCCGGTTCCACACACCAACACAGTCTCAGTCCACACTATTGCAACCCCGGGTCTACACACCAACACAGTCTCAGTCCACACTACTACAACCCCAGGTCCACACCAGACTTGTGCTCGATTCGAGTTGAATCGAGAATCGACTGACGAATTAATCGTCTTTGGAGGAGTCGCGAGTTGAATCGATTCTTCTCCCCAAAATATATATATTGAGTCGTGAGTTGAATCGCATCTTTCTTCTTTGAATGACTCAAATGCAAGTTATGAACAAATGATATAAAAGATGTATGTTTGTTAATAGTATGCCATGACACGAAGTAGGGAGCAAAAACACAGCTTAAATATTCATGCTTAGCACTGCAATTGTCAACTCGTCAGATGCCAGTGAGTAAAGAATGAGGAGTACTGAAGTTTCTTTCCCAAGAAAACAATGACCATAATTACAAGTAAGTATTAATGTTAAGCATTTTGATGTCATTTTGATGTGTGGAATTAAATAAGGGAATTTTACACACGCACGCACACACGCGCACACACGCGCACACACGCGCACACACGCGCGCACACGCGCGCACACGCGCGCACACACACACACACACACACACACACACACACACACACACACACACACACACACACACACACACATACACACATACACACATGCATATACACATACACATGCATATACACATACACATGCATATACACATACACACACACACACACACACACACACACACACACACACACACACACACACACACACACACATACACACATGCATATACACATACACATACACATGCATATACACATACACATGCATATACACATACACATGCATATACACATACACATACATGCACACACACATACATACACACACACATACATACACACATATATATATATATATATATATATATATATATATATATATATATATATATAATGCATTGGGCAGTGTAATATTGCTCATCAGTCTCATGTCACTGAGCCAGATCTGAATCGTTTCAGATTTCTGTCAGTATGCTTGAGTCACAAGTTGAATCATGCTTTGTGAGCTCCGAGTCTGAATTGAGTCAAATCAAATAATTTTGACCTTCAGTGAATCATGAGTCGAGTCAGATCTCAAGATCTATGAGTCACATGTGATTTGACTAAAAACATTGAGTCGAGCACAAGTCTGGTACACACAACAACACAGCCCGGGGTGCACACCATCACAGCCCCAAGCACATGGGCGCTGCATGACCGACGCAGTCGATGCGCCCTAAACCCCAATAGCCAACCAATCCAAGCACAGACCATTGCAGTACCAGGTCCATATGCAAATACAGTCCCTGATCCACACCATTACAGCCCTGGGTCCAAATACGAACACCGGCCCTGGACGGTACCGTTATAGCCCCAGGGCCAGACCATTACATTCCCAGGTTCATATGCCAACACAGTCCCTAGTCTACACCGTTACAGCCCCAAGTCCAGACATTGCAATCCTGGGTCCATATGCCAACACAGTCTCTTGTCCACATCATTACAGCCCTGGGTCCAAACATGAACACAACTCCTGGTAAGCACTGTTACAACCCAAGGTCCAGACCATTGCAATTCCTGGTCCACACACCACAGCCCATGGTCCACACAATTTCCGCCCTGGGCCTACACACCAACACAGCCTCTGATCCACCTATTACAGCCCCATGTCCAGATCATTGCAGTCCCAGGTCCATATGCCAACACAGTCCCTTGTCCACGCCATTGCAGCACACACAAACACAGGCACCAGTCCACACAATTACAGCTGGTCCACACATCAGCCCCTAGACCACATCAACACAGTCTTGTCCACATCATTACAGCTCCTGATCGACATCGACTCAGTCCCTGATCCACACCATTACAGCCCCATGTCCACACCAGTGCAACGCTGGTCCACGCTATTGCAGCCTCAGGCTTACGAACCAACCCGGCCCGAGACCCGCGGAGCCGTCTCGGGCTGTGATGATCCCCACAGTGTGCCCTTCCCTTGAGCAGCGACACTCGTCACCACGCGCCAGCTGCGGTGCCACATTGGCTGGAACATTCCTGTCTGTGGGCGTGATTATGCCCACAGACAGGAATGTTCCAGCCAATGTGGCACCGCAGCTGGCGCGTGGTGACGAGTGTCGCTGCTCAAGGGAAGGGCACACCGGCTGGCGGCCACTGACCTGACCCGTGTGGCCCTCCTACCTCGGGCATGACACCACATACGTGTCGTGTCAGCTGACTCGCACAGCTTGTGACAGCCTGGATGTGCCATCAGGTGTACGAAAAGAGTCGAAAGGAGGGTGCTGCTAGGAACGGGACGGTGAACGGTGCCGACGGCCCTCCCACTGATGACGAAGATGGTGGTGACGACTGGCAGGTGGGTCAGGTCAGGTCAGGATTAACTTCGCCGTTCCCGGTGGTAGATAGGGGGAGGCGGAAGGTTATCGAGTGGGTCGGACTGGTCCAGACCCACAGCCACACGAGCAGGCGGGGATTATCGGATTGGTCGGGTTGGGTCTGGTCTGCGATCGAATTAACAGGAGAGGAGAGCGGGTGATCCGGGTCGCGGTAGCTCAGTTGAACGTCTGGGCGTAGAACGTCGGACTCTTCATCGCAAGATTGTGGGCTCGAATCTCACAACCGGCGGCATTTACCGAGTCCACCCGCGACCAATCGGCGTGAGAGGTTGGCGACGATATATGACTTAGTAGTTGAATGCGTCATAAAAGAACCCAGGTGGAGAAGTGTTGAATGATGATTTATTCTATGTAATTGGGTGCCGCGACACAATAATGGCGGAACGTTTCTATGGGCTGGTGTGAAGTAACGTGTCTCTTGTGCCGTTGTGATCTAGCGCTTCTGTGGTGCTGGTGTGATGTATCGCTTCTGTGGTGCTGTTGTGAAGTAACGTGTCTCTTGTGCCGGTGTGATCTAGCGCTTCTGTGGTGCTGGTGTGATGTATCGCTTCTGTGGTGCTGTTGTGAAGTAACGTGTCTCTTGTGCCGGTGTGATCTAGCGCTTCTGTGGTCCTGTTGTGACATAGCGCATCTGCGGTGCTGCATAGCTCCTGTAACATAGGCGCTAAATGACCAGACCTGGTCAGTGCGCCCCAAAGCCCAAATAGCCAACCATAGCTCCTGTAACGTGGTTGTTCTGACGCTGCGGCAGACCATTGTGGGGAAGAGCCGAGGTCAAGTGACCCGGTCAGCCGAGCTACAGAGCACACCCATCAGTCGTGTGTTCTCGGGCCAACTTCGCTCGTCGCTGCACCGGCCCGGATCGAAGGCCACCGCCACCGTACAGAGCTTCTTCAGTCTTCAGCTCGACATACAGGCGAGTGCCGCTCGCCACTGGAGAGGGCTGCTGTGACTGTTCATAGCTGTACCACCGGCCAATCGGTCTTCACGTGCTGACTATCGTCAAACCTCCAGTGCAATTCGTGCACTGAACATCGGACAGTAGGTTAGAGACTGATGTACAGTTTAAAGGTGTGCCAGAACATAGAGGTCATCTGCGCCGCCTGTGAAGCCGGCGCAAGTTCTGAAAGCAATGGGTGGGATAATCGCACATTTACTCTGGATATTTATGCTGTGCATTTTACGTGTCAGAGCGGAAAAGTGCTGAGGAGAGTGGAAGCTGCCTCACCAGATATCCGTACTGGTTGCATCATGCCATTCTATATGAGCCCTTCCTAATGTGTGAAGGTGAAAAATTAAGAATGTTTCCAGGTTGTCCATTCCGTACGAAGTCCACGGAGGGATCTGGTGTGCAGGTTATAGGACATAACACATGCCGTAGCTGCCGTATCCGTCCCTGTGTGTTAGCATTGAAACCAACGGAGGTCACGCATGACTGGCGTCTAATGTAATGCACTTACAGGTGTAAGCCGGCTTAGCCTGCTCCCATGCTACGGGATAAGCAATTTATTTGTCTTGCAGGCTGTCTTCTCGGTGGAGGAGCCCCTGAAGCAGCTGGGGTGTGTGTGCTGACTGGGCGTGCTCGTGTTGCAGGCTGTCACCTCGGTGGTGGATGCTCTGGAGCGGCTGGTGTGTCGGTGCTGACTGGGTGTGCTCGTGTTGCAGGCTGTCACCTCGGTGGAGGAGGCTCTGGAGCAGCTGTCGTGTCGGTGCTGACTGGGTGTGCTCGTGTTGCAGGCTGCCGCCGTCTCCTCGGTGGAGGGGGAGCAGCTGTGTGTCGGTGCTGACTGGGTGTGCTCGTGTTGCAGGCTGCCGCCGTCTCCTCGGTGGAGGAGGCTCTGGAGCAGCTGGTGTGTCGGTGCTGACTGGGTGTGCTCGTGTTGCAGGCTGCCGCCGTCACCTCGGTGGTGGATGCTCTGGAGCGGCTGGTGTGTCGGTGCTGACTGGGTGTGCTCGTGTTGCAGGCTGCCGCCGTCACCTCGGTGGAGGAGGCTCTGGAGCAGCTGGTGTGTCGGTGCTGACTGGGTGTGCTCGTGTTGCAGGCTGCCGCCGTCTCCTCGGTGGAGGAGGCTCTGGAGCAGCTGGTGTGTCGGTGCTGACTGGGTGTGCTCGTGTTGCAGGCTGCCGCCGTCACCTCGGTGGAGGAGGCTCTGGAGCAGCTGGTGTGTCTGTGCTGACTGGGTGTGCTCGTGTTGCAGGCTGCCGCCGTCTCCTCGGTGGAGGAGGCTCTGGAGCAGCTGGTGTGTCGGTGCTGACTGGGTGTGCTCGTGTTGCAGGCTGCCGCCGTCACCTCGGTGGTGGATGCTCTGGAGCAGCTGGTGTGTCGGTGCTGACTGGGTGTGCTCGTGTTGCAGGCTGCCGCCGTCACCTCGGTGGAGGAGGCTCTGGAGCAGCTGGTGTGTCGGTGCTGACTGGGTGTGCTCGTGTTGCAGGCTGCCGCCGTCACCTCGGTGGTGGATGCTCTGGAGCAGCTGGTGTGTCGGTGCTGACTGGGTGTGCTCGTGTTGCAGGCTGCCGCCGTCTCCTCGGTGGTGGATGCTCTGGAGCAGCTGGCGTGTCTGTGCTGACTGGGTGTGCTCGTGTTGCAGGCTGCCGCCGTCTCCTCGGTGGAGGATGCTCTGGAGCAGCTGGTGTGTCGGTGCTGACTGGGTGTGCTCGTGTTGCAGGCTGCCGCCGTCTCCTCGGTGGTGGATGCTCTGGAGCAGCTGGCGTGTCGGTGCTGACTGGGTGTGCTCGTGTTGCAGGCTGCCGCCGTCACCTCGGTGGAGGAGGCTCTGGAGCAGCTGGTGTGTCGGTGCTGACTGGGTGTGCTCGTGTTGCAGACTGCCGCCGTCTCCTCGGTGGAGGAGGCTCTGGAGCAGCTGGTGTGTCGGTGCTGACTGGGTGTGCTCGTGTTGCAGGCTGCCGCCGTCACCTCGGTGGTGGATGCTCTGGAGCAGCTGGTGTGTCGGTGCTGACTGGGTGTGCTCGTGTTGCAGGCTGCCGCCGTCTCCTCGGTGGAGGAGGCTCTGGAGCAGCTGGTGTGTCGGTGCTGACTGGGTGTGCTCGTGTTGCAGGCTGCCGCCGTCTCCTCGGTGGAGGAGGCTCTGGAGCAGCTGGTGTGTCGGTGCTGACTGGGTGTGCTCGTGTTGCAGGCTGCCGCCGTCTCCTCGGTGGAGGAGGCTCTGGAGCAGCTGGTGTGTCGGTGCTGACTGGGTGTGCTCGTGTTGCAGGCTGCCGCCGTCTCCTCGGTGGAGGATGCTCTGGAGCAGCTGGCGTGTCTGTGCTGACTGGGTGTGCTCGTGTTGCAGGCTGCCGCCGTCTCCTCGGTGGAGGAGGCTCTGGAGCAGCTGGTGTGTCTGTGCTGACTGGGTGTGCTCGTGTTGCAGGCTGCCGCCGTCTCCTCGGTGGAGGAGGCTCTGGAGCGGCTGGTGTGTCGGTGCTGACTGGGTGTGCTCGTGTTGCAGACTGCCGCCGTCTCCTCGGTGGAGGAGGCTCTGGAGCAGCTGGTGTGTCGGTGCTGACTGGGTGTGCTCGTGTTGCAGGCTGCCGCCGTCACCTCGGTGGTGGATGCTCTGGAGCGGCTGGTGTGTCGGTGCTGACTGGGTGTGCTCGTGTTGCAGACTGCCGCCGTCTCCTCGGTGGAGGAGGCTCTGGAGCAGCTGGTGTGTCGGTGCTGACTGGGTGTGCTCGTGTTGCAGGCTGCCGCCGTCTCCTCGGTGGAGGAGGCTCTGGAGCAGCTGGTGTGTCGGTGCTGACTGGGTGTGCTCGTGTTGCAGGCTGCCGCCGTCTCCTCGGTGGAGGAGGCTCTGGAGCAGCTGGTGTGTCGGTGCTGACTGGGTGTGCTCGTGTTGCAGGCTGCCGCCGTCTCCTCGGTGGAGGAGGCTCTGGAGCAGCTGGTGTGTCGGTGCTGACTGGGTGTGCTCGTGTTGCAGGCTGCCGCCGTCACCTCGGTGGAGGAGGCTCTGGAGCAGCTGGTGTGTCGGTGCTGACTGGGTGTGCTCGTGTTGCAGGCTGCCGCCGTCTCCTCGGTGGAGGAGGCTCTGGAGCAGCTGGTGTGTCGGTGCTGACTGGGTGTGCTCGTGTTGCAGGCTGCCGCCGTCTCCTCGGTGGAGGAGGCTCTGGAGCAGCTGGTGTGTCGGTGCTGACTGGGTGTGCTCGTGTTGCAGGCTGCCGCCGTCTCCTCGGTGGAGGAGGCTCTGGAGCAGCTGGTGTGTCGGTGCTGACTGGGTGTGCTCGTGTTGCAGGCTGCCGCCGTCTCCTCGGTGGAGGAGGCTCTGGAGCAGCTGGTGTGTCGGGACGCCGTGGTGGGACTCACGTGCCCCCAGACCGGACAGCCGGTGGACGCGTGGCAGCAGGAGGCGCTGGAGCTGACGCCGCCCATACTCATCCTCCACTTGAAGCGCTTCCTGTACGACCCGGCCACTGACCGTGTGCAGAAGCTGCTGAAGCGCGTCTCGTTCCCCGTCGACCTGGACTTGAAGCGCGGTTAGTGCAGCGTGTCACCGGATGGCAGCGCGTGTGCTGGCTGGCCTGATGACTTCTTCACCAGTTGGCGGCAGGCGTGTTAGGTGTTAGGGGCTGATGATTTCCTCACCAGTAGGTGGTACGTGTGCTAGGTGGTTGAACCTAATGACTTCCTCACCAGTTGTGATAGCGTTAGCCATGATCTTTGCATGCTTTTAGTGCCAGGTTTCGAATTGTTTTTATTCGGTGTTTAAATGGTGTTGCAATGTGTTGCAACCCAAACGGTAGCATGGCCAGCATTATGCAACATCCCATATAGCTAGCATAAGGCAATGTCACCAAGAAAAATCACGCAGTGCAGGTTGAGGTATGTAGGTATGCACCACCAGCAAAAGGAAAGACAGACAAGATTGAATATGCATTTTCAAATCCTGAACTTGGAAAATTGTTGGGCACTGAAAAGATAGCAATCCAAGGGTATCGTTTTCCTTTGGCACAATATGAGTCGTCAAAGATACTATTTTTCTCATTTCACTCTTTTCTCGCAGACTGAGAACTGTATTTATTCATTTTATTTTTGTATTTTGTTTTGAAAAAGGTGTTAGAAATACCTAGTGAATTCAGATCATAATCAGGAAGGTCAGATGTAGCTCCATTCTTGTTCCATAACTAATCAGTCGACTACTAGTGGGATGAGAACATGGATGTAAGAACCCAACAAACTTAACTTTCACATGCCTGACGAGGATAATGTTCTGGATGACACAAATGTAGGACATGTTCGTTTTCCAACCCGAACCATGCACATAGATCGTACGTTCGAGGCCACCTTGACGGGAAAGGGTTTACGAGAACCCGTGGCCCGTCCATAAGATTATTTCCAGTGCGCCGTTGGAAGGCGTACGACACTGAGTCTTTCCTTCAGGGCACCTTTTAGTGTATTTCGTGGGTGTGCGGAATATTTTAGCACGATCCATCTGGCTACGTCTGTTTTCACTTTTTGCTATTTAAGGGAATGTTTCACAAAGCGTGGGATGGCACGCGCACCGGAGGGGGCGGATAAGCCCCCTAAGATCTCTGAAACTATTGGAGAGGCACACAGTTGTGTGGGGAGATTACAGTTGAAGTCCAGTGTAAATTTGATGACCCTATGTGCTGCATGACCAACGCAGTTGATGCCCCCCTAACCCGTCCCGTTTCGGGGGTCTTCAACCCCCCTCGGGTTTTTCACGGATAGTGGACGAACGGCGCGCGACTGTGCGCCAAAATTTGGCATACCCTTTCCCACATCAATTTGACATGCTGATTAAACAATTTTTGGTCAGGTCATCTGGGGCCAACGAGTTAGTCAAGGTCAAGTGACGTCACCTCAAATTTAGCGGATACAGATATTTTAATGAAACATTCAGCGTTTGCTTATCTTTAGGGATGCAACAAAACGTACCAGCGAAATGTTTCATTTTTTCGTTTTTGACTACATATAAATGTTGCATATTTGCCAATTGCAGTTCAAATAGAATATCTGGCTAAAGTAAGCATTTTTATTAGGGCAAGTTGACTTCCAACAACGTTTCTTGGTCTGCTGTACCCATTGGAAAAGGAAAGAAAAACCTGAAAACCTGAGACCTAAAGAAAACCTGAAAACTCGAAATTTTGAAATTTTCTTTTTCTTTTTGGGGGCCGAAAAAAACATGTTATGACCCTGGTCGATTTCGCTGTCATTTTCTCATTACAAATAAATTTGTTCTTTCATATATCATCCAAAATGAACTCCCCAGAGCCAAAAACATAATGTAAGTCGTGAAAAGTCGTGAAAATCTAGCCCCCCTGGTGACGTCACGTTTTAGGGAAAATTGTTTTCTGGATGGATCCGGACCCTACTCGTCGAGCGCTTTCCGATGACACTTCTTTCGTTCTCGTGCGACGCTTAGTTGGATTTTAGACGAGGTTACTATCCCCCCCCCCCCCAGAGACGGGGTGCGGGGATGTGACCGGAGAGACGGCGCGGGTTAAACTCCGATGACCTTATGTCAAGTGAGGTGGAGATCTGCCGGCGCGCCGCACCGCCGCGTCTGCGCAACTCCGCGCCGATGACACCTTTCCGATCCTGAACGCTGGGCGGTCAGGGCCAGTTAGTCGACTTTGCACCACTGCAGCTCCTATATTGATAACTAACGGATTAAAATGAGATTGCATTTGATGCGCTTACCAATTTGCAACACAATCACTGTATTACACTATAATACCTCCTTCCGTTTATAGGATATCGCCGAAACACAGAAGGGGTTCGGGGATCCCGCCCCTTCTCCCCTCCGATGCGTATGTTAACCCATACAATGTGCATGGGCGCTGTATGACCGAAGCAGTCGTTGCGCCCCTAGGCCCAAGTAACCAACCAACCAACCATGCAATGTGCAAACACAAACCACATGCATTTCTCCCAATGTCCGCCGCAGAGCATTGCTACAACAGTTACCACTTAGCTCAGAGCAAGTTTCAGTTCCGTCATGGAAATCATATTTTCCATAACAATGATCACCTTTTTTTGTGCGAAGGAAGTTCACTGGATGAGACGTCGGCGTAAGTTTCCTGAGGTGGGTGCACGTCTCGTGAACATTTCCCAAATGGCCCTCTTGGGTTTTAACTGCAGAGTTGCCTTATCTTCCTGACACAGTGTAAAATAATTCACCATGTGGCCTGGAAATGCACAGTTATGGAGTTGTGGTATTTCATCCTCGTCTTCGGTTTTTACCATTTTGCCACATGATGCATGCGCAGTCATGCACACAACTGCTAAATAATGTAAAATGCATGTGACTGAAGCGAAAGGCATTCCGCTTTTTAATCCTTAAGTGGCAATCCTTTATTTTCTTCCAATCTTTCACAATTCCCAAGCAACCTCTTCCTTCATCCACACAGTTAATGGTGAAGTAACTTTAGGACACTGTCCTGACATGTAGTACGTGCACGACTCTCTAGGAACAATGGCGGTGAACATTCATCAGGTGGTGCATCTGTTCTCAAGCTCATGCACCAATTCGGTCCTGATTTTTGGGATCTGGCTGATTTTAGTATAGAAAGTTTTCCCAAAACATGGGCGTGGGTGGGTGCGATAGCGAGTGAGTGTGTATGTAAGTGAGTGAATGAGTGTCTACCACTGCCCCACATGTGCCTGTTCTGTCAGCGAGTGAGTGTCCACCACTGCCCCACATGTGCCTGTTTCGTCAGCGAGTCACCAATGTGACACGTGCCCACAGAGCTACTGTCGGCGGCACGCAGCAAGCTGGGACCGGGCCCGAAGCGGTACCGACTGTTCGCCGTCGTCTACCACGCGGGCAACGAGTCGTCCAAGGGCCACTACCTGACGGACGCGTTCCACCCGGCCTACCAGCAGTGGGTGCGCTACGACGACAGCACCGTGTCGGCCGTGTCCGAGGCGACAGTGCTGCGGCCCGACCCGCCGCTCATGCCCTACATACTCTTCTACCGGCGCCTGGACGCGGCCAAGTGAGCCGCCCGCTCCGACGTCGCAGTGGTGGTCTTTATCGGTGCTGTGAGCTGGTGGTGGCGGTGGCGGCGGCCGGACGTGGACCGCCCCACGTGCTGTGACGTGTCGTGTGAGACGGGCCGGCCGACAGGCAGGCAGCTGTGAGCCCCGACCGAGTGGGTCGTGCCGAACTGACCGCTGGCCGGCCAGCGCCCACTAGTGCCAATGGTGCGCGCGTGCGCCGTATGTGGCGCGCGTGACCTGTCGCGGTGCGGTGCCCTGATTTTACGCGTGCGGTGGTGTTGGGTGAAAGGTCGCGTCCCTTCCCGTCCGGGCGGACGGACTGACCGCCGGCGTGTGGTCCGCCGCGGACGGACTGACCGCCGATGTGTGGTCCGCTGCGGACGGACTGGCCGCCGGTGTGTGGTCCGCCGCGGACAGACTGACCGCCAGCGTGTGGTCCGCTCCGGACAGACTGACCGCCAGCGTGTGGTCCGCCGCGGACGGACTGACCGCCAGCGTGCCGTCTGTGTTCGCTGACCAGCAGTCCGCATCACAGTCGTGCTGATGGGATTCGGTGTTTTAGGTGGTGCCTTGGCTCGGTTGTGCTTTGATCGTTTGTTGAAAGAGACTGGGCTGCCGTGTTTGTTGACCGGTGAGTGTGGCGTGGTTTGCGTGTGTAATGAGGCGCGCGACGTGTGGTGTGCCGGACCATGCTCTCCTGGTCACCCTATTGTGACTGTGGTCGGCTGTGGCGGCCGAGTGGTGCCCACCTGTGCGTCGCAAGGAGCCGTCGGATCTGTGGCCAGCTGAGCCCCGCCCTCTGTACTGTGGCGCCAGTCCGCAGCGTCTGGCTGGTGTATTACGGTGGCTGCTGTATGGCTTTGTGTGGTCCGCGCGGAGTGGCACATTCAGACGTAGGTTGTGTTGTTTTCAAATAAACCTTGCAGCCAGGAAAGGCGTGTTATCGAGTTGATAGCACGGGACCATCGGCGTGCACTTGGCATCAACATCGTTGTGTTAGACACCGGTTGTGAAATCGCAATACACGACATGCGATATGCTACATTTCATATGAAGTTTGTGACAAAGCTGCATTTCCGGCCGACAGGTTTATGGGTGGAAATGGGCGACAGCATCAGTGGGTTTTGGTTCCGTTATATTGATGTGGCCTGAACATGACTTAATGCATGGCCCTTACATCCGATGTCTTCCGGTGCCAAGTGGCATCGCTGGCCCTCATTCTGTGCATTTTACCACGGACGGCGTATAGTAGGTACGAAGCACTAAGCGCCTGCATGAAAGAAGCAGCCATGATCCTATGATGGCACCGCATTGCCTTTCTCATCTTGCACATGTTGGGAGCCCAGTAAAATTCGGGCTAATAAATGTTGATACTTGTGATGTGAATGCGGAAGTCCTGCATGCGTTCACATCTAGTACAAGTTGGTCATGAAAATTACGGCGATTACCCCAGGTAATCTCGGCTTCACTGGCATGTCCGACGTTTGATTTTTGCCGACGCAGAGGAGCCGTATGTAGTTCACGCCTGCACCCGTCGGCTGTTCACCGTGATTCACTGATATCCAACAATTGAACCTTACAGATAACAGACTAAGAAGCGTCTTTGAATCGAGGTTGTGCGGTCACCGCAAGGAAGCAACATTGAGTCCTTTAGCCATCGCACTGCAGCTGAGGTTCTTTACTAATTTTCGCACGAATTTGCTGCGGATTTTGGAAAAAATTAGGTGCTGAAAAAGACAAATTATCAAAAATAAGAAATGCAGTTAGTTATTTGGGCTTTACAACACTTCGACCAGAATTCATCATTACCACCCGCTAAATAAAACAAACTGGCACTTCATGGCACATGACATCGGAAGCGACATGAACCTGCAAAATTGTCCCCGTCTAAGATTATGTCGCAATAGTCAGCTTTTCTTCTCGCGGATCGGCTGCGAAACGTGTACCCTCTGAGATACTTCGGATCAAGATCTTCGAATCACATCTGTCACCTGGCGCCGTATTGATTTGGAACGCCAGGGGTTCGGCTCAACCTGCAAACAAGCAAGATACCGGTACCTAGAGATATCCGGTCCGCTAGATACGTTCCGCCACTGTGGAACACTATTATTGATAACCAGGGGCGGTCCGTGGCACCCAAGTGAGGTGAGGAAGAAAAGCAATTTCGACTAGTATTTTTCATAAGTACCAATTCATATTTCATGTTAAGATGAGTACGAGCAACTTAATTTGGCGCTGCAAGGTGCAAACCTATCACCATCGTTCCGAAATTAGTGGATTTCAAACCTCTCACACGTGTTCAAATGCTTCCGAAATTGTCGGGTTTTCATATATAAAATTATTGAGGTTTTGATATATTTCCATTTCATAACCCGAAATGGATGGCACACACACACACATATTATATACATGATATAATGTATATATACATATATTATTATTATTATTATCATTTTTATTATTGTTATTCTTACTATTGATTATTTGGGTGCAAAATACATTAAGTTAATGGGAAGCCCCACGCCGATGGAGTGCATGTTCCATGGTACCACACGTTCAAAGTTTAAATTATTAGTGGACAGAGCCAACATTGAGGGGGTACTTGCACCTAAAAAATATACAGAAAGAACAAGCATGATCTAGACGTATAGGAATGAAAAATGGAAAACAATCCTGAAAACCAGCTGCAGGTTCCGTATCTGCACATGGATAAGGGTGTGCTATTCCAACCAGTATAAGTACCTCCGCCGGTAGCCTAAATATAATGTTGGTATCTTTTCCTGGCCGGATGGGTACCACCTTCCCATGGGGGCACATACCCCCAGTACCCTCACCCTTGTTTACGCCCCTGCACAGAGTGGGGAGGTATTATGTTGCAACAGTTATCTCTTACTTGCTCCTACCCCTCCTACTCGCCGGTGCTCTTCAGTTGGCATGTCGCATCATACTGCTCCTACCCGTAGCACCACGCGATTCCTGCGGCGCTTGACATGAATGCAGTCAGCGTGGGTCCAAGCGTAAAATCCCAGTGTTATGGAAAATACAGCTCATATTCATGAACAAGATTCCTCAAGCTTTCAAATGAACCCAATTTTGTCCCATTTCAATGGTATTTAAGATTGGAAATATCGTGTGGAAAAGTTTCGCTGGAGCGCCTACGGAACTGAGCAATTGTCCAGCCAATATGACGTCACTGATTGCCAAACAATATTGGAGAGCCCGGCCTACCCTGCGCTTGCTAGGAAACGAAAACTTACTATTCGGCGATATGTGCGAGAGGCTAGGCTTTGCAGGCAGGTGATAGAGCTGTTTGGAAGCTAAGATATAAATGGTATAAAAGTAAATGAACTTCACTTTTCACCATAATTATGAGTCACCAATGCATATTTTTTTCCAGTTTTTCAAGTTTACTATTCTCCAGTGAATGAAAGCATCATTTTATTAAAACAACATAGGAAAATACTTTCCAGCTCTACCCAGGTGATACACTGCCTTCGTGCCTTACATGGGCGGACCGCCTCTGTCGGCAACTATTTTCCATTGTGCATGTTCCAATTTATAAAAATATTATCACATTTATGCACCATTGTTTTCTTCCAATGTAAATCCTCGCTTGACCTAATGACATCAACCAATGCAGCTTTTTGTATTTTTATATATTGACTTGCATGTAGCTTTTGACTGTCTTCTACAGTTTGTCCATTATAAACATTAAAATGCATGCCTAAACAGCGTGCTGAGATGAGGCAGCCACCTGACACTGACCAGCCTTGACCTAAGTCCCGTGACTTAGTGAATGGATGTTCTTTCTCGACAGTGTGATTACCAACTGCCAGAAGGTATACCAAAATGTGAGCGATATTTCGAAAGGTTGTTTTCAAAATTTTAAGATAATTACGAGCAAGACCAAATTACGAGTGAGCCTACTCCAGGAATGCATGAGAAAACGAAACATACGTACATACGAAAAGTCCACATGTGCTACCAGACCCTCGCGATTGCAAACCTCAGCAACCATATATTTTTTGTGACATTTCGACCTCAGCTTTCCTGCCTTGGAACAAAACTAAACATCCTAATTTTCGCTATCCAACACAGTATTTGTGATCTCGCCGCCGTCTTTCTGCATAACACCATCGACGCTGCGTCTAGTGAAGATAAAATATTTCGATATGGCATGACCGCTTCTGCAAAGCGTGTGGCTACGGTTCAACCAGGGGCGGTACAGCCAGCAAAATACATAATGGACCTTCCGACATTCTACACAATAAAACGAAGCGGCGCAATAACGCGCGATAGCTTATGAGCACTGCTGGCCCGGTGGGTTGCAGCGCTGTTGGCCCGTTAAGTTTCATCGCAGCTGCCCATTAGGTTGGTTGCAGCGCTGCTGGCCCGCTATATCGGAGCGATGCGCACTATGCTGGTCCACTAGATCCCATACTTCTGCGAACTATGTGAAAAACGTCCGCATCTGCGGCTTACTTAACCCAACCAACCTAGCCACTCACTCCCGTGGAAAAATGTATTCACGATTGACGGCTACAATTCACGACTTTCAAATACCTTTCCCAGACGGTGAGAGACGAGCGCGACAGCCCTCTTCAAAACGAAGCAGGGTGGCGGTGCAAACCAGGGCAATACACACGCACTCGCAGCTGGCCGCTCCGGACCGGCCCGGACACACACATACCGCACTGATCCGGCCACAAATATTTCCAGTCCGCAGGCGGCCTCGGGCTATCCTCTGACACATCGGCGGTATTCCTATCAGTCCGTCACCGGATTATGCTGCGGCCGACCGAGGTGGCAGCGCGCGGCCACCCTGCCGCCCACTACACGACGCTGGCTGGCTGAGACGGCCCGGCGTACGCCGAGACCTGCCAGTCCAGTCAGCCGGCGGACGTCGCTCCGAGCTGCCTACGGCGGACCACACGACGTCCACCCGGCTCTCGTCCGACACAAACGTCATATATAAACGGTACACGATGCAAGGCAGGCGGCCGCCGTCTCCCTATTGTCGTGTGAGCGCGCGTGCGACGGCGTGCCTCTGAGGTGGGTGAGACGGCCGGGCCGAGGCCGCTGCGGCACCAGCACTGCGGCCGTGCGCAGGTCGTCCGCACACGCCGTACAAACACTACAGCTAGAGCCTAGTTAATACAATCACAATGGGGCGCTGGCGACGGCGGTGGCGGCGGCGGAGGCGGCGGCGGCGGCGCCGACAAGGCCATCACGGCTGGAACAGCGCGTCGATGTTGGCGAATGCGCAGGCGCCCAGTCCGGAGCGGGCCATCAGCGCCACCAGCTCCTTGCTGTGTGAGAGCGCCACCTCGAGCGGCGGGCGCCGTGGCAGGCTGTGTGAACCTGGCGACAACACAGCTAGTCACACCGCCGGCAGCGCAACTCCCTGCTGGTACGGCAGCGCAAGCCGAATGGCGCCACTTCAGCTTCTCGCCATTGCTTTGCAGCATCACTTGGGTGGCGTCCTCTCGAAACCGTGAAACGACGTGCCATGGTGTTGCACCTCAACTGAGCACACGGCGGGTCATTTCACACTATGCTCCTCAGTTCACATAAGCACATTTATGCTGCTTGTCTGGCAATAAAGCGCCAGCACCCTCACATATCGAATGGTCTCGTGGGGGACGACAATGCCAAACAGTCACACACTTGTGTCTGTGCACGTGAAAAACCTGGAACACACTGGTGTGTGGGGATCGAACGGTAAAGACATTTGGCTTTGAGCATTACCTGAATAACTCCAATTGCACCAAATGCTCGAATTTACTGACAACCCGTTGCCAATCGCCGTGAGACGACCCGGTGACGTGACGGAGACCCAGCAGTTGAGGACGACGCGGAATTTGTTAGTTATTTGGGCTTTCGGGTACGCAAGCTACTATAGCTCCGTAGCGCCAGGAACTTCACTGCTTATAAGGGTTGCGTGCGATTATTCAAGGGTCAAATCAGTTCCAATATATATATATATATATATATATATATATATATATATATATATATATATATATATATATATATATTATATATATATATATATATTTATATATTTATATATATATACATATATATATATATATATATATATATATATATATATATATATATACATATATATATATATATATATATATATATATATATATATATATATATATATATATATATATATATATATATATATATATATATATATATATATATATATATATATATATATATATATATATATATATATATATATATATATGTATATATATATATATATATATATATATATATATATATATATATATATATATATATATATACGTCGTGAGGAACGCATTAGCATAGCACGTCAACGCTCCAGGTTTTATTGCATGCAAAGTTGCGTCTGGCTCGTCAAAACAACGAATGCAAGAGTAGCGCGGGTAGAAAGAACAGCGCAGTGAGAGGGAACGGGACATAGGACAGCGGGTGTCTGCCTTCACCACGAACCAGGCATGAGTCGACGGCGCACGTACGTCCGATCTGAGGTCATCAACACGCACTTACTGTGCCAAAGCGAGCGCCACCATCAAATGCATTGTCTAAGTGTCCTCTCAGTCTGTTGGTGTCCAGTGAGCCCCAGCATGTCTGCCATTTTGGACACGACAGTGGAAGTGGTTTGATGGTGGAGCGACGGCCGGTACAGGCCCTTCTCCCAGTGTGATGCACACCATTGAGCCGACTCACCGATACCCCGCACGATGGCGTCTGATAGATAAAACTGTAACGAACTCAATTTTTGACCCTCTTTCGAATGTGCCCAATCACGTCTGCTCCCATTTATCGTGAGACCCAGGCTGCCAGCGGGTCACGGTCACGGCCGGTCGGCCGGCACCTGTCGCCACCAACATTCACAAGTCGCCTCGAGTCTCGGCTGTGGCTGGATGCTACGCATAAATCATGTCCAATGGCGGGTGGCGAATGCTGTACAGTCACGGGACTGTGACACCCATGTGCCATGTGATCGCAGTACGAGTGGGGCGTGTCTGGAGTGCGACGATCGGATCCATCCCTTCGCGGTGTGTTGCAATAGGTGATGCCGGCCAGTGAAAGACCAGGGCGTTGGCCGGGTAGGCACACTCCTCATGAGCGACTGGTCCCCTCTCGCACGCACGGCTTGCCCGAATGGAGTTCAGTTGTCCACGCGGTAAGATGTGGACGTAGGTGTGAACATGTGGCAAGGTGTGGACGTCGGGACGATTGTTCGTCACGGGTTCCCACAGACTCGGAATCACGGATTTAGAAAGAATTGGATTGGATTGGTTTGTGGCTTTACGACGCACCCAATAGCTAAGACCACACGGCGTCCCCAGCCTCTCATCCTGGCAGTAAAGGCGGGCATCGCGGGGAATCGAACCCCGTACATCTGGCGTGACAAACGCTCAGCTTAACTACTCAGCTACCGACGCCCAAGGATTTTGAAATGGAACGTGTCGGTGTCATTGCTGTTGAATCTGTTTCGCAAGTTGTCACCGTATTGGTTAGTTATCAGCTCGATCAATGCAAGGGCATTATTGGCTGCTGGATTTGAGAACTTGTTCGATTTGAGAACCAGCTGCCGTACAAGCGAAGCAAACCTTAGACTGCCATTGCCAAGCGAATTCAACTTGTCTACAAAACGTTCGCAAGGTCAAAAGGCTGACCAAAGAATCAGTCACAAAATGTGATGAACTACATCACATACTTCAATAAAACGCAAAGCTTTAAAGAGCGAATACATTTCGGAAGAGAGGCAGGAACATGTGCCGACAGCGATAATGGTCGGCTGCCCCGACCAAAAAGCGATTCCCACGTCAGCTTCCGTCCTCGAACCGTCAGTGTACGCTGTGACAAATATATCGAACGAGCTTCTGCATTCCAGGGTGATGAACGGAACTTGCACCGGTTATCTTTTATCAGTGCCTGCATGAGTAATGATATATCAGCGTAAATGAGCTTTTTAAGCACCAGCCAGTTTTGCAGCCGGCAGCAAAGCAGATGAGAGGAACTAGCGGATCAATCGCTTCCCTCTCTCCTCATCGACTCACCATTTGCATTGAGAAAACGCCGTTAACTTCGGATATGTTTTTTTTTCTGCAGCTCGCATTGCTGAGAAGCAACGTTAAGTGTTTGCAGCTAGGTTTCAAAGAGCGGCCAACTTCGAATTGCTTGTTCCTGGAAAGGGATGGCTCGGATACACAAGAAGCTGGAATCAGCTCAGGCCGACATAAGGCTAGGGAAGCTCTATAAGCGAGGGTAAAATCAAGTCTCCGAGCATATTAGTCGAAATATTGATTCCAGATTCCAACAGCGTTCGGAATATTGAATCTTCATGATTTTTTGTCCCAAAGAGGACGAGGGGACACATCAACTCGCGCGCGTCGTGGCCCGGCTGACTAAATAGCCAAGGACTTTGACCGGTCGTCACACGGCTCCCTGGTCGGGCGGGCCAGCAGGCCGGGCGGGTGGTAGCTTGCAGAAGAGATTATCGGACTAAGTTCGTTCTCCGGAGAAAGCATCTAATATAGGTATTCTGACCATGGCCATTGGAGGCATCGCATTGCATTGCAGGCGCCTTGATGGTGCTTATACAACCACGCGCCTCATACCCTGTATGCAGAGCCAGAACGATTTCGGATGCAACACATTCACTGAAGTAAAAGTGCGAAAAGCAGAAATAAAAGCAGTCACCTCTCCCAAGGCTCGAACCTAAGACCCCGGGATACAAACCAGACTTTACCGGCTTGTCGCTCGGGGCGGCTGATGAAAGACGAGTGCCGGCTGCGGTGCGAGATGCACGGTTAGCTGCCCGAGCCCACCAAAGTCATCGCAACCACCTTCATTTGAACAAAGATTAAGAGTATTTCTGGACAAATATTGTGAAGAATGTTGGCAAAGCTGAAAAATTAAAAGGCAAATCTGGCTCCGGGTGAAAAATTTGAAGGTCAAATGTTTACCCCGTGATTCCTCGTCGGAAGCTGCCTGCAAACCAAGACGCCACCGCGAACCTCTCTCTCCCGCTCTCGCTCTCTCTCCCGCTCTCGCTCTCTCTCCCCCTCTCTCTCTCGTCTCTCGTCTCTCGACGCTCTGGCTCTCTCTCTCTCTCTCTCTCTCTCTCTCTCTCTCTCTCTCTCTCTCTCTCTCTCTCTCTCTCTCTCTCTCTCTCTCTCTCTCTCTCTCTCTCTCTCTCTCTCTCTCTCTCTCTCTCTCTCTCTCTCTCTCTCTCTCTCTCTCTCTCATGCTCATTGATTGATTGAATACTTGGGCTCAGGGACGCATCAACTGCTGGTGGTTATGTAGCGCCCAGGACCGGCACGCTCAGATGAATTCTTGAGCCAGACATACGAGAGCGAACTCGCCAGGCTTCACCCTAGTTCGTGATAACAATGACAGGAATACGTTCATGGCAATCGATGGAGCTTGTCTTGCCGAAATCAGCACCATTTATGTGACGTACTTCATCCAAACTCCCAACATTTGAACACACAGCAAATCGATAATATGATACGGGATAGCCTAATATGATACCCAATGTCCTAATATGGTACCTAATGTCCTAATACTGATATGGGAAGTCAATTGCAATGCTCTATGGCGTTTCCCGCGAGCAGCGGCTGACTAGCGGGCGGGCCAGCCACACAGTGAGCACGGCCGGTCGGCGCAACATACCATGACAGGCGCCATCTCACCCGATGACACTTTCTACCCAAAACCTCGAGTTGCCACTGGATTCGAGCCGGATCGGAAGCCAATTACCCAGTCCTATAATGTTGGCAGCGATAGAAGACGCAAATTGCTTAATGTGGATATGAGTCCTGCAGACAACATGCCAAAAAGAAGGCTGACACAAGTCAAAAACGTGCAGCGGAAGTTACGGGCCCGTCCCTCCAGTGATCGGTGCACCACCGCCGGGCCGCCCATCGGAGTAATATCCATCTGCATGCAATACTGAATCGTGTTTGCCAATGGTAGAGACAAGCAACGGGGAGAATCTCGGGGGGGGCGCAAATTCCGACCCACTGGGTGGCACAGCGTATTGCACCGACGCAGAAAATACGTCACACAACGTCATCTCCCTTTAACAAATATTGGGCGCATTTCAAATGAAGAACTGACACGAATATTGGTGAAAATAGAAACGAAATATATAATTCTGAGAGCTATATTTGCCTACTGAGGACGGCCAAATATGCTTAGTTACCGAGTACGACCGAGTATGTTTAGTTACTGAGTATAATCGAGTATGCTTAGTGTTACTGAACATGACCGAGTTTAGTTACTGAGTATGGCCGAGTTGAGTGCGGCGCAGGCCGATTCTCGCTGCACCGGATCCAACTGCCACTTGACAGGGCTGCTCCACGGGTCCGCGTACGCCAACAGACTGAACGCGTCCTGGGGACAGTGTAAACACACACACACACTTCAGCAGACTGAACACGCCATGGGGCAGTGTAAACGCACGCGTCTCAACAGACTGAGCACGTGCTTAGGGCAGTGTAAACACACACGCCTCAACAGACTGAACGCGTCCTGGGGACAGTGTGGGCACATGCGCCTCAACAGACTAAACACGTCCTGGGGGCAGAGTAAACACACACACACACACTTCAGCAGACTGAGCACGCCATGGGGGCAGTGTAAACGCACGCGTCTCAACAGACTGAGCGCGTGCTGGGGAGGGGGGGGGGGGCAACCTGATATGTCAACCCTGGCAAGACGGGGCGGGGATGGCCGAGTGGTTAATGTGTTGGTTTCTGGGTACCAAAGGTCTTGGGTTCGACACTAGCGCCGCTCGGAACATTTCCCAATCCCGCGGCCCACCGGCGAAACAGTGCGGGCGGCGCCGTTAGCCGTGAATGTGCGGAAAATGCGTCGTGAACCACCCAATAACAACAACAACAGACCCTGATAAGACGTCGAGTAAGACCCCAGAGCTACAGCAGGACAACTAGGAGCACAACAAACATTGCGAAACCAATTGCCAGGTATGTCCAACTACAGCACAGATAAACGCAGATTATAAATACCGTCCCACATGGAGGCCTGAAAATTGGTCTTGGGATCAGTCTCCCAACGGCCTTTTAAGCTGGTCCGGTAGATGCGCTGCTGCACCGAGTCGAAGGTTCGATAAGCAGTTTCGGTTCAACTACGCGAGGTGCCGCATCCACACCATAACGGTCTGCAGCTGGCCTCGTGAACGTACGCTTTGCTGATTCTTTCACCGATATGGATAATATTGTTATAATCAACGAGCACGTACCAGTGTTTTAAGGCTCCAGACAATTTTTGCTTGAGGCCCCGCACCTGTTTGCGACACAAACTCTTTCATTATAAAGCTTTGTGTACTTTTTGTGCACCGACCATATTTCTTATGTATCAGCGCGTTTTCGCAGACCCCGAAGCGTTCATTTAGTGCCCGGACTTTTCGTTCATTTTGTAGGACCATGTCGATTTTTGAGGGCCCAGGCCTGTTTTTGAAGCCGAGTGCTGTATCAAACACCGCTGTGCTTTGGATTGGATTGGATTGTGGTTTTACGACGCCCTCAGCAGCTGAGGTCATACAGCGTCGCCTGCCTCTCACCCTGGCAGGAAGGGCGAGCATCGCGGGGAATCGAACCCCGTACCTCTGGCCTGCCAGACGCTCAGCTTAACCACTGAGCTACCGACGCCCCACCGCTGTGCTTTGAGAGCCAGTTGTTTCTTGATTTTTAGATCCGATGTGTATATTTAAAGCAGCGGAGTGCTTTAAGGCAATGCCGCTTTTTCCAGACACGGTACGCTTTGAAGCGCGCGGTACATTTTCGTCCTCCAATTATCCTCTTCGAGTCCCGCTATGTTTATTTGGCGTGTCTTGGCCATATTTGTGGGACTCCAGCACGATATTAGTTAGGGGCCCCGGTATAATTTCTTGGGATCCCGTCTCGACTTTTCGGGCCCAGTCGTGTGGTTCCGGGAGAATCCTACATCAGTTTTCTGGGCTCGACAGTTTTTGGTGACTTATTCTGAATTATGTAAAGTCCGAGCCACAGCATCATTTTTTCGTGCCATCGGCGACATTTCTTTTGTGTCCCGCCGCGATTTGTTGAGCTACGGTATGTTTTTCGGTGCCATATGCGATTTGTTAAGGCATCTGGTAGTATGTTTGGACTAAGGGGCGCTATCCCTGGCTCGAACATTTCTTTTTCGGAATATCTCTTTATTTTGGGTATTCCGGGTTGATTCTTGCCAGGTTCCGATGCGATGTTGTGGCCACGCTAAGCTTATTTGGGGACATCAACGCCAATTGTTGGGAGTCCCGAGGGAATTATTGGTGCTTCGACCAGAACTTATGCGACTATCGACAGGAATTTTTGGTCCCATGGGTGACATTTATGGGGTTTCGCGCTAGTTCACAGGGCGCGTATGCTTATCTGACCCAAGCGCTATTTTAGTGTTGGTTAGTTATTGGGGGTTTAGGGGCGCATCGGCTGCTATTTTAGTGTTCCCCGATGCAAATTTTCGAACCAGGCGCAAGCTTTTTTTGGTGTCTGTTACATTTAGTTATAACCCCTATTTCTGGGGGCTCCGACGCTCTAGATCTATCTTGCTCTAGAGCCATTTTGTGGACCCGGCAAGACTACTGGGTTCTTGGGAGCCCGCCACGTTAGATGGAGGGTGGATTTTCCTCTTTAGCATGCCACTACGGCTGCTCAACGAGTTCTTTATTAGCCGCTGGCACCTTTCGAAGTAGAAAGGCCCTCAGGAGAATATTCTTTCGGGACCTGTTTCGAATGGTCCCGTGCTCTTGTGGACTTGAGAGACTCCCTTTGTGATTTATTGGGGTCCAGTTCTATTTTTATAAGCCTCCTGCGCGATATTTGTGAGCCTCGTGCGATTCTTCGGGCTCCCGGTGCATTTTTTCCTTGTTCCAACGCATTTCCTTCCGGGGCCTTTTTGGGGTCTTTGACGCAATTTTTGTGGCCGCATCATCGACCCCAAACAGCTGATCAATGGCGTCACCAGGGTATGACCAACCGGCATATTGCAGGCGGAAAATGCAAACATTGCGCGAGAATCACAATGTAATACACATTTTAAGTTACCAATGAAATCTGATACAAACAGGTCTGAAGAGTGTTTTCGTGCTCTGCATCCGCCACTGGGCCGCATATCAGCTTCCCATGGGACGACAGCCGGCTCCCGAGGTCTAGGAAGCTAACAATGCGAGCACACGACAAATGCGTATTCAGTGACACATCCTGCCGTTGCTATAACACCTAGACAGTGCTGCTGCCTAGCGATAGCTATCTGAAGTGTTGCTTCTATAAAATTATGGAGTTATTGTATCTGTGGAGGTTGCGAGCTGTGGTGGTTATGAGTGCTTCGGACTTGTGGAGGTTGTGAGCTGTGGAAGTTATGAGCCCTCGGTGTGTCGAATTTGTGGATGTTATGAGCTGCGGCGGTTATGAGCTTTGGAGGTTATCATACATCTCCGGTGGCTGCACATACCTGGAGGTTTTTGTTGCCGTGGCTGCACATATCTGGAGGGTTTTCTATCGTGGGCATACATACCTGCATGTTTTTGTTGTGGTGGCTGCACGTCCTTGGATGTTTTTGTTATCACGTCTACAAGTACTTGCAGGCTTTTGGTAGTAACTGTACACACCTGGAGGAGATTTTTGTTGTAGTCGTTGTCGCCCTGTTCGGATCGCAAACGCAAGTAGAAGAGCTGTAGTTCCCGCCCAAACCTAAGCACTTTCTCTACGGCGGAGTTACTACCACCACATAGAGTACGCTTCTTGGCAGTGGCAGGGTCCACCCCTGACGGCCTGTCCACTCCCGACGGCCGGTCCACCTCTGGAAAACACGGCAAAACATCTGTTAACACCGAGGCATCGCACACGTGGGGATGCCAGGGCACAACACCCTGAGTTTTCCCTCTGCTAGCATGAACTTGTCGCACCCACAAGCCAATCACCGACTGAATTTATTTTGCACTATGTTCTTGGTCTGTTTAGGTCACGTGTGGCGAGAAGAGAGCTATGGGTTGACGTCAACTTTACATCATGATACCAACTCCCCTTAGTGATGCTTCCAGATCAACGAAATGGCTAAATTCGGGGATTTATTGATTACTTGGGTTTAAGGGCGCGCCGACTACGAGGTCACTTAGCGCCCATAAATACGGCCCTCTGTGGTGACCCTACTTCAGGTGACAACACATTGTGAAATCGACCACACCTAAATTTCCGCTCTGTGCTGTACATCATTGTCAAACTACCAGAAATAAACATTAATTCATGTGGGGGAAATATATAGACCTCCAAGCCTGAGCCACACTTTATTTATGCACTACTTGGAAAAAATACTTGACTCATTGGAAAACACTAAATGTACATGTGTCATAGTAGGGGACTTCAATTACAATCTTTTGAAATATCACTCTGATAAACCTACACTTAGTTTTATGAATATGTTAAATTCCTATGGATTTTTCCCAACCATCTCAAAAGCAATCCGGATTCCTAATAATTCTGATGCTCTTTTGGATAATATATTTATAAATGATGTTAATGTCTTGAACTATTCAGGAATTCTACCTCATGATTTATCAGATCATGTTCCAGTTTTTCCTAATCTATCATTAATTCAAAGCACAATAATAACAAGACATCCAGTGATAAGAATAAAATCAATGAATGAAATGATCACCTCATTAGTACCTTGGAAGCCTTTCAAGATAAGACTGATGCTAATCAAGCATGTAACAAGCGTATTAAGGCATATGAAACAGGTATAAAAAAATCCAAGCATGTAACAAGCTTATTAAGGCATATGAAACAGGTATTAAAAATTATCTAAAACTTTTACACCCAGTACAAGAAAAATCCAATTAAACCATGGATAACTGCCTGCACTTCTGTGTTCAATAAATACAAAAAATAAACTATATGCAAAATATATTATGAATATAATTTTACTGCATGAAAATAAATACAAAATATATAGGAACATGCTTTGCAATGTGCTTAGGGATGCGAAACGATTATACCACAAGACGGCATTCCAGGATAGCAAAGGTGATGGCAAAAAAACATGGAAGTATTTGAATGAAATTATAAACAAGAATGAATTCCAAACGGTTCCTCCAGTGTGCCTTGTTGATAAATCTTGGGCTACCTGTGTAAATGAACAAATACCTGATAAATTCAATACATTTTTTTTCAACGATAGGTAGTGAGATGGAAAAAATACCTGCAACACACATCAGTCTATTATATTATCTTACACAGCCTAATTATGCAAGCATTAACAATATTCCTTCTGTTAATGATGCTCAAAATATATAAATTATTCAGTCCTTAAACCCTGTTGGTGTAGGTATAGATAAAATTAGTAATTTTTTTTTATTGGAACATAAATAAATACTTTGCAACATCTAACATATTTCTTTAATCTTTGTCTGAGCACTGCAATATTCCCTGATACATTAAAATCTGCGGTTATAATTCCTATATATAAATCAGGGGAAAATAATAAATTTACTCATTATAGGCCAATCTCTTTGCTACCAATATTTTGAAAAGTGCAGTAAAGATTAATACACCTTAGGGTATCATTATTTCTAAATTAAAGGAACATCATACACCCATTGCAATTTGGTTTCAGAAAAAAAAACACATCACATGAACGCCAATCGCTCTGATGCACAATGAAGTAACTAAATCCGTTATAAATAACAAATTAGTCTGTACTCTGTATCTGGATATAAAAAGCCTTTGACACTGTTATCATCAGCACTTTGTTACAAAAATTGAACTTCATTGGCCTTAGGGGACATGTATATATATATGTATATATATACGTATATATATATATATATATATATATATATATATATATATATATATATATATATATATTAACTGTTAAACTCATACCCATGAAATAGACCTCAAAGAATCAAGATACATGACAGCATCTCCCAACCATTAAATATCACTAAGGGTGCTCCTCAAGGTTCGATTCTTGGACCTCTCCTATTTATTATATATATTACCGATCGCCAGATTCAAGACCAGGCTACACGAAAGTGACTGCGCCAGAAAGTCATTCGCTTTGCTGCGTCGGCATCATGCTTACAACTTCTGATCAGACTGCCGCGATCGATGTGGCCATCAATGTGTGGTTCAGATACTGCTTCCACTGTGCATACCTGTCCCGTCCTCCGTCGCCCACCTACAGTACATACCTATACCGTCCTCCGTCGCCCACCTACATTACACACCTATACCGTCCTCCGTCGCCCACCCACATTACATACCTATCCCGTCCTCCGTCGCCCACCCACAGTGCATACCTATCCCGTCCTCCGTCGCCCACCCACAGTATATACCTGCCCCGTCCTCCGTTGCCCACCCACAGTACATACCTGCCCCGTCCTCCGTCGCCCACCCACAGTACATACCTGCCCCGTCCTCCGTTGCCCACCCACAGTGCATACCTGCCCCGTCCTCCATCGCTCACCCATAGTGCATACCTATCCCGTCCTCCGTCGCCAACCCACAGTACATACATATCCCGTCCTCCGTCGCTCACCCACAGTACATACATATCCCGTCCTCCATCGCTCACCCACAGTACATACCTGCCCCGTCCTCCGTCGCCCACCCACAGTACATACCTGCCCCGTCCTCCGTCGCCCACCCACAGTACATACCTGCCCCGTCCTCCATCGCTCGTCCATCTCGTCCTATCGTATCTACCTGTCTCGTTCCCAGTCGCCCAATACACCTCGTCCTCTTACTGTACCTGTCTACCTCGTCCTCTTACTGTATCTACATACCTCGTCCTCTGTCGCCAACCAACCCCGTTTTCCTACTGTACCTACTGAACCTTTCGTTGCATATCTACCTCGTTCTCTGTCGCCCAGTTCTTCAATTCTCTGTCGCTATGTTTCGTTCTGCATCGCCCACACATTCAATTCTTCCACTACAACTGCCTACCTCGTCCTCTATCGCCCACCCACTGCACCCACCTACCTCTACTTCCAGCGCCCACCTACCTCGTCCTCCCGCTGTACCCAACTATCTCGTTCTCTGTCGCCCACCCTATGATCCACCCATCACATCCTTTATGTGACCCACCAAGCTCGCCCTCTCCGTGACCCACCAAGCTCGCCCCCTCCGTGACCCACCAAGCTCACCCTCTCAGTGGCCTATCCAGCTGGCCCTCTCCATGACCTACCAAGCTCGCCCTCTCCGTGACTCACCAAGCTCGCCCTCTCCGTGACCCACCAAGCTCGCCCCCTTCGTGACCCACCAAGCTCGCCCTCTCAGTGGCCTGTTCAACTGGCCCTCTCCATGACCCACCAAGCTCGCCTTCTCCGTGACCCACCAAGCTCGCCCTCTCCGTGACCTACCCAGCTCCCCCTCTCAGTGACCCACCAAGCTCGCCCTGTCTGTGACCCACCAAGCTCGCCCTATCCGTGACCTGCCCAGCTCGCCCTCTCAGTGACCCACCAAGCTCGCCCTCTCCGTGACCCACCCATTTCGTCGTCGGCGTCGACGGCGCTGTGGCCGTTGGAGAATCCATTGCTGTGGCTGCTGTCATCGCCGCCGGCGTTAGCGGCATTCATTTCGGCCTCGGACAACGCCCGCGTGCACTGAATCACTGACGTCTGGATCGAGTGCTGCTCCGACACCTGTCAACACCGTCAGCTCGTCACCGGGTTCCACGGTCATCTGCTAGTACCAAACACACAGACACAGACACAGACACAGACACATACACATACACATACACAGACACAGACACAGACACAGACACAGACACAGACACAGACACAGACACAGACACAGACACAGACACAGACACAGACACAGACACAGACACAGACACAGACACAGACACAGACACAGACACAGACACAGACACAGACACAGACACAGACACAGACACAGACACAGACACAGACACAGACACAGACACAGACACAGACACAGACACAGACACAGACACAGACACAGACACACACACACACACACACACACACACACACACACACACACACACACACACACACACACACACACACACACACACACACACACACACGTGGCCAGTCGCCAAAATAGCCGTACACAGGTTAACAGCAGACCGCGCAGACCATCGTTGCGCTGACCAGCGCCGATTATACCGAGCCAATTTGGATTGCGCTTCGGAAAGGACGACCGGGAACACAAGCCATTCCTATGTCTTGAGTGAGTTAGCCGGTGACGTTGACCGGTTAGCGATAGAGTGGGCCAGCAGGCCGATGGTGTGACAGTGTCCAAGAGACATGAGCTGCCCAATTCTGTTTTCGGAGAGCCCATCCACTAATGCCCAGTATTTCTAACCATGGCAATGACTGACCTCGCAATAACGGATACCTCCCCAGACAGATGTAATTACTGACCATCACAGCTGCAGCTACTGACTCTCACATCTGCAGTCAATGACCCTTACTGCTGTAGTCACCTACCCATACAGCTGCAGTTACGGACCCCCACAGCTGCAGCTACCGACCCACACAGTTGCAGTCTCTGACCCATACAGCTGCAATTACTAACTTTTACAGCTGCAGTTACTGACCATCACAGCTGCAGTCACTAACACTCGCAATTGTAGTTACTGAGCCTCACAAATGCAGTCACCGACCCTCACAGCTTCCGCCACTGACCCTCACACGTGCAATCAATGACCATCACAGGTGCAGTTACTGACCCTCACAGCTGCAATTACTGACCCTCACAGCTGCAGTCACTGACCCCCACAGCTGCAGTTACTGACACTCACAGCTGCAGTCACTGACCCTCACAGGCACAGTCACTGACCCTCACAGCTGCAGTTACTGACCCTCAATGACCTGCACAGCTGCAACTACTGGGTCAAGTAGTTGTGGTATCCTATTTATGTTGCCACAATATCTGACCTCAGAATCGGTGCCATTGACCATCTCGATGAATTGTCGGACGCGCAGTAGGAAGAGCAGGTTCTGCTGTTTCTCCAGCAGACCCGGATACAGCCGCTGCGTCAGCTCAATCGCCTCACCCATGCGGCCGGCGAGGACCAGCACCTGGATCTCTGACAACATTTCACATAATACGTCAGATACGCCGACGGCCGACACAGTGCGTCAGATACCCCGACGCCCGACACAGTGCGTCACATACCCGGACGGCCGACACAGTGCGTCAGATACCCCGACGGCCGACACAGTGCGTCACATACCCCGACGGCCGACACAGTGCGTCAGATACCCCGACGGCCGACACAGTGCGTCAGATACCCCGACGGCCGACACAGTGCGTCACATACCCGGACGGCCGACACAGTGCGTCAGATACCCCGACGGCCTACACAGCGCGTCAGATACCTCGACGGCCGACACAGTGCGTCACATACCCCGACGGCCGACACAGTGCGTCAGATACCTCGACGGCCGACACAGTGCGTCAGATACCCCGACGGCCGACACAGTGCGTCAGATACCCCGACAGCCGACACAGTGCGTCACATACCCCGACGGCCGACACAGTGCGCAAGATACCCCGACGGCCGACAGTGCGTCACATACCCCGACGGCCGACACAGTGCGTCAGATACCCCGACGGCCGACACAGTGCGTCAGATACCTCGACGGCCGACACAGTGCGCGAGATACCCCGACGGCCGACACAGTGCGTCACATACCCCGACGGCCGACACAGTGCGTCAGATACCCCGACGGCCGACACAGTACGTTACATACCCCGACGGTCGACACAGTACGTCAGATACCCCGACGGCCGACACAATGCGTCAGATACCCCGACGGCCGACACAGTGCGTCAGATACCCCGACGGCCGACACAGTGCGTCAGATACCCCGACGGCCGACACAGTGCGTCAGATACCCCGACGGCCGACACAGTGCGTCATACAGTGCGTCGATACCCGACGGCCGACACAGTGCGTCACATACCCCGACGGCCGACACAGTGCGTCAGATACCCCGACGGCCGACACAGTGCGTCAGATACCCCGACGGCCGACACAGTGCGTCAATACCCCGACGGCCGACACAGTGCGTCAGATACCCCGACGGCCGACACAGTGCGTCAGATACCCCGACGGCCGACACAGTGCGTCAGATACCCCGACGGCCGACACAGTGCGTCACATACCCCGACGGCCGACACAGTGCGTCAGATACCCCGACGGCCGACACAGTGCGTCAGATACCCCGACGGCCGACACAGTGCGTCACATACCCCGACGGCCGACACAGTGCGTCAGATACCCCGACGGCCGACACAGTGCGTCAGATACCCCGACGGCCGACACAGTGCGTCAGATACCCCGACGGCCGACACAGTGCGTCACATACCCCGACGGCCGACACAGTGCGTCAGATACCCCGACGGCCGACACAGTGCGTCAGATACCCCGACGGCCGACACAGTGCGTCATACATACCCCGACGGCCGACACAGTACGTTACATACCCCGACGGTCGACACAGTGCGTCAGATACCCCGACGGCCGACACAGTACGTTACATACCCCGACGGCCGACACAGTGCGTCATATACCCCGACGGCCGACACAGTGCGTCACATACCCCGACAGCCGACACAGTGCGTCAGATACCCCGACGGCCGACACAGTGCGTCAGATACCACGACGGCCGACACAGTGCGTCACATACCCCGACGGCCGACACAGTGCGTCAGATACCCCGACGGCCGACACAGTACGTTACATACCCCGACGGCCGACACAGCGCGTCAGATACCTCGACGGCCGACACAGTGCGTCACATACCCCGACGGCCGACACAGTGCGTCAGATACCCCGACGGCCGACACAGTGCGTCACATACCCCGACGGCCGACACAGTGCGTCAGATACCACGACAGCCGACACAGTGCGTCACATACCCCGACGGCCGACACAGTGCGTCACATACCCCGACGGCCGACACAGTGCGTCACATACCCCGACGGCCGACACAATGCGTGAGATACCCCGACGGCCGACACAGTGCGTCAGATACCCCGACGGCCGACACAGCGCGTCAGATACCCCGACGGCCGACACAATGCGTGAGATACCCCGACGGCCGACACAGCGCGTCAGATACCCCGACGGCCGACACAATGCGTGAGATACCCCGACGGCCGACACAGCGCGTCAGATACCCCGACGGCCGACACAGCGCGTCAGATACCCCGACGGCCGACACAATGCGTGAGATACCCCGACAGCCGACACAGCGCGTCAGATACCCCGACGGCCGACACAGTGCGTCACATACCCCGACGGCCGACACAGTGCGTCAGATACCCCGACGGCCGACACAGTGCGTCACATACCCCGACGGCCGACACAGTGCGTCACATACCTCGACGGCCTACACAGTGCGTCAGATACCCGACGGTACATGTCCCAGCCGTCAATAATGATACTTGAACTTGGATATGGTCATGCTATAACAGCTTCATCAATGTCATAAATGAACGTTCTGGATCAAGTGGCGCACATATTAACACGCGCGTCGGAGTGCCTTTCACCGTGGGAGGGGGGGGGGGTTTCGGCCGCCCACTGAAATGTCGGAAACTACGGAAGTTAGTCACACAAGTTGGCGAGTGGATTATGGCTGCAGTAAACTCGTATCAGTTGCATGACCTTAGGTCAACGCCTTCAGGGCCAAATGAGGTAAAGGCCGCCACACTGTGCCGCCGCACCGACGAACCTTTGACACCTTGAACACTCGGCGGCCGGTCGGTCAACTTTGCACCCTCGCAATTCCTATGTTTACCAACGAGTTTAATTGGGCGCTAAATGACCAACCATGGTCGATGCGCCATAAAACCACAATCACACACACAACGAGTTTAATTTTTGTTGCATCGGATGCGCTTATCGATCTTTACCAAAGTCATATGATTTCGTTACAATATCCCCGCTCGTTTATGAGATATTGTCGAAAAAAATGATGGGATGGGCGGATCCCACCCACATCTTCTGACACAGAGCAGAGGACAATTTTATACCTCGGTCCATGACTTGTCTCATAAGTGACTATGATTGGTGGCAGGTTAAATCTTCCCTGTTGAGCACGCATAGAACACTACCTTAAAATTCAAGGGTAAACGCCACAGAAAATGGGGGCGGGCCTTGCGGAATCTGGAGTTTTACAAGCAACATCAGCCTAACCTAACAGTGCCTGTTGGGAAATAGATTAAAACAGACAGCATTGGTGCATCTTAACTTGTGAACTCACACCATACAATCCTGCAGTCTCCTGATTGCAATAGTGCTCTCCGTGAATGTGCCACACATCCACGTACAGCATTATTCACACAAGAGCTACCACAAAAAAAACTACAATAGAACAAGACGACCCAACCACAAAGCCCCAACGAACTCAGAACAGACGGCGAACTTACTCTGTCTACTCTTGATAGAAGTCAGGTCCTCGTCGAAGGAAATACCCGTACTTGCGGCAAAGGCTTCTGCCGTGGAGCAGTAGCCGTGGTGCACAAGGTAAGTTTGTACCATTCTGCAATGTGGTACACAAGGTAAGTTTGTACCATTCTGCAATGCGGTGCACAAGGTAACTTACAAGCATGTAACCTGGGACAAAGTCATTTTGTGATCTCGTAATAGTCGGTCGATGCTACCACCATTTATTTACAGACACCACTAATCTGTCATGAACCTGACGTTTCACCTTTGGTGGATTACGCTGGCCTAACTTAAAGGGCAAGTGCATCGCACCACTGTCACATGTCACCAGATTAAATGGTAGCAGGCACCGGGTAAGTCCTGTGTGCTGAATCTGTTGCGTTCTGCAACGATCATTGTTAAGGCTGATGTTTGTATCGCATATACCTGAACCGAAGTTAAATAGATTATACCAAAGTGCACGGAGTATAGCTTGAGCATGCACCACGTTGTGAACCACACAATTTCAGAGACAATTACAGAGACGCACGTATGCCGATGTGCAACATGATCATCACATAGACCCATGGCGTATAAAAATGCACAAAAACTCCGGCGCACCACAAACCTAGGTAACAGATTCCACTTTCAGGAAATGCGTCTCCACTAAACATTGGCATGTCATTCTGGTGGGAAGGAGCTAGGTTGTGCTAGGCTGGGTAAGTTCGTTCAGTTCAGGTTCAGTTAGAATGAAGTAAACTTGAAAAAGGATGGTATGGGTTATGCGAGGCTAGACTGGGCCGAGTAAGGTTGGGGTGGACAAGATAACTGACCGGGGAGGATCTTGACGTGCCACAGACAGGTTAGATATTTCCGTCAGTCACGAAACCATTCAGGCTATTTCGCTTGTGCTAGCGTAGCCATCGTGCCATCCCTTAACGACTGTCTCGGTATACAGCCAGACACATTTCAAGTATGCTGATGCGGTGCCTCAACACAGTGCAGGCATACGTGAAGGTGCATGTTTAGATATTGGGCACACTGGATCTAGCGCCGGAGCTCAAGCTTTCCAACGGCCGAATGACAAAATCAAGAAGGCGATCCTCTGAATCTACGCCAACGTTCCGCAGAGTAATGGAAATCCGATCTAACCAACGCACACACCCTAAACCATCCAGACGAAAATATAATCTACAATGCGTCGTGTACAATCCTGCTATTTACGTTCGAGGCGTCTATGAACGTTTATCATTGTGTCAGTGTCAGTTTCCAGTCATTATGAGGTATGAGGTATGCAAGGGCCGATGATATGAAGAGTTGTTAAGGAATTTTAAGAGAGGTTAGACGAAAAGATAAGTTCGATAATAAGCCGACAGCGCCAATGAAATAGTTCATCGGTGTCACCAGTCTCGTACTCTTGAAGTCCTTACGGACACACGAATTCCGCTCGCCCACCATCACCACGCGTTGTGCATGCAAACGCCCCATCGTGTTACCTGTGGAGTGTCCTGCCTGCACCTGAGCGCCCCGTGGTGTTACCTGTGGAGCGTGTCCTGTCAGCATGTGAACCCCACCATGGTGTTACCTGTGGAGTGTGTCCTGTCAGCATGTGAACCCCACCATGGTGTTACCTGTGGAGTGTGTCCTGTCAGCATGTGAACCCCACCATGGTGTTACCTGTGGAGTGTGTCCTGTCAGCATATGAACCCAACCATGGTGTTACCTGTGGAGTGTGTCCTGCCAGGATGTGAACCCTGCCATGGTGTTACCTGTGGAGTGTATCCTGCCAGCATGTGAGCGCCGCCATGGTGTTACCTGTGGAGTGTGTCCTGTCAGCATGTGAACCCACCATGGTGTTACCTGTGGAGTGTGTCCTGCTAGCATGTGAACCATGCCATGGTGTTACCTGTGGAATGTGTCCTGCCAGCGTGTGAACCCCACAGTGGTGTTACCTGTGGAGTGTGTCCTGTCAGCATGTGAACCCCACCATGGTGTTACCTGTGGAGTGTGTCCTGTCAGCATGTGAACCCCACCATGGTGTTACCTGTGGAGTGTGTCCTGCCAGCATGTGAGCGCCGCCATGGTGTTACCTGTGGCGTGTGTCCTGCCAGGATGTGAACCCTGCCATGGTGTTACCTGTGGAGTGTGTCCTGTCAGCATGTGAACCCCACCATGGTGTTACCTGTGGAGTGTCTTGCCAGCATGTGAACCCCACCATGGTGTTACCTGTGGAGTGTGTCCTGCCAGCATGTGAGCACCGCCATGGTGTTACCTGTGAAGTGTGTCCTGTCAGCATGTGAACCCCACCATGGTGTTACCTGTGGAGTGTGTCCTGCTAGCATGTGAACCCCACCATGGTGTTACCTGTGGAGTGTGTCCTGCTAGCATGTGAACCCCACCATGGTGTTACCTGTTGAGTGTATCCTGCCAACATGTGAGCGCCGCCATGGTGTTACCTGTGGAGTGTGTCCTGTCAGCATGTGAACCCCGCCATGGTGTTACCTGTGGAGTGTGTCCTGCTAGCATGTGAGCGCCGCCATGGTGTTACCTGTGGAGTGTGTCCTGTCAGCATGTGAACCCCGCCATGGTGTTACCTGTGGAGTGTGTCCTGCCAGCATGTGAACCCCGCCATGGTGCTACCTGTGGAGTGGTGTCTAGCATGTGAACCCGCCATGGTGTTACCTGTGGAGTGTGTTCACATGTAACCCCGATGGTGTGACCTGTGGAGTGATGTTGCTTGGGAATAGTGAAAGATGGGTGTGTAGAAATAGGATCGTCACCGATGGTGTTAACCTGTGGAGTGTGTCCATGCCTAGCACGTGACCGCATGTGTTACCATTTTTAGCAGTCGTGTGTATAATGACTGCCACACATGTGGCAAAATGGTAAAAACCTAGCAAGATGAAATAGTGTTACCTGTGAAGTTTCCTGCAGCATGTGAGGCGCCATGGTGTTACCTGTGGAGTGTGTCCTGTCAGCATTGTGAACCCGCCATGGTGTTACCTGTGGAGTGTGTCTTGCTAGCATGTGAGCGCCGCCATGGTGTTACCTGTGGAGTGTGTCCTGTCAGCATGTGAACCCCGCCATGGTGTTACCTGTGGAGTGTGTCCTGCTAGCATGTGAACCCCGCCATGGTGTTACCTGTGGAGTGTGTCCTGCTAGCATGTGAGCGCCGCCATGGTGTTACCTGTGGAGTGTGTCCTGTCAGCATGTGAACCCCGCCATGGTGTTACCTGTGGAGTGTGTCCTGTCAGCATGTGAACCCCGCCATGGTGTTATCTGTGGAGTGTGTCCTGTCAGCATGTGAACCCCGCCATGGTGTTACCTGTGGAGTGTGTCCTGCCAGCACGTGAGCGCCGCCATGGTGTTACCTGTGGAGTGTGTCCTGCCAGCACGTGAACGCCGCCATGGTGTTACCTGTGGAGTGTGTCCTGTCAGCATGTGAACCCCGCCATGGTGTTACCTGTGGAGTGTGTCCTGCTAGCATGTGAGCGCCGCCATGGTGTTACCTGTGGAGTGTGTCCTGTCAGCATGTGAACCCCGCCATGGTGTTACCTGTGGAGTGTGTCCTGCCAGCATGTGAGTGCCGCCATGGTGTTACCTGTGGAGTGTGTCCTGTCAGCATGTGAACCCCGCCATGGTGTTACCTGTGGAGTGTGTCCTGCCAGCATGTGAGCGCCGCCATGGTGTTACCTGTGGAGTGTGTCCTGTCAGCATGTGAACCCCGCCATGGTGTTACCTGTGGAGTGTGTCCTGCTAGCATGTGAGCGCCGCCATGGTGTTACCTGTGGAGTGTGTCCTGCCAGCATGTGAGTGCCGCCATGGTGTTACCTGTGGAGTGTGTCCTGTCAGCATGTGAACCCCGCCATGGTGTTACCTGTGGAGTGTGTCCTGCCAGCATGTGAGCGCCGCCATGGTGTTACCTGTGGAGTGTGTCCTGCCAGCATGTGAGCGCCGCCATGGTGTTACCTGTGGAGTGTGTCCTGCCAGCACGTGAACCCCGCCATGGTGTTACCTGTGGAGTGTGTCCTGCCAGCATGTGAGCGCCGCCATGGTGTTACCTGTGGAGTGTGTCCTGTCAGCATGTGAACCCCGCCATGGTGTTACCTGTGGAGTGTGTCCTGCCAGCATGTGAGCGCCGCCATGGTGTTACCTGTGGAGTGTGTCCTGCCAGCATGTGAGTGCCGCCATGGTGTTACCTGTGGAGTGTGTCCTGCCAGCATGTGAGCGCCGCCGGCACCGGGAGACTCTGGATAGTGGAGCGCACACGAGTCCGCAGCTCGCGCACCATGTCTTCGATGTCGTAGACAAACTCGGCCTGGCCGAAGTTGGCGTCAATCGTCTCGCCTGGCGTCTGGAGCCCCACCGTGGGGTAGAGGTCCGGCTGTGACGCAACAATACACAACTCATGTCAGCCACGGTCAGCATGCCTTTACAGATCACATCGCCAACATCACTAGCCACAGGGCGTAGATCATCCTGTAGGAAACACACAACGAACACCGTTTTCAATCTATTGGGACTGTTGTGATCCACTGTGGTATAAAATTACCACACAATTGTTGGGTGGCTGATGTACTTGTCATTCCAACTTGTCATCACGTCACTCAGGGAGACGGCCTATATGTGCTCTTCAGAGTGGCAACATCCAGACGCAGCAACACGACACACAAACACATCGACACGACACGGATACAGCGACACAACAAACAACGCCGCGACACAGCAAACAGACACCGCGACACAACAAACAACGCCGCGACACAGCAAACAGACGCCGCGACACAGCAAACAGACACCGCGACACAACAAACAGACACCGCGACACAACAAACAACGCCGCGACACAGCAAACAGACACCGCGACACGGCCACACGACACACAGACACAGCTACACGGCACACACACACACACGGCTACACGGCACACTCACGGCTATACGGCACGCATAAACGGCTACACGATACACAGACACAGCTACATGGCACACACACATACACGGCTACACGGCACACACACACACACACGGCTACACGGCACACTCACGGCTATACGGCACGCATAAACGGCTACACGATACACAGACACAGCTACATGGCACACACACATACACGGCTACACGGCACACTCACGGCTATACGGTACACACACACGGCTACACGATACACGATACACAGCTACATAGCCCACATAAACGGCTACACGACACACAGACACAGATACATAGCCCACAGACACACAACACAAACGCAGCGACATGGCACGCATACACTGCCATACGACACAGCCACAGTGACTCAACACACAACACAAGCGCAGCGACATGATACGTATACACTGCCATACGACACAGACACAGCGACTCAACACACAACACAAGCGCGGCGACATGTCACGCATACACTACCATACGACACAGACACAGTGTCTCAACACACAGCACATAAACACAGGGACACCACAAGGATATAGAGACGCAACACAACGCAACGGCACAGCACATAGTACAGCAGCGCAGGACACACATCACAGCGGCCCAACACACATCACAGCGGCCCAACACACATCACAGCGGCCCAACACACATCACAGCGGCACAACACACATCACGGCGGCCCAACACACATCACGGCGGCCCAACACACATCACGGCGGCCCAACACACATCACAGCGACACAACACACATCACAGCGGCACAACACACATCACAGCGGCACAACATCCGTACACAGAGGCCGGACGGCCGGCGCACAGACACAGAGGCTCAACTCAGACGCAGTGACACAATACACATACCTAGCAGCACAACGTCCACACAGAGGTCAATGCAGATAAAGATGGCCAACATCCAGAGACAGCGACAGACACAACGCACACACGACATCCAGAGGCAGCGATAGACACAACACACAAGCGACAACCAGAGGCAGCGATAGACACAACACACAAGCGACGTCCAGGGGCAGCAACAGACACAACACACAAGCGACATCCAGAGGCAGCGATAGACATAACACACAAACGACACTTAGAGGCAGTGACAGACGCAACACACAAGCGACATCCAGAGGCAGCGATAGACACAACACACAAGCGACGTCCAGGGGCAGCAACAGACACAACACACAAGCGACATCCAGAGGCAGCGATAGACACAACACACAAACGACACTTAGAGGCAGTGACAGACGCAACACACAAGCGACATCCAGAGGCAGCGATAGACACAACACAAAAGCGACGTCCAGGGGCAGCAACAGACACAACACACAAGCGACAACCAGAGGCAGCGATAGACATAACACACAAACGACATCCAGAGGCAGCAACAGACACAACACACAAGCGACATCCAGAGGCAGTGACAGACACAACACACAAACGCAGCGACATACCACACATACGAAGCACATAATTCCCACAAAGACCCAACACAGACAGAGCGAGAAAACATCCACATACAGTGAACCAATTCACTCACGGGCAGGGCATATGCTTTCATTTTGTCCAACCCTCTTACACCGGTCATTCACCAATTTGATATTTACATCAAATTGATCCACCATCAGATGGTGGATTCTGGTCAGATTTTGACACGACCTCTCCGGTCTAACCGCCTTTACCCCAGCGCCTCGCGACGCCTGGATTACCCTCAGATCGGTGAAGGCCACGCCCAAGTGGTGACCATTCTTGGTGTAGAAGCAGGTGTTGTCGACCAGGTTGATGCCGCAACCGATGACGTCGCCGGTGGTGAAGGTCGGCCCATATGCTTGGCCAGTGGTGGTCGAGTTGAATGCGTACCCGTCGTCACCATGGTAACCATATGAATATTTTTCCCAGCCTGAAACACCGTATGGTTTACGTAACGAGCCGGGGAGACGATGTGCGAATCTCAACAGTGGGGGCCAGTATGGGCCCCAGAGCCATTCCAAGAGTAACCATGCCTTTGGGGGTATTTTACTACGTGTTCGACGCCATGCCACGTGGCGTCACTAACCTCTCGTGCGGGTTGGTCGCGATAGACTCGGGAATCCCGCCGGTCGTATAATTCGAGTAATCCATGCTTATGTCTCGAACCTCGCTGGATATGGAGAGTGGTTCTTGAGATTACCCACCTCCCCCAGGCTTTCCTGGATCTGCATTGAGTGTCATGTGTCTGCATTGCATGTCTCGGACAAATTTCAGATCAAGGTTATCAAAGATTATCGACTTGTTGCGGGTCGGAGTAGTGGTCCAAAATACTCAAAGTACCATCATTCGAGTAGTTGCAATATATCAACACCAAACATCAAACTTCGCTATTTAGAAATTTTAATTGAAGCGAGGGACAACACGCGCACCGGAGGGGGCGGGTGGGGGAATCCGCCGGCTACTCTTTTTCGACGATATTTCGTAAAAGAAACATACATTTCGACGATATTTCGTAACAGGGATATTGCAATAAAGTCTCGGGACTTTGCCAAAAAATAAAAATAAGCGCGTCCTATGCAGTTGTTTGGGCTTTAGGGTGCTTCGACCAGAATTGAGCATTCGCTCCCACTAGGCTAGGCTAGGTTAGGTTAGGTTAGGTTAGGTTAGGTTAAGCTGTGCTAGGCTTTCTTAGATTGATAATATTTGAAAATTTCCCTTTGTAAAGTTGTTTTACATGGAAAGCTGGGCTATATTAGGTTATGTTCAGCTACATGTTCTTTCATTCTTTTGGACATTATTTGTATGCTATATTACCCAACTCATAGCCTCATCCTTGGTGTCATCTTACCGCCAACTAAAAAACATGCACGTGCAGAGGAAATAAGCGAAAAAATCATGGTAACCAAATCCACAAACACTGTAATGGGAAATGAAATTCCAAGAATTTGAAATATACTTTGAAGTACAAATTCAGCAACATCATCATGCTATCAAAGTAGTCTGCATCATCCACTGTGTTAATGTTCAGTGGAATTATTTTAAATTACGAATATATTGCCATGTGATTTATTGAAAAAAAGAAACGGCAGAGGAAGATGTTCCTTGGTAAAACGTGACGAATCCAGCGCATACATTTGGAGTTTAAGGTAGTTATTTACTTCATGATTTTTTTCCCAATGCAATGCTTATGCAGTGTTCAACATGATGGCCAGTAATTTCCCTTGCACAAGCATATTTTTCAGTTCGGAGGCAAAACAACAGCCAAAAAGAGGTTTCAAGATGGGAAATACAGTGCAAAAACAACGTTGAAAATAAAACAAACAAACACAAAATGCAATGTAACAAAACCCAACCTAGGCCAACCTTCCATGCAAGAGAACAGATAATTTTTTAATAGAAAATCTTCATTTTTTATGAAAAAAAATCCAAATAGAAACCTACTATAACCTAATTTAACCTAGCCCGACCTGTTATTGAAGAAAACAAAAACAATGTTCTTACTTTGAAAACTTCCCCCCCAAACAAAAAAAAAAGAACAAAAATAAGAATTTCTTTTTAATTTACCCCCAATCTAACCTAGCATAGCAAAAGCTAACCATTGTATTTGCTTCACGGATACAAAATGTGTGTCAAACATGTCTTATGGTAACCTTAAACTGCAATAATACCATCCAATCCAAGCATTTTCTGAAAATTTTGCTCCGGAGCTTCTTCTATATACCTACCTGCCTACCTAATTACCAACAAGCAATGCTAAACACCCTATGTCAGCCTAGGTAAAGTGTTACTACATAGGCAGGGAGATGAGTAGATACCTATCTAATAACATAACTGAGCCAGAGCTTAACATATGTAGGTTCTTACCTAGGTACCTACCCACGTATCTAGGTAGGCGCTTGGGTAAAAATGAGGAAATGAAGTTGAATGAAACTTTTGCCTATGAATGCCATCTAAATGAATATACGATGTTTTGTGTATTATGAATATTTAAATAGTATTTGTGCGGGACGCACTCGGCGGCACACGCGTTTTTACACACGCATCTTTACAATCGATCGTTCGCCAGTGTCACACAATTTGGAAGTCAACATTTTCCATATGGATACTACGCGGTGTCGCCATTTTGCACGTGGAATATTTGAGGTGTCATTAGTTTGCGCAGTCAATACGTAGCGTTTCGATGCTTGGAGTGCGGATATCTTGCGGTGTCGATATTTTGCGTTGTCAATAATTAGCATGTGGATGTTTGTCGTGGCTATATTTTACGGTCGAGTTGCGCACCATTTTGTCCGGTAACCAGACATATGCCACTTAGGAGGATTTATGACCGCTGAAAGCGTTCGACTTGTGAATATATTTAGTCGATGGAGAATCACATTGTCCACCCACCACATTACATCCATCTTGATAATGTGAAGAATAGGACCAAGGCAGATATTTGGATGAGAAAAGCATCGCGGTAAGGGCTAGCAATATCAGCGTTAGTGACCAAAAAACTAAACAAGTACTGTGTAATAGGCAACACACTCAATAGGCAACAAGGAAGCATTTGGGTCAGTGGGCATTCATAAGCACTGGTGCTCATCGAGCCCTCCAAAAGAACTATAGGGATGTAGCTTTGTATGCCTTTGGGAGGGCACGGTCTCCCTCCCCTCCCCAATGTTGGCTTTGCACTCCCAATAATTAGTTAGTTGTTTGGGTTTTAGGGCGCGTCGACAACTATGATCATATTGCGACCATTCGCCTCTCAATACTTTCAGCTTTTAATATGAGATCCAAGGTGCTATGTCCCAATCAATTCGGGCCCACACATTGCTTTAATGCATTGGGCCCTCCCAATCATTTTCGGAAACCTATACCTATGGATAGCTGCGTTGCGTTGGTTGGGTTGCGCATGGCTCAGTGTTCAACACAACGTTACGTGACAGTACGTACCTGGTAAACGGTTCAGGCTGGTGCCTTGTTGTGATAAACCAATCCCCATGTACCTGAAAAATAGTCACCAAGGTAACACACAACACTAAGCAAATGTCGAGGAATAACCAAAAAAATAAGGCCTTTCAGCAAGCCCAACACAACTTTCAACTCTCAGCAAACACAAATGCATAACATCACAATTTTAGCAGATATCATTGTGATCTGGATTTTAATGATGGGAAAAGGGTAGAGTGATACAGTGAAAGATAGAAAGAGTGTGACCTCGTGCACGGTTACAGTTAATCAGTTAATTGTTAATTGAACAGCATATTGTTGGTATACACAGGATTATCAGTGCATCGTTCTGTCAGGTATGCCTGGTCAACCATTCCCACTAAAAGCGAAGACTCATTGCCACACCACGAACACTGCAACGTAATATATTCACTACAATATGATGTATTTACAATAAAAGATTCGCTACAATATAATATATTTACAATATAAAATACGGCATAGTATATTCACTAGAATGCAATACATGGATTACCCTTCCTCCTTCTCTAACCGATTAAACAACAAACCCGTGGGCCGTTCCAGGACTACTTGCCAGACTAAACATGAGTCGAGATATTTGTACGAACAACTTGGTTTGCATGTCTGGAGCAGGGAAGCTAAATTTCGTCAAAGGCCCAACTGGAGGTCAAAAGCATCGATAAATTATATCCGTCACTCTGATGATCCATGGGTAGAGTGGGAACGCGTCTGTGTACTTCATCTCTTTTCCTTTTTTAAAACAATGCGTTTTTGTGTCATGCTACGTGACTGGAAATAATTGGAATGGAAATCACTTTTATATTCAATTTCGCGCCGGGACTCTCCTCTCATTTTCGAAAACTTAGATTCGTGCATGGAAAAAATACACAAAAAATTATCCTTTTCTTCTTCCTTTTGGGCAGGAATTACCTCTTCAAATATCCTGTGACCAACTTATCATTTGTATCGTCGACGAATTACACATACACACTTCTGCTCTTGCCCCTTCTGCTATGTCCAAGACGGACATCAAGGGTTTGGTTGGTTATTTGGGTTTACGGGCGCATCGACTGCGTTGCTCATACAGCGAACATGACACCAAGGGTTTGCGATGATGAAAGCTGCCATGACTTAAACCAAATCCTAGTCTGCAACATGTTACAGAAAATCAGTTTTGAAAATGTTTCGCTTAGCATGCGATTACTCACCCGTCCCTTCCTTTGCTCACAATCTTCACTTCAAAGTAATACAGTCCGCAGGCTGGTGGAATAGGGTGACTAGCTCGCACACTCGCGGCGTCTTTACTTGTTTTGCCGTTACCTGAGGACAGTAGTGATTGCATTAAGCATTGCCAGTATCACTGACAATCGACTGAAAGGAAATTGTTGATGTTGAGTGCGAACAACTTGTCAATACTTTGCAGCACAACCACTTAGCAGGGACATAGTGTGCACGATTGCCAGGATGTAGCTGTACCATCACCATTCTCCTGGTTATTGGGGTTTAGAGGCGCACGGACTGCGTCGGTCATGAAAAATTATAATTCCCCATATTTACACTAATATTCAATACTGCAGCACCAACTTCTTCCTCAACAACTTCGAACTTTGTAATAACTCCTGGTGATGATGAATTAGATCATTCAGTAGTTCTACGTGGACCACATTATTCCATTGTTAATTACGCACAACCACATGTCCGATGTTACTTTAAAATACAATCAGTAGCTTCCAAATGATAGCACACTCAAGTAGGACAAGGAAGACCTGTGGAACTGTAGGACAAGTGAAGACACCAGGGACCCAGCAAGGATATTCTTAAGGTGGCTCGATACAAATGTTATGAAATAGAGGCAGTTTTTGGCGCGTGAAGCGAGGAACGCTTCTGGTTTTGAATGTCGAATCACAAAATCTTCGTTTGATCTAGTTTATTTTTGGTTGCTAAGGAGTGCTTTGCTGAGCTTCTGGCCAGCCCTCTTGGACTTCAAGTGTGATGATAGTTTTCCTCCTACTCCTCGAGGTAGATCGGAGGAATAAACAAATATTTAGAACCAGAGGAGACTAAAGTTATAGCACAATATAGTTCCATAGCAGTGGGGCCGCAAGAAAAAAACAGATTGTTTATAAACAAACCAACAACGTTTCGGACACAGGTCTTCTTCAGGGTGACATGTAGTGCTGAAGAAGGCCTGTGGTTGAAAAGTTCGCAGTCTGCTTCCAAAAATATAAATGTCCTTATAACGTCACTTCTATATAACATGCTCAAATATAATTCAACAACATCGTCTAGACAATAATCAGCAAGACAGATTCCAAAGTACAGCAGCAAGCCTTGTATCAAATTTGAAACACAACTTGCATCAAAATATTCAATAATGTACATTTCATAAACCAAGCCATATGCTTCAGAGCAACTTTTCAGCACAAAAAGGAAATGAATCATGGGAAGGGATGTGTAGACACGACACAAGAATGGAAAACAATTCGCCACTAAGGGCGGTAAACCAAAGGAATCAGCATCTTCAAGGTATTCATGTTGCACATAATATGAACATGTCGAAAATAGGACAAATGCATTGTGGAGCTACCATTGCATCTTGAGTGGCGAATTGTACCCCTCTAAATCACCGGGAAATGGCGCACAGCAGTGTGCAGCCGCTTCCGATGGTTGATCCTACATACTTTGCACATATATTAGAAAGAATGTTTGCTTCAAATTCTATCAGCCCACCTTTGTGGCCAGCCGCGGCACATACCAAAATTAAATGCACCGCCCACCCCAGCGACAGGCTATCTGGTGATGTCCGCGGCCGCTAATCCCAGGATCCGCCGTGTGAAAGCTCGCCACTGGACGCAACGGACTGATGGCCACCCACCGAGCTGACTGGACACTGTCGCCGCTACTGCTCAGCAGGGTGTTCGTTTGTGGTAACTGTGCCATGTCTGCCCATATCGATTAGTCTAGCGGCTGTTGGATACCGTAGATAGTAACATTTTCGTATATCACCAATACCTGTCCATCAGATTCGAAAACATAAAGCACTGACCTTCCATATAAGACCCTTGGACTTGGCCTATTTGTTTCAAAATCCTGGATATCTTCTGTATTTCCAGGCACGGTTCATTGTAAGGTCTGGGAATGTTCGAAGCGTCGAAACACATACTATTCGCGAACTGAGCATGTCCTAATGATGAATATTGAATTTTTCCAAATATATTATAGCTGGTGCTCGAAAAACAGTGTTGTTCGGCTCTGCAAAAGCACAACCTCTGGTTTGGTACGGCCTTGATATCTACTGCGTATCCCACACAAATTGGATTTCCATGACTGTTGGCATGGGACGGGATGCTGCATTACTGCTGGTCAGGTCCCCCAGTACTACACAGGATGCTCTTACACGAGACCAATAACCCTTTACAAATACTGGAATCGGATTCCTTTCGGGGATGCCGGAACAACTGCTGGGTGCCCCTAAATCTCATGGGGTTGTCTACAACAGCTGAAGTACTTGCTCTGCAGATTCCAGGGATATCCTACAACGTCTGGGGTGTCCCTCTGCAGACTGTTGCAGTGACGCGGGTGTCACACTGCAGGTTGAGGGCGTGACTAACGGCACAGAGCCACTCTGCACAATGCATGGTTGCCTCTGCAATGGCTCGGGTGATCATTTTCACACTGCAGATGTGCTCCTCAAACGCTGAGGGTGGCACTACAGTGGCTGCGATGCTATATCCGCCGTCTGACAGCATGGGCGACGGAACATGTGGGGCGCCGGGGCGCTGCGTCCTCCCTTGCGCGAGCAAATGTTCGTTGCATCCCCATGATGATCTTATTAAAATTGTTAGATACCAGGTTTCTTAACAGAAAGCAAATCTACACAGCTAAGCGCGGCATCGTGACACTTAACCTATGTAGGTGTGGCTCGAACAGATGTTCGTAATTTCCCGGTTGGTAATCATCTGTTCGTAATCGAACACATGTTCGAAATTCACTTTTTCCAGAACTTCTAATGCTTCAAAGATAATTATTGCCCTGGTACACAGCACGCTTTGTTCGGCATCACTGCTATAATTCACTTAAAGTGCATCTTGTTTGCGGCATCTGACGCTAAAGCTACTGTCACTTCACTCGGATAATTTTTCCCTGTGGCGGATCCAGCGGAGCATGTTGATCTGCTAACTGGGGACGTAAATTCTTCCAACCATCCAAGAGGTTAATCATTTAGGGTTAAATTAACACTTCCCGGACAAAATCCCTCCTCTTCAGCATATTTTTCCCTCCTCGTTTACCCGGCGAAAATTTCTTGAAGGGATAAACCTGGGATAAACCATGGGATCTAGATGGCACTGACACTAAGGGTACGTCCTTCCGGGGGTGCAGCCATGAATTTCCTAAGAGAGGCTCGAATAAAAAGAAAGATGTTGCATAAAAGGGAAAGCGTTCGGCGAAACCAGAATTTATGGGTTTACCTTTTGAAGATCTAAAAAGGTATTTCTTGTTCTAGTGCATTGCATGAGACGAAATGTACGACCCTCAATATATCAGGAGGTGCTGAGTTTACATCAAAAGTAACGTTAGGGATTATGCTATATTACTCAACGTTTCGGCCAGGGGCAATCGTCAGGAGTGATATCAAAAATAGCAGGGTTGACAATTGAAAAAAAACGCGGGAAAAAACGTGCAAAAATACAGGTGAACCACAGAAAGGCATCCTCATTGGTGCACACTTCAAGAAAATCCAAACCAGAAATCAACTAGGTCAAGATAGAATCCTCTGAGGAAGCCCGAGCCGATGGTCCATATACATATCGACACATACATGCACGCACATATATAGACACATATCCAATATAACGCGTAATACATAAAGTATACTTTATGTTTATGTAATTTTATGTGATATACCAAGACGTAGTTTGCTTGTTTAGTTGGGGCCGTAGATTACTATGTGTAGAGATTCGAGGACATTCAGATTAGCGTTGTCCCTGGCTGTTGCTAGAATATCTACTTTGAAGTTTGTGTTAGTGTCGCTGTGTTCCATGTTAGAATGCTTATCGATCATGTGTTCGCCTAAAGGTGTGTATTCTCTACGAAGTCTGGCATCTCCCAAGTGCTCATTGTACCTATCCCTGATGCTAGGCTTGGTTTTTCCGACATAAGATATTCCAACACAGCGGTTGCACGTTATTTTATAAACTACGTTTTTCCGCGTGCATCTACCTTTGAGCCCGCTGCTACAGGTGTGGCACGTTCGTCTACCAGCAGGGCATGGCGACAATTCCAGGGCTGAGCGGACCAGGTAAGATTTCAGCGTAGGTCCGCTAGTCCAGGCTACCCTAACATGGTTTAGATGAGACGAACGGATGGCTGCATTTACCTGTCGACATAGTTGACCAACTATATATGCGGTGCAGTGCAACTAAGTCGTGCAGGTAACTAAGCAGTGCAACTAAGTCGTGCAGGTAAATGCAGTGAAGTCGACAGTGAAGTGTCTGACCAAAAATAATTCCTTTCCCCATGAATGACAACTTCGACAACCGTCTTCTCGATCTGAACCAGATAATTGCCTGGAGGTAATGATCTGACGAAGGTGTGTCAAGTATGAGAGACGTTATGCCTTTGTTGCGTCATTCAGCTGCACCAATGATCATGTTGGCCATGCTGGGCCAGTCATTACACTGTGCTGCGAAGTGCGCCTACATTGTCATGGGGGCGCTCGCCTGGCCTAGAAAGGCGCATACGTTCTAAAGAGTGGCACCCAGAAGGGAGTTTGTACTAGTGCTGTCAAGAGACGCCAGTGTGCTGCAGGAGGGTACCCAAGTTTGCATCAAGGGTGCTAACTATCTCAAACCGCATCATTAATTTCAACAGAAGCATTACCTGGCCCGTGTAAGCGCCTAACTGCAGACCACCGGTTGGCCCAGGAGGGCGCCTGCATTCTCAACCCGTCCCGTCACCGGGGGGGTCTTCAATTGCCCCCTCATGTTTTTTCTCGGATAGAGGACGAACGGCGCGCGGCAGCGCGCCCAAATTTGGCATACCTTTTCGCACATCAATTTGACATGCTTATTCAAAAATGTTAGGTCAGGTCATCTAGGGTCAACGAGTTAGACAAGGTCAAGTGAGGTCATCTCCAAAAAAGTTAAACCAGTCGTCACGCTTTAACGGATAGACATTTTAATAAAACTTTCAGCGTTTGATTATCTTTACGGATGCAACAAAACGTACGAGTGGAATTTTTTTTTTTTTTTTATAAAGTTTTTGACTGCATATAAATTTTGGGTATTTGCCAAATTGCAGTTCAAATACAGGATTCTAGCTAAAGTAAGCATTTTTTAGGGAAGTTGACTTCCAACAACGGTTTTCGATTTGCTCTACCCATTCGAAAAGGAAAATGAAAGAAAACTTGACAACTCAAAATTTGAAATTTCAAAAAAAAATAACATTTTTATTTTTGGGGGCCAAAAAAGTATAGCGCTGATCGATTTCGCCGTCCTTTTATCATTCCACGTCAATTTTTCCTTCTTCATATATCTACAAAATGAACTCCCCGGAGTCAAAAACATAATGTAAGTCGTGAAAAGTCGTGAAATTCCAGCCCCCTGATGCATTGTCCTAAAATTACTTCACCATTAACTGTGTGGATGAAGAAAGAAGTTGCTTCGGAATAGTGAAAGATTGGAAGAAAATAAAAGATCACCACTTCAGGATTAAAAAAGCGGAATGACTCTCACTTCAGTCAGATGCATTTTACAGTATTTCGCACTCGTGTGCAGCATGTGGCAAACTCGTAAAAACCTGAGACAAGGATGAAATAGCACCATTCCATTATCTGTGAATTTCCAGGTTACATCGTCAATTATTTTACACTGCCCTGGTGACGTCACTTTTTGTGGAAAATTGTTTTGGAGGGTGGACCCGGATCCTACTCGACGAGCGCTTTCCGATGACACCTCTTTCGTTTTCGTGCGATGCTTAGTTTGGATTTTAGAGGTCTTCAACCGCCCCCCCCCCCCCCCGAGACTGGGTGTGAAGATTTGACCAGAAAGACCAGAAAGGTTAGAGCACCAATCCGCCAAAAATGATGCCTTTCTTGTCAGGAGAGGAGCATATCATGTAGCCAATGATGGCCCTCTCGAATGATTACGAAGAACATAGTCCGAATGGCTCAGGAAGGTGCCTGCACTCTCAAGGCACACAGCTGTCCGGAAAAACCTGCATCTGGTGAGATAGGTGCCGAACCACGACAGACGGTTATCTGTTTTGCACCTTCTTTACCATTTTGCAGATTTCAGCTTGGTGGATCAACTCGACAGAATGGGTGGCCACCTGGTTCGACTAGGACGCTTCCCCATTCAGATAATATGCTATCCCAGGTCTCGCCGCCCTTGCCGATGGTTGAGTTGATGTCCTGGGCCAATACTGTGCCCATTGCCGAAGGCGCCGTGCCGCCCATACCATGAATGTCGATGACGCACCGAAGGCCTGTTTATCGTCCTGTGGTGAGATGATTGCCCCTCTAGTCCAGGTTAGAGTTGCTCTCGAGATGGACACTCCAGTGATTCGCTCACCTCGACGGTTTCCAAGATCAATTACCTAACTTGACGCCAGATCACCTTTGCGGAGTTACGGGTAATTCTATGAATGTGCACCTAAGACTGAACTAGGCTTCTAGTTTTGTCCATGGGCACTACAAAAAGAATATCTTCCGCTACAATTAACGACGTGTCTACAATTATGTAAACCTCACCTAGCCCCTTACTAATGAGTCGAAGTATTACAGGTCACACTTGACTAATATCCCGGGGTATTAAGAAGCTTTGATGAACCCATTCAGTGCATACATCTGCATCTAAGGCAGAAGTTCGATATCGTATGTCAGTCCACTTCCCTCCTCCCTCCCCCTCTTGCCGGGATACGTTCTACCGCCCGTGTGCAGCAGTAATCTAGGAATGCCTGTTCAATGGCTGGGAAGCCTCTCTGCAGCTACAGGGATAATGAGGTATAATGCCCTATAATGACTGGGATGCTCCTCTCTTAATAGTGCAGAGGTACCCCCATAACGGCGAGGGTGCCTCTTTTGAGGCTACAGAGGTGCTCCTGCAATGACGTTTGCCACATTGCAGACTACAGGAGTGACCCCAAAACGACTGCGGAGTTCCGCTCCAGCCTGCAGCAGGGTGACACCCATGATTGCAAGACATGTGTGTGTGTGTGTGCTACTGGTACATTAAGCAACAGTGGCAGATCCAGACGCCCGTCCACTGGTGACTTAGTATAGGATCAATTCCAGAGCATCCAACCAATTGGGAAACACTTCTGGGGTTTCACTTCCCTTTTAGCCTAGGAACGAAATCAGGATCCAGTTTTCTACTGCAGAATAAGATGAAAGCACGTTTTTGGGATATATTTTCCGTATAAAAATGTCAAGGATCTACTGCAATCAAACCGCTTACGGGGCACGACGTCTTGGTAATTAGAATTTTGTCGTTTCTGCCTGAGCTTAGCCAAATCTGGTGTCAAGCGATACCCGTGATGAACCCTCGAATAACATTTCAAACCGAAACATGTCAAGGTCAAATTTAAAAGGCATCGAGAGTTATTTGGTGGCCTCGCATTTCGTCGATATGGCTTCAGTTTGCAAAACAAGTGTGTCATTTGACTTCGCTTGTTATGCGATATCAGAAGCTTCAGAATTATATACAATTTTGACGGTCAATAGCCGACCTGATTTCTTGGGTCACCTCGCATATTTTTTTTTCGTTTTCGCCAAAGCCTATCAAGATCTGCTATCAAACGATAGCCGTGGTGAATCATCGAGTAACATTTCAAATCTGGACATGTTAAGGTCAGACCTCAACGTCAAATGTTACTTTAAGAGTTTCGAACTCATCGCGTTTGGTCACAATGACATCAATTTGCATCAGGTGGGTTTCATTCCACGTGGCTTGTGGTGCGGAATCAGAAAGCTACGAAATCGAACTAATTTCAAATGTTAAAGGTGAAGCCCAGCTCTTCTGTCGCCCCACATTTATTCTTCGCCAAACTCCGCCTAAATCTAGTATCAAGCAATAGTCCGTGGTGAGCCTGGAGTAACATCTTAAACCAGCAAGATCAATGGCAATCTTCAAGGTAAACGGTCAGTTTGTATTTTTAGAATTTCTTGCAATGACTCCAACTTTCATAAAATTAGTGTCATTCGACGTGGCTTGCCGTATGGTATCAGAAAGTTGAGAAATCGAAATAATTTTGAAGGTCTCGAATGTTCGGTGTGTGTACAATGTTTTTGTATGATATTGCAATAGGAGCATGTCTCTTTGCAGCCATTGTGGTCAGTCTCTCGGCAAGGATTTCCCCATGTTCGGGCCGACCAAGAAAAATGTGACGAAAAAGGACAGCTTCGACGCACCTCACGCGCCGAAAATTTATGGTTTCCGTAGTGACTTTCTCCAAAATTTCTCTCTTGATCTGGTGTATTTTTCATTATAGGAGGGAAGCGACTTCGATCAAGTTGGTTGCGCTTTTGATTGTGATAACAGACACTCATCCTTATTTGAGTAATAGCCAGGGATGTTGTTTTATATACTTTTTGGGGGCAAGTGTCCTTTAATGTTGGCCTTGACCCCTCCCCCTAATCATTTCAACTTTTGGCATGGAAATATATGGAGTGTGTCCCGTCCTAATCAACTTGAGTCTGCCCATTGCCGTCATGCATCTTTCCCCATCCCCCCATTAAATTTAGAAATGGCAAATATACAACACTACTAAGTAACCAAAAACGGAAAAAATTCGCTGGTGCGTCTTGTTGCATCCCGAAAGATAAGCAAACGCTGAAAGTTTAACAAAATTTTTTTTTTTTCGCCGTTAACGCGTGACGACTGGGTTAACTTTTTTGTGACCTCACTTGACCTTGACTAACTCGTTGACCATGGATGACCTGACTTCAAAATTTTGACAACATGCCAAATTGATGTTGGAAAAGGTATGCTAAATTTCGGCTCGCTGCCACGCGCCGTTCTACCTCTATCCACGGAAACCTTAGGGGAATGGTCGTCAACCCCCCGAGACGGCACGGGTTGACCTAATTACAGCATTGTTCGATGGTGATCGTGAAATTGGGCCTAGCACATACGGGATAAAGTTAGGTGTAGGGGAAGTTAATGTATGTTGAGCCTATATTAACCTGGGAGAGTCTGGAGCGCATGGGGGGAGACAGGCTTTCTTTCACATATTCCGAAATCGTGATCTTTTGGGCACAAATCAATCACATCATCATTTTTATACGCAAATTTAAATCCGCTATATTTCGAGTTGTTTTGACGAATGGCCTTGGCTCAAATTATCCCAGGCGTCGGGTAAGTTGATCCTATTGGTATGGAATGTTGATCAGAAGCTTTATTCGTGTAAATAAATGCTGTGACAACTACTTGTAATTGCTACTTTTAGTACTGGTGGAATTATGTGATAATCTTTTTGTCACCTGACGTGTTCTAGTGGATAAGCAAAGAAGCGGGAAAAGGCAACAATGATCAGCAAGTGCCTGGCACAAATCGATAGAAATCTGAAATATGAGCCTGTAGGCCATTAATCACAATAAATCACCGCCCGACTGGTTTCGTCGGTCAGAGGGGAGAAAAGGCAAGCGCTCGAGACGTCAGGAATGGCGCGGTCGCTACAAGTCCCAAATCCCCTCCCTCGGCAGCAGAGTAAACAGGGTAACATCCTTGTGGGGCGGCACGGTGCTGTGCGTGCGCAGCTTTGGGTAGACCGCAGGTTTCCGCCCGTCCCATGCATCCTACCAGCCGAATTTACAAGGCAGTGTGCGAAGATATTTGGAATATGTTTTGCACTGGTCATAATAGATCAATTTAGTTGGCTCCCTTCGAAGCATACTACCTGTATATTTTTAGAAGTATGTTTTACTGTGAAAACACTAATGTGGGCACCGATCAAGTATTTCCTCATGATCGCTGCCCAGGGGTGAAGCTAGTTAGTCATTGGAGTTTAGCCCGCGCACGTCTGGGGAGGGGGGGGGGGCAGATATCTGCCCCCTCCGGTTTTTCCTCATTTGCCGCCAAACTAATAGAGTTAGCTAGGCCAAACCTCGGATAGCTGTTCATTGGTTTTTTCCGCATATCCTCATACATTTTTAATCCTGGGTCATCTCAGGTCAGGTCACCAGGTCAGGCGAAGTGATCCAACTACACTCGGAGTTCTAGGTGGCATAACTTCCACAATAATTGGGCAATTGATTTCAAACTTATAGCATGTCATGATCTCATCAGGGACCATAATACTTATATCGGTTTTTCGTAACATTGACCTTAGGTCAGGTCGCTGCCATGGCTTCCCCATTATAGGGCTATGGTAAAATATACAAATGTTTCCTGGTTACACATTTGCGCTCTGAATGATCTCACAACGGTTGTGGCATGTAGATGGAAGCTATGCTCAATGCTACCACTGACATTTTTGCTCAGTGACCTCACCAAGGTCTATGAGGTCACCTGAGATCACTACACATTTATGCGCATTACATCGCACTGCATTGAGCTAGAAGGATGAAATTACCGTCATTGTGCTTGTGTCGTCAAGACCTGTCGATTGATACCTCACATGACCTCCCTAGGCATTGACATGAGGTCATGAATTCATGACCTTGACCTGAGTTTCGGTTGGCCTGACCTTAAATTACACCACCTATTGTCGGTAGCAAATTTCAAGGACTGTCGAATAGCGTTCGCCATTTGTTTCTATCTGTTACAGGTCCTGAGATATGTGTCAATATCTGAGTCCCACCTGATCTGGTCGAATTTGACCTATCATGACCCAGTGACCTGAATGTTGAACTGAGCGAAAATTACCGAAGCACTTTCGATAGAGCCCGTCACCAGCTATCCAACGCTGTTTTCCGTTTGTCGCTAGCTAGCATAGTTCGAGAGATCTTAGGGAGCAGACATCTGCCCCCCCCCCCCCGGACATGCGAAGTTGGCGCGGACCGCCGGACGTGCCAGTGTTAAGGGCGCATCAACTACGCAGGGATGGGACTTTTTATACTGGGTGTTCCCGGAACCCTGAAAGCGCCCTTCCCCTATCCAATAGTTTAGCCTTTAACGTGGAACTGTATGGAGCTGGCCCCTCAGACCGACATGAGTCCCCGAATTACCCCCATGCATCCCACTGCACAACAACAGATTATGGTGTGAAGCCATACCCTGTGCGTGCGATAGTACGGTAAAATGTATTTACATTCAAAGGGTGGATCAAGGAATTATAGGAAGCAGTCATGGCCTGGTGAGGTGCCACTTCACCTCCTAAGGGGCGCCTCTGACACCCCAAACGAAGATATTTTTAGGCCGATGGCACCCCAGAGTTGAAAGTAGTTGATTTTATTTTGGGACCTGTCCTGGATTTTTCGGTGCTCGTGTCGTTTCGATGTCTTGGTCGAGTCTCCGTGTGAAAAAGTACACATATATATATATATATATATATATATATATATATATATATATACATATATATGCACTATATATTTTAAATATATATATATGATATCTAGTCCCATCTCGGGGGGACGTCTTCAACCGCCTTCCCCCCTCAGGTTTTTCGTGGATACTGGACGAACGGCGCGCGCCCAAATTTGGCATACCTTTTCCCACATCAATTTGGCACTCTGATTCAAAATTTGGAAATTAGGTTATCTAGTGTCAACGAGTTAGTCAGGGTCAGGTGAGGTCACCTCCTAAAAAGTTCAACCAGTCGTCACGCTTTAACGGATACAGATATTTCAATAAAACTTTCAGCGTTTCCTTATCTACGTACAAGTGGATTTTTTTACTACAGATGAATTTTGTGTATTTGCCAAATTGCAGTTCAAATAGAGGATTCTGGCTCAAGCAAGCATTTTTTGTTAGGGCAAGTTGACTTTTAACAGCATTTCTCGGTCTGCTCTACCCATTGGGAAAGGAAAATTGAAGAAAACTGGAAAACTCCAAATTGTTAAATTTAAAAAATAAATAAAAAAATTGGGAGGGCCAGAAAAAAATTAAAGGCCTGAATTAAAGGCCATTTCTCTGTCCTTTTCTCATTCTAAATTTTTTTCTCATATATCCCTCAAAATGAATTCCCCAGAGCCAAAAACATGATGTATGTCATGAAGTCATGAAAAAATCTAGCCCCCCTGGTGACGTCACTTTTGCGGGGAAATTGTTTTGTGGGGTGGACCCGGACCCTACTCGTTGAGCGCTTTCCGATGACACCTCTTTCGTTTTCGTGCGAAGCTTAGTTTGGATTTTAGAGGGGGATTGCTATCTACCCCTGAGACAGGGTGTGAGGATCTGACCGGAAAGACAGCGTGTATATATGCATACATGTATGTATATATATATATATATATATAAGGAATATATATACATCTCTATATATATGCATATATATATATATATATATATATATATATATATATATATATATATATATATATGTGTATATATATATGTGTGTGTATATAAAACCTGTTGCATGTATCTCAATGGTTCCTCATTATGTACTCTGGTCTTATATACTGGTGGGGGTGTTAAGGCTGGAAATGGTACCTGTATTTGAGTCAAGCTCAAACATGATGGGTCTATATCAAAGCCTATAATGCTCAAAAGAAATAATGCTTCAGAACCTATAATACTCAATGTGCATAATTCTTCAGGGGCTCCTGTCCCATGGGAACTTTCAAATCATATAATACTCAAAACCTATAATGCTTTGAAATTCCCAATTCTTATAATGCTTCACTTCAACTAATACTCAGAAAGTATAACTTTGAAGCATCTAATGCTTCAAACCCATTAATGCCAACAGCCTATAAATGCATGGAATCTATAATGCTCAGAGCCTATAATGCTCAAAACCTATATCATCTGACAACTGAATGCCATTATCACCCCTATCAGTTTACTTCACATCTCCAATGCTCCAATACTCACACCACAAATGGGGTCTGAATACAATATGGGGCATGAAATGAAAATCAGTAGATGGTAAACTCAGGGGCCAATCAGCAGTACTTTCAGAGAAATGTGGTGGTGGCTTCAATACCCTGTATATATGGAGGGCAGTGCTAATATCTAATAGCAATATCTAAAAAGTGCTAATATCAGCATGTTCCACCAACAGCTCCTCATTCCTGGCAGATGTGTGGTGGTGTGGAGCTGTGTGCTGTGTGCTGCAGAATTTAAAGCTACCAAATGCCCTGGAAATGTTGCTGTGGCCACAAAATCGCACTGAGGCTTCTACAAATCGCATTGCCCCCACCCCTAAAAAAAATTGTTCCGGAGCACCTAAAAATGACGCTCGGGGTCCAAATAGTCCAACAAGGACACCTATAATTACTGCTGGGGCCCCTGAAAATCACACTGGGGTCTCAAATAGCTGAGGAGGCGCCCACGAAAATCGTGTTCGGGCCCCAAAGGCCGACCAGGACCCCTGAAAATCACACTGTGGGCCCCAAAGGGTTGGACCAGGGTTTGTATAAATCATGCTGTGGGCCAGTGAAAATTACACTGAGCTCAAAAAGTATTGCTAGGTCCTCTGAAATTGACTGACTGAGGCCATGGAGAAATCTGGGCAGGCCACTGAAAATAACACTGAGGTCTCAAAAGCTTGTGTCTAGGCCCCAGCAAATCATGCTGGGACCTAAAATAGAATTGCCAGGTTCCTTGAGAATTCGATTCAACCTTCTCTTGATTAAAATGAAGGATAGTATTATGGAGAGTGGGAAGTTTTGTATCCAAAAAAAGGTGTTAGAAAAGATACAAAGTACATTGGTTCCAAAAAACCAAGTTTCATTTGTGGAAGTTCAAAGCACTTTGCACAAAAAGCACTTAGCACTTAGCACAAAGCAGATACTGTCCTGGCATATATTTCAGTATTTATCCAACTTCTTAGTCCATGTAGTGTTAACACAAAAAAATACTCAAAAGTTCATAATTTCATACTGATGAGCAAAAAAGCCCTTGGTTCCCATCCAATTTAGTCAATTTGTCTTAACAGCCATGTTCAATACTTCAGAAAATTATTTATAAACATATTGAAGAAGTGCTTTGAAATTATACAAAATAAAACTTCATTTTTTTAGAACCAATATACTTTGCATCTATTTAACAACTTTTTTTGCAATACATAACTTCCCACTCCCCACAAAACTATCCATCATTTTTATCTAGAGAAGGTTGAATGGTGCTGGTTCAAGTAATCACATGCTTATCATATTGGATAAAATGCAAAAGAAAAATTAACTGCAAAGCACAAAAAGGAACTTGCAACATCACAATCCAAACTAAAATGACCCCTCCAACTTGGATGGTCAAAAGAAATTCTTCTCTAAACACAAAATGTTCAAGTTTACATCCAGTCCTGGGTATAATGGAGTTATCAAGGGCTAAACAAAAGCACATGCCTTTTTTGATATTCCCGTCACAATTTTCATCAGTACCAATTGGATGCCATTATGATAATGTTTCCTCAACCAGATTGAGCAAGCCCAGTAATACATACATGAGAGCTGTAATTATGTACTTATGTGAATACTTGAGTATGCCAGAAACCATTTCACCAGAACATTGCCATTTGTACTTAATTATTCATCATGGTAATTTTGACAGGTCATAACAAAATACCAGATTGCTTCAATTTGCCATTTTGGGCAGTATGGGACTGCTCCATACTTCCTCAATTTTATTCATCAAAATGCTTACATTAAGAAGCTTTATACTGCCTACTTCAGATCCAGAACTCAACAGCTGTGATTTGAAGTGATGTAATATTGTCAGCACATATACACTGTGATGAGGGCTTATCACATTATTATATGGATATATATAGCACTGCTACTTGCAAATGTTTTGTTACATTTTTGTTCTCATAAGTAGTGCACAGCATGTACAGGTGAATACATGCATTGGTGCTGTGTAGCTTAAGGGAACTTCAATTAACAGGGTCATAATTCACCCATCTGGCAATATTTCACTAAGCCACTCTTCATCCATTGCAATCCACATGCCTGTCATATTCTACACCATTCCTCATATACTCTGATCCTTCATATCACAATATTGCAGATGCTAAAATAGGACCTTGTGACCATGTAGCATAAAAACATGCAACAAGAACATAAAAATGTAGCTATCTGTCAATTAATCAAAACACATGCCTGGGCACCTATGTAGGTAGGTAGGTACCAGCAAAACAGTGGCCCACTTAAACAGTTCAGTGTTACAGCTATTCACAACTCATCCCATGCTTCCTGGATTTAAAATGTCAGCATAGTCCATTAGTTGATTGACAGCAGAACTTTGCTTGCAGGCCCCAGGTATCATGAGAGACTTGGGATGAGATAGAGGGAGAAGAACTAGCATAATGATCCACATGCATTACAAGCAACCACCAAATATAATTATCACATCAGTTTTAATAACAAAATAGGTGTTACTGTTTTACTGACAAAATAACAACAAAAGTATACTTGATCGATGTCAACCAAGTTTATCAATCCATACCTGATACTAATGACATGCTCACACTGCACTAGTAAATATTCACAACACACCCAATGAGTAGGATGCAAGTGCACCAACTGACTTGCTACTTGCCATCTATTGGGACATAGGCTGCAGAATATAAAATGGTTTAAGGAAAATTACACTAAAGTGATCTGTCTAAAATCAGTGAACTCTCACCATGAAGAACAATTTTTCATAATGAAAAAGCTCAGAAAATGTATTGGAACCAATTCTTATTGATGTTAAGGGCTTTTCTATCTACTTTTTTTGTTCATGTCTGGAATGTTTAATTGAAGGGAGGAATGACTTGGAAGGCTCAAAAGCTAGTAGACATGAGGGCAAAATGTCACTGTAAAACCGACTATTGTCATGCCATCTAATATGCAGCCATCACAGCCACATTGCAACACACATACCTTTGTAGTGTGCCCTCAGGCTATTTTGTGTCAAGCCAACATCTTGAAACTTATCCTTCATGCTCCAGCAGGTTGGTAGCGGTGTCTCATTTGAATCAACCATGGGATATAGATGTTTTAAACGTTCTAAAAACTGATCCTGTCCTATTGCACAAAGGTCCATGTTTGCCCTTTGTGATCGGGCGCCAGCCACCAGGGATTATGGCCTCGAAAATATCGAGGCCCTTCGTGGGCAGTGCGCGAGAAACCTTGGTGCTTATGAACTAAGGCTGTATCCAAACTTCTTCTAAAGTTTTAACGGGACAGAATGAAAATTTATGAGTTAACTAGGGAAAGAGAGCCAGTCCCACATCACATACGTCCTCCTACGCTCTCCAGAACCTGTACCATACTTCAAGGCTAGATACAGCAAGATGGAATACCTAGACAATTTGTTTACATTATGCGCAGGCATTTCATGACGTCACTAGCATATCAACTAGTCTGTTCACTTGCTCAGAAAACAACTTAAATGATTTGATTTTTCGAGCTAGATGAGGATATTTTACAGAACGGTAGTACGGGGAATATTTAACAGTAGTACGGGGAATACTTAACAATAGCACAGGGAATGTTGTACAGTAACACGGGTAATATTTTGAAGAATTGTCCCTTGGGGGACGACGCCGAAAACATGCATGAACATTAATAACTTGGTATTGATTGGTAAACTTCACCACACAATTAAACTTACTGATCACTATGGAATCACTCCTGCAACAATTTACATCTCAAAATAGACCAGATCGTTGAGCATTTTCGATATAATTTGTTTCAGCAAAGATGCACTGCGAAATAGTACGGCCTCGATGGATATCAGCGTGTTTGAAGTTTGGTCGTTGTTATGGGTTGATAACAACTCTTCATTTAACCTTTAATTGTCTTACTGGTCAGATTCTCTATTATATGCCCACACCCTCCAATTTCCAAACTAAGCGTCGCACAAAAACAAGAGGTGTCATACAAGTATGGCCTAAACCACTCCCAAAATGTAACGTCGCTAGGGGGTTTCATTGGATCACGAATGACACCAAGTTTTAGGCTTTGAGGATTTCATTGTCGGGAATATTTTTAAAACAAAACTTTTTGTTCTGCAATCAGAAAGGGATAGCGAAATCTCTAATCGTCCCAAAATAGTTTGCCCATCCGAAGAATAGAAATGCCAAATTTTTAAGTTTGCAAAAAGTTTGCAAATTTCCGATGTCTTAAATTGTTTTCATATTGGGCAGAGCGCACCCAGAAATGTTGCTTTAAGTAGACGTGGCCTCATAAAAGTGCTTGCTTTCGCCAGAATCTATCATTTTAAACTTAATGAACAAATATGCAAAATAAATGTCATGAAAAACGCAAAATATCAAACATCTCTGTGGTGCACTATGCCGCATTCATAAAGATAAGAATGCACTGATTGGTTGGCTATTGGAATTTAGGGGCGCGTCGACTGCGTTGGTCATGCAGCGCCCATAACATCGTCAGTGAAACATTGGCATGCAAGCAACATCATCAGTGAAACAGTGAAATGGAAGCAACATCAGTGAAACAGTGAAACAGAAAGAGCAAGCGCAAGCAAACATCAGTGAAACAATGGAACGGGAGTAACATCAGTGAAACGGTGAAACTGAAAGAGAAAGAACAGGCAAACATCAGTGAAACAGTGAAACGGGAGTAACATCAGTGAAACAGCGAAGCAGTAAGAGCGAGCGAAGATCAGTTAGAGCGATATGTCACGGTTCCGAGCATACAGTGCTACATGCCAGTTAGATGTGCAAATCACTCTAAATTTGACATCAGAGAGAAAGCGAAACAGCTGTCCTGAAGTTACAACGCGTGAGTGGCCACTCAGGAGTTCACGGAGTGACGGCGGCTGCACGACTCCAAGAAGGCGTCTTCGAGCATCGGCGAGCAGGGGGCAGGATATCAGAATGTGACGTACTGACAGTGGTGCACATCGAGGGCAGTTTGGCCTGTTCTCCCCACAGAGCAGATAGTGGTACGTTGGGTGGGCGTGCCCTAGCCTAAGGCGACAGAGCACGACCTCGTCCCGCCTCGTCCTACAATAGGACGAGGGCCACTCTCCAAGACATGGCTTGATTGTTCCCAGTTTGTTGTCCTGCAGTGTGTCCCAACTAGACTGACATGTTTCAAAAACAAAGGTCGTGATAGAGCGGTCATACTCCCTCGCGGGGAGCAGCATAGCTCGCGTATGAGGCTTGTGCTGCTCGTTTTGCAGCAGCATCGGCTGCCTCGTTCCCCACGATGCCGATATGGCTCGGAATTCCAACAGAGGACAATAGTCTTCCCAGCTTGAGCGAGTGATCCGAGACGGCGTAAAACGTCCTGTAAAGTGGTGTCAGGTGGGTTAAACTGTTTTAGCGCCCAGAGACTGCTCAGTGAGTCAGTGAAAATGACATGCGAGGCATCCTGCCCCACTTCAATAAAACTGAGGGCCTTTGTGATCGCCACCAACTCTGAAGTGTAAGCAGTTGCATGCGATGTTAGATAAAAATATCTTGACAGAGGCCCAATAACAAATGCACTGCACATACCAGCGTCAGACTTGGATCCATCTATGTCAGTTGGGATGTATCCCTCGAACGAGGTTATGTGCTCTAGCGCACATGACAGTCGATACTGTGGTGAAGCATGGTCCTTTCCAACCGAGGAAAGACATATATATTACAGGTGGAGTCACTTGCCATGGCGGCGTTTGAACCGGATTGAACCACATAATCCCCTTCGGTCGAATCCCGCTGTCCTCAAAGAGCCTGCGTATGCGAACGCAGAATGGGGTGGCATGTATGGTGCGCCCGCGACAGAATGATGAACAAACTGGGGATCCGACAGAAACACACTCTTAACTCTTTACAAATCAATCATTCGGCCAATTTTGGAATACGGATCCCCACTCTTCGAAAATGCGACTAAATCAAGCATCAAAATTATAGATTCTCTACAACGCCAATCCTTACAAATAGCCACAGGAGCATACACCACTTCGCCTTCTTTCGTTCTTCACATATATAACCACATACCAGAACTGAAGCACAGACGCACAGAAACACTTAAGATATCACTACAAAACACAACTCATCGCACAACACCCATGCACCCAAACATTAAAACTCCGCACCAAACGCAAACACCAACTCATGAACGTAACACGACTCAAAACTACAACAGGTTGCCGCATCCACCAACACGCAAATATATTACACATCACACTCCCCACAGCAAAATCACTCCCACCACCCAATGCATGGTGGAAACACCAATCACCAAAAACACACCTCCCCATCGACAAGCTAAAACACACTTAAACAGACGCACAAATACACCAACTATTCCTCCACTTTAAAGCTCAACATCCAAACCACAACATCATCTACACGGACGGGTCAAAATCACACACACAGGAGACGGGTACAGCGGCGGTGCTGTATCCCAATGCAGCACCGCCGTGGGTCATCCTTCGTGCCCGTCTGCATGACACAGCATCCACATACACAGCATAATTATTTGCAATCTTCTCGGCATACTGCACCATCTACAACACCAAAATTCAACACAACATCATAGCCACAGACGCAAAATCAGCATTACAGAGCATAACACCCCACTACCAAATACAAACACCCCCTCATGGCCAAAATACTACACATCCACAAACAACTCACTCTACCACAACGACCAACACTACTCTGGATCCCAAGTCACACAAACATACACGGCAACGAACACGCAGACACCGAAGCCAACATAGCCACAGCACTACAACAAACTGCACCCTGCCAACTTTCACAATTAGACTACTACCCCACAATACGCCAGGCAATCAACAAAGACATTCAACAAACATGGGACACAATAATCACGCATCTTCACGAAATACACCCAAAGCACGACCTCTGGCACACCATTAACCAAGACAATAGACAAAAGGACGTACACTAACACGCTTACGTCTCGGACACACTGCACTCACGCACTCATACCTCTTACAACAACTCCTACGACCACAATGCACAACATGTCAACGAACACTCGCAGTTAAACACATACTCATATACTGCACCAAATACAACACAGAAAGGCAACACATCACAAATTACTGCAACATGAACAACATCCCACTAAACATCACGACACTTCTCAACGATGACCATCCAACATTACACGAGCACCTTTTCCACTTTCTCTCTATCATACGCCTGATCCACGAAGTATGAGAAAAAAGAAAAAAAGATGCTTAAAACAAAGAAAAACAAAAAAAGAGAAAATGAACAAAAAGGGGAAGAAAATGAAAAGATATTTCAAAAAAGAAAAACAGAAAATCAATTTAAAAAAAAACTAAAAAAACTAACCCCACGTGATAATTACTAACTACTAACGTTCTTACATTGTAAAATCAATACTGGCGATGACCTGACCCCAACCCTCCATCTACACCCCGCGCCATGGCACCGACCGGACTGGCAAACTCTATTCTCCTGCACCAACTCAGCTTCGACTCCTACCTCATCTGCCTGCAAGACGTCTCAACTTCTCCTCCGTCTACGCGCCATTCTTCAAGTCGTCTCAACTCTCTCACAACTCGCCTCTACAAGACAACTATGATCTTCTTCGTTTCCTCTCATCCCTACCACATTACTCTTCATACCCTTTCACCCCCAACAAACAACAACACAAAATACTGACACCACAAACGCCCCCCGGAGACAGCCGACATCACCACGCGGTGGCAGGCTGGCCAAACACATATACACACACACACACACACACACTTTGTATTAAAACTGTTATTAAGCCTAGCAACAAAGTCCGGCCAATCAGCCCTTCTAAAATTCCAGTGCCGTAGCCTTGAGCCCAGAATGGCTCCGTCGACACAGTTATGCCAGACCGGAAAATGGTCGCTCCCTCTAGGATCGGATTCAACAGACCAGTCGGAAGGTTGCACCACCTGTGGGCTCGCCGCACTAATGTCCAGCACGGAAGTGCTTTGCGATCGGAATCCTATATGAGTGTGTGCACCCGTATTTAAAATGCATAGCGATTCTTGCAGGAAGAACGTGTGGAGTTGTCGTCCGCGTGAATTACTATCGGCGCATCCCCAGGTTGTATGATGAGCGTTAAAATCTCATAGAAGTAAGACGGGAGGAGGGAGCTTGGCTAAGAGTCGTCCGAGTTCTGCTGATGGTAGAAGCCCGCCAGGTGGGAGGTATATAGAGCATACTGATATGTTTCTGTTGGGTTGTCATGACGAAAGATCTGATAGTTATTTAAGTAAAACAGGGTTCCAGCTAAAGGCTTCGTCTCCTGTAGACAGACAGCTACCGGAGAGTGCTCATTCACCATAACTTGGAGTTATTCCAGGCTGGTCCTCACACCCCTGCAGTTCCATTATAAAATTAATGACGACATAGTTGATTCGACTTGACTAGATGTGACTATAAAAGGTGACCTCGTTACATCACTACTCTAAAAATGTGGAGATGATTTGGTGTTCGGATGATCTAGGACGAGATCTGTGTTGTCCCCCACCGGGTGGTGATGGTGTCCATGGTGGTGTTCGCTTACGTCAAGTGGACGTCGCTTTAAGTGGTGTGGGAGGCGGGCCCATGGACCCTCCAGTCTCTGGGGGACCCGCGGGGCTGACCCCAGGTGCCGGGGACGGTGGGGGAGTCGTCTCGGGAAACCGTCGCTCAACCCGTGGGCTTCGCGACGAATCCCTGGATCCAACACGCGCCGCCCGTCCAGACGCGCCCATATCGGCTGCCCCCTGGCGGACCTCGATTGGGAGACGAGGTCGGATCGCGAGAGGTGCAACTACCGGGACCCGTCGTGAGGCCACGCCACCATCTCCAGAACCAGGCGGAGGGTTTTGCGTAGCCCTGGATGGTGCTAGTGTGGGCTGGCTTGGTGTAAACACGGCGGAGGTGGTAGGAATGGACACCAGATCATTGCTGGAGGCTTTGGCAGGTCTCTTGGTCCGTTGGACATGCCGCCATTCCCTTGGAGCCTGCTCTGAAGCAGGCGACGTAGCAGGAGGGTGCGGTGGAGCCGGCAGCGGGGAAGCAGCGCATTTTGGCGCTTCGGAGGTCTCAGTCACTTGCATTCGAGGTGCTGCTGGCGAGGCGACGGATACGCCGAAAGAGTGGAGGAGTGCACACAGATGTGCAATGAGATCCTTGGTGTTGTCTTCGTGTGCCTGTTGTGCGATTGGTGCGGCGCTTTTCACCTTCAATGCATATGATATTTTAGGGTGGGACTGTTCGTATATTTCCTTAGCCTCACGGAACGTTACTTTGTGTGTGTGTTTAATTGCAATGATTTATTTTTCCTTGACATGAGACGTACATGCGCGGTCAAAAGAGGTCTGGGGGTTCTGTCAGCGCCCACAGTTTACACAATGTGGCGTTTCGGATGTGCACTGTTCGGCACTGCGGTCAGATGCAGCGCATTTCCCACAAGCAGGACGATTTCTGCAGAACTGATTTGTGTGACCATATCTCTGATACTTGAAGCATCGCATGTGGTTAGGCAGGAAAACCCGAACCTTTACACGTATGTAATTCACACGTATCTCTCATGGTAAGTCTATTGTTTTAAAAGTTAAAGTGACATTGTTTGTTGTAATTGTTTCTGTGCCTCTTCTCGTTTTGATCCTTCTCGCTTCAGTTACTCCGAATTTGGATAAGCCGTCAACTATCTTCTCCTTTGGTACGTCCTTTAAGTTGGTTATGCCACGCGATGAGTTTTTGGTTTGATGGGCTTTGACTTTGATTTGGATGACCTCGTCGACCCTCCTATCCCCCTTCCGTACATTGTACGTGAATTCGGATGCCTCCAAAACTTTCTCCGCCTCTGCCGCCCGAGCGAATTCAACCTCTAGAGCACTTTCTTTCAGTTTTTCACATCAGGTAATCTTCCCAAATCTGCCACACCCGTTTTGGCGATGAAATTGTGACGATGTGGCGAGACATTTCGACAGTCAACGGAAGACAAGGAAACGTTGGGTAGCGGGATTGTTTCCCCGCCGCTTACCCGACGCGATTTGTACGGTACCTATTGCAAGTTTTCGAGCCTCGGAACGAGATTTCGGGGGCCCGAAGCACATATTTGGAGACCCCTGCACGAATTCTGGTGGACTGACGTGAATTGTGATGGCCCCAGTGCGAGTTTTTGAGCACCGGCACGATTCTTGGGAGCTTATGCCTCTCAGGATAGAGGGGGCATTTGCCCCTTTGATATGCCACTGCGGCCACTGAAGAAGTATGTTTTTGTCCCAGAGTGACATTCCGGTTAAGAACTGATTTTTGGAGCAGCTACAACTTTTGGGGCCTGGTGCGCCATTCTGGGCCTCCAGGGTGATTTTCAAGGGCTGCGACGCGAATTTTTTTTTATATAGTCCAATGTAATCTTTTGGGCCCCGACGTCATTTGCTTTGATCCCTAGCGCGAGCTTTAGCCGCCTGGATACTTTTTTTTGGTCTAAAACGTTTGAGGTTTTTGGCATCATTGTTGGGTCCCAGAGTTCAAGTGTTTCTGTTTTTTTTGTTTTTTGTTTTTGTGAGTGTTTTTTTAGAGTTGGTCCCATGTCCGGAGTGTTTTTCGTTGCTCCGGCTTCATTTGTTAGTTCCTTCCTATGAGACTTGTGGAAAGGTACGACTCGTCATGCTACTAGATTGATTTTCATGGTCCGGTCGTAAATGTTAGGTACACCCAGACTCAGCGTGGTTTTCAGGGGCCCCGGTCGGATTTTTTGGGTCCCTATCGTAATTCTGAAACACCCTGGCACGACTTCTACCATTTCTTATGGGTTTCCTGCAAATTATAGGCCTCATCTCGCGCCATAAGTATCTTGTCCAATTTCCTGGAGATCTTTACCGGTTTTCAAAGTCTTATGTCCTACCCTCCCCCATATTCAGTGTCCTCTCTCGTCTTGAAGGGCCCTTTCTTACATCCTGGGGCCCTTTAGCATGGCATGGGGCTTCCTCTCATGTACCAGGGGCATTCTCTGCCAAATTAGGGGCCTTCTGCCACGCCTCGTGGGCCTCCTCCTTTATCCTGGCAAAGCCTTACCAGTCTTGAGGGAATTTTCAATTTTGGAAACCTCACACCCCTTCATACCTGTTACCACTCCCATCTTAAGGGCCTCCTCTCATTTTCTTGGAAATTGTTCCGGTCTTCGGGCCCGCTATAATTTTTCAGTCCCTATACAGTGGGCATAAAATAAAAAGGCCGAGGTTTTCAGGAAGGTCCGAGTGCATCCCGCCCCCTCGAATTTTGCATCCAGAGGCTGCTTTCGCGGTGGCGCTGCTCCAAAGAAATGACGCCCCTCCAGACAAGTGCCCCCATGACAATTCCTGGATCTACCTCTGATTACAACATTGCTCTCTCGCGGCTATGAACTCCGGCTAGTTGTAAAATTGTGCGAATTCACGCATGGCTTCTCTTGAAAAGATTAACAACTTCCGTTGAACCATTAAGAGGAAAGCGGCAATTTGAGAAAATTATATATTTTATATGTCCGGTACAGCAATGTGGCAGTGTAAATTAAAAATCAGTGATGAGAGCACGGTCCGATCAGGTGATGGCGGATGTCTTGCGGGAGCCCCTAGTCATATAGGATACGAGTGCTTGCTATCAAAACGGCTGCAAACAAAAATAGATTTGGCCTTCTTACTCCTCTTACACTCGGTCATTGCAAACACGCCGAATCTTCGACATCTTTGAACTTATTTCGATATCTCAACATTAGGATACCGTACGGCAAGCCACGTCGAATGACGCCCACATAATGCAAATTGAAGCCATAGCCACGAAACGCGAAGACTCTGAAAATTAAGCGAAGCTTTGACCTTGAGGCATGATCTGACATGTCTCGGGTTGAAATGTTACTCGAGGGTTGCCCACGAGCATTCTCATGATGCCAAGTATGGATAGCTTTGGGAAAAAAAAAGAAACGCGGGGCGATCGGGGAAACGAGTTCGACCTTTGACTTTGAAAATTAATGTGATTTCTGAACAATTTCCTTCAGTGCCATTGACTTGTCCTGGCTTGAAATGTCACTTGAAGTGCACGACGGACTATTGCTTGATACAAGATGTGGGTAAGTTAGGGCAAAGAAAAATGCGAGGTGACCAAAGAAATCGGTTTGACCTATGACCTTAGAAATGAGTTATATTGTGTAATATTACAATACGACACAAGTAACGTCGAATGACACCCATTTGGTGCAAATTGAACCCATAGCGACGAATCGCGAGGACGAAAAATCCAAACTAGCCTTTGATCATGAGGAGTTTGACCTCGACATATCCAGGTTTAAAAATGTTACTCGAGGGTTCACCATGGGCTGTCACTTGACATACATTGTTACGATTGTCCATTCGTTGTCACGAATGACATCCATTTTCTGCAAATTAAAGTCATAGCGACGAAACGCGATGGCATCAAAGAACTCAATCAAACCTTTGACTTTGACATGTCTCGGTTTCAAATGGAGCTGGGTAGGCCTGGGCGAAAACCACACAAAAAAAGATGTGAGGCGACTTAGCTTTCTTATACTGCATAGATACGTCGAATGACGCTCATTTGGTGGAGATTGAAGCGATAGCAACCGAACCTCGCGTTCCGTCGATATCGCTTCAATGTCGCCATCTAATAAATGAAGGTAACCTTTGGCCCAGAAGTTTGACCTTGACATGTAACGACTTGAAATGTTGTGGTATGGTTCACCACAGGCTATTACTGGATACCAAATCTGGGCATGTTTGGGTGAAAACGGAAAAAAATTGGAGACAACCGAAGAAACTTGCTTACGTTGATCCTTAACCGCTAAAGTGGTAATGCGAGACCTATGCAGTTCCTTCCAGCGTGTTCAGTTTTAATTGATTCGAGCGAAACCCGTCGCTGAATGCCGATGCCAATGCAAATACGCCTCTGACGAACTCGTCGCTGAATACGAATACAAGTACGACGTTAACTTGATGTACGTGCTGCCCATGACTTCCCTCAGTTGTATTGAAGATACCCAAGAACATCCAGAGTCGCATTTGTTCAAGATCAAGATCAATATATGAACAGGGGAATGCAGCCTAAGACGTATACAGCCTTGTGATAATGCAGATGTGTTGCCTAGCAGAGCATAATTTTCCACTCAAGCGAAAACAGAAGATGGTCAAGGTTGATGCTATTCAAGAATGGCCTCGAAGCAGAAATTTCTAACGTTTGCTGATTTACTAATCGGACAGTGTGTGCCGACTCGATTATGCCTGTCTAATGTGATGCCTGTGAAGCTCGTTTATTGGCTACATCAGCTTTAATATTTTTGGTGATTCTCTTACGTATATATTATGACTCTATAAATGATTAAATATAATATCGCGGCTACGATACTCAGGTAGCCAGGCTTGGGAGACACGGATTTGTGTGTGTGTGTGTGGGGGGGGGGGGGCAAGTCGCTACTTTTCAGAAATTGGGGACATGCCCCCCCCCCCAAAAAAAAAGGTTACACCTATGCTTTTGCTGAACTCCTTGCAGCCTGATCGGCCAGCTCGTTACCACGTATTCCGACATGTGCTGGGATCCAGCAAGGTGTTGCTTGTTTTCCCATGTGATATATCCAGGGGCGTCGCCACGGGGGGGGGGGGGCAGCGGGGGAATTACCCCCTGCCGTGACACTGGGGGGGGGGCGCCGCACCCTGATATTTGAGGAGGCCCCCAGGACGAAAAGGAGGCCCTCAGGACGAAAAGGACGCCCCCATGACGAAAAGGAGGCCCCCATGATGAAAAGGAGGCCCCAGGACGAAAAGGAGGCCTCCGAAACGAGAAGGAGGCCCTCCAGGATGAAAACTAGGCCCTCCAGGATGAAAAGGAGGCCCCTAGGACGAAAAGGAGATTTTCCAAATTATGGGCCACCGAGAGGAGGCCCATATTCTGAAGAAAAACAGTCACCTAGGAGATAGTAGGAGGCCCCAGAAATCAAGAGAGTGTCAACAGTTGGCATAGAGGCCCCCAGGACGATAAGGAGGCCCCCGGAACGAGAAGGAGGCCCCAGGACGAGGAGGCCCCCAGGACGAAAAGGAGGCCCACAGGACAAAAAGGAGGCTCAGGACGAAAAGGAGGCCCCAGGACGAAAAGGACGCCCCCAGGATGAAAAGGAGGCCCTCTAGGATGAAAAGGAGGCCCCAGGACGAAAGGGAGGCCCCAGGACGAAAAGGACGCCCTCCAGGATGAAAAGGAGGCCCTCTAGGATGAAAAGGAGGCCCGAGGACGAAAAGGAGGCCCCAGGACGAAAAGGAGATTCTCCAACTTATGGGCCACCAAGAGGAGGCCCATAATTTGAGAAAAAAGCAGTCACCTAGGATATAGTAGGAGGCCCCATAAATCAAGAGAGCTTCAACAATTGGCACGGAGGCCCCCAGGACAGTAAGGAGGCCTCCGGAGCGAGAAGGCGGCCCCATGACGAGGAGGCCCCCTGGACGAGAAGGAGGTCCCTGTACGAGACAGAGGCCCCCAGGACGGCAAGGAGGCCTCCGGAGCGAGAAGGCGGCCCCATGACGAGGAGGCCCCCTGGACGAGAAGGAGTCCCCCTGGACGAGACGACGGAGGCCCCCAGGACGAGAAGGAGGCCCCCAGGACGAAAAGGAGTTCCCAGGAAGAAAAGAAGATTCTACAAATTAGGGGCCTCCAGGAGGAGGCCTCTAATTTGAAAACAAAGCCACTCAGGAGAGGGTAGGAGGCCCCAGAAATCAAGAAGAGTGCCAAAAATTGGCACGGAGGCCCCCAACATTGCAAGGGAATCTATAATACGGGAAGGGAGCCCCAAGAAAACGAGAGGAGGCCTTAAGCTAGAAAAGAAAGCCAGTGGATCTGAGATGAGGTTTCGGAGCAGGGACATCGCCACCGGGGTGGGGGCAGCAGGGGCAATCGTCTCCAGCCATTGCCTTGAGACTTGGGGGGGGTGTGCCCCCTGTAATTTTAGGAGACCATTATCCGGAAATGATAGGACAAAAGGGTGAGCAAGGAGCCCGACGGGACAGAAGATGATGCTGTCAAGGTGGATCCAAGACTGACAACGAGGCCCCCAGAAAATATAATCAGGTTCCTATAAGAGACATAGACCAGAGATTGTGAGGAGGCCTCCAGAACGAAAAGGAGGCCCCCCCCCCCCCCCCCCACCAGGACAAAAAGAGACCTCCAGGACGAAAAGAATGCCACCGAGACGGACAAGAAGCCACCCAAAGTTACACGAGAAGGCCTCGGATGGGTGGCAAGATATCCTTAATGTGGAAAACGAGGCCCCTAAGATGGAAGAGAAGGACCCTACAATAGAAAATAATGAAAAGATATATTTATCTGGACGAATGAGGGTGCCCCAAGATGGGTAAGAAGGTCCTCCTAGGAATGAGAGGCCACAGAGACCGACCAGATGATACCCACATTTTAGAAGAGTACCCAAGAAGAAAAGATTTAGGACTGAGGCACAAAAGTAACCTGCTAAGAGGACAATGAGGCTCCAAGCACAGATTAAATAGGCCTCCAAGACGTGAAAGGAGTCCCAAGATTCTAAAAAGGAGTCACTTAAGAGAGGGTAGGAGGCCCCAGAAATCAAGAAATTGCCAAAGAATGGCACGGAGGCACCCAGAATTGCAAAGGAATCCCCAGTACTGGAAGGGAGGCCCCAGAAAATGAGAGGAGGCCCCAAGACGGAAAAGAAACCCAGTGGATATGAGATGAGGTTTCGGAGACGCAAAAGTAGGCACCAACACGAGTAAGGTTCCCGAAAAAAAGAAACACTAAAACGAGGAGGGATTTCGAAAATGCATTAGGCAGTAGCGCAGAAAGACGCGGAGGGTCCAACAAAGAACAACGAGGAAGGGCCTCGGTTCGATAGCCATTCTGGGAGGATAGCAGCAAAGATATCCTGTGCATCAAAGCTGAGCGGAATCTGGATTTCATAGCTACCAGAAAATGTGGGACGTATGGAATTAATGATCTGATTGAATTACTCGACTTTTCGCAACGGACGCCCATACTAAACATTTCAGCACGTCAAATATAGCGCTTCAAATATAGCGTCAAAATATATCATGTGGCAGTAATTAGCAAAAGGCAGAAGGCCTAGCAGAAACCGTAGCATCGCACGAAGTGTAGCGAATGCACCGAATGTGCAAGATGAGTGTGCACGTGCACGGACGTTGGCGTCATGGCGACCGGGTGATATGAACTGGAATGCCCGAAATTGGAAATTTTATATTTCAATGTGACGGGTAATATATTTTATAGTCAAGTGAGGGGTTTAATATATTTTCTAAACTCTTGCTCGTTTTAAGGCTTTGTTGCTTTTTATGCACCGAGGATATTTTTACGTGTCAGGACGTTTTCGGAGATTCCGATGTGCTTATAACAGCTCCTGATCTTTTTGTTCGATTTGCCATTTTGCCTTTTGTAGCTTAAACCACTTTTTTCAGACCCTTGTGCATTAGAATGATCCCTGCGTGCCTTGAGAATTCCCAGTGTATTTTTTTAGAGCTCCATGAACGCATGTTTAAGGCCCTGTCGCTTTTTTGTGAGATTGTGTGCTTTAGAGCGTCAGTTGTATTTCGGCCCCCGTTGTGCTCTTGGAGTCCCGCTGTGCATATTTGGGGCTTCTAACGCACATTTGTGGGCCCTAGTTCGGCTTTGGGGCTTCGGTGCGATTTTGCTGTGTCCCATTTTGACTTATCGCTCCCAGGTGCATGGTTCCGGGTACCCAACGCCAGTTTTCTTGGCTCAATGTGATTTGTATTGGTCCTTTCTGATTTTGTTTCTCAAAAGTCCGAATTCCGGCCCAACATTTCGAGACCCTGGCGCCATGTATTTGCATCCCATCTCGATTTTTAGAGATTCGATATGTTTTTCGGCGGCGTACACAACTTGTGAAGGCATCTGGTAATATGTTCTGTGCTCCAGAGCTATTTTACTGACCCTGACATTGATTTTTTGGGAATCCCTCCTTATTTTGGAGGGCTCCAGCTTCACATTTTCGGATGCCGATCCGGTTGTTGTGGCATAGGTGTAATTTCAGCATTGTGAGTTGATTTATCACGAGATACCAAAATAAAGCGGTAGAATTGAGTGGGGGAGTTAGGGTTGAAATCCGACGAATCAGGGAAGTTAGTGTCAGATTAGGCCCCTCCACAGGAGAATGCAGTTGATTACTAATCATTTCATTTCGATAGGTCCCATTTGACAAAGTAGCGGCCGAAATTCCAGACGTTCGTGAAGAATTTGTTATTTTAGCTTGTTTGACAGGTGCCTTGCAGCCAGCACCAAATGTTATAAAAATTCGCAAATTCCTAAGGTTCCGATCAGAAAAGGAATGTAAACCACTTCTTGTTGTCACCTTCGCGAAATTATCGTTCTAGGACTGAGAAATGATCGCTTTAGCTTTGCTTAGGGCATCAAGCTGGTGGTAACCTAGGTATTTATCCACATATGACCTATTTATACCTTGGTATAGCCCAGTTTTCACCGATAAAAATATTATTGCTATTGCGTGTTGAGTAAATAATGCACCATGCCAAGAACAAACAGTGGATAAATATTAAATCATGTTTCCCCATTCGCGACCCATACTAAAGGCTTAAAAACAATAGGAGGCCCTAACACAATGGAGGCCCCCTTTCGGGGAGCAGGAGGCCCCCTTTCTACCTTGCCCCCTGGAAGAATTTCGTGACGATGCCACTGGATATATCGAAGTAAGTTGCGATATGTTTTGTACAATGACATGTTGCTGGTTAATACTGTGCAAGGCCAAATAACTGCTCGGAGACTCAGTCAAAATAACATGTAAATCCCTGTCGTCGACCTCGCTGTATGGAAGTGTTTTGCTGATGGCTATAAACCCGGCAGTGAAGACCGTGGCGTGTGGCGGCAGGGAAAAATACCTTAAGGTGGATCCTCTAACGAAAGCACTACCCATGCCTGTGCCTGTCCTTCAACCATATGTGTATGTGATGAAGTAACCATGGCATCTTGAAGAAACGTGCTCCAATGCACGTGATAGCAGCTCCTCTTGCCATATCTGGTTTTCTCTCGAAGGTAGAATGTCAATGAAGGGGAGACCAGTTCTCACTGGGGAGTAATTATTTGCTCGTACTGTCTAATTCCTTGCATTCGAAGTCTCATTTATATCAGGAGGAGCGTCCTCATTCTCACACAGTAAGGCGTTCCTCTCCTAGCGAGGCCACACAGGACCGCATGCATGTCGCGGGAGAGCACCGCTGGATATGATTGGCGTATCGGAAACTACCGTATTTTGCAGGCGTATCGGAGACCGAACATTTCACGCCTCATGGACAATGGCGGTTCGTGAGCATCCGCTAGTACGCTGACTGTTGGGGATGCACGAAATGTTCCAGTAGATATTCTCTGGGCACTGGGTCTAACATTCGCTTAGTGGTGGCCCACGCACCGTCGTATATAAAACATGCATAGTCGAGCTTATAACGAATGAGACTACGATAGAGTAGGTGCAGAGTCTTTCTGTTAGCACCGCATGACATACGGGTGACACACTTGAGTATTGCCATTGCTTTACAACTCTTGCCACGGAGTATATGATCTCAGTATGAAAGACGGTAGTCAAACTGCAATTGCAACCAGATCGCAAAATCGTTCGTGAAGAGAGATATTCCGATTGGCGAGGGAAGTGAGTTGCCAATGTCATTTATAATAAGGTATAATAAGGTAGAGGAGGGAAGTGCTTAGTACACTTCCTTGAGGGACTCCCTCAGCCTGGTGGAGCCAATCTGACGTCTGATTGCTCACTCGCACACAAAATTGTCAGTCCGTCATACGGTTTTTTATCACGCCCAAAGATCCACGGATTACATACTGATGGACTTTCTGCACAATCCCACGTCTCCGAGCGGTGTCAAGAGCACCTTTAATGTCAAAAAACACTGCTCCTAGATGTTTTTTTTTCTCGCAAAACCCAAACGAATCTCAGTATAGAGCCTGAAGACATGGTCGATCGCACTGCGATTTATTTTTCGAAAGCCACATTCGTCGTTGGTTAAAGCGTTCCGTGTCTCTAAGAACCAAATGAGGCGAAGGTTTACCGCTCTCTCCATCAGCTTACACAATGATGATGTGAGCGATATCGGACAACAATGGGTTGGGTCATCGCCACTTTTGCCAGGCTTTAATAGCGGTATGACGATTGTCATACCACTATCATTACCCCCACCAACTTGCCTTTCGCCAAGCTGGTGGGAAATATCCCACATTCAAAAGTCTGTTGTAGATGGCAAGTAAAGCATGCTTTGCAGGCGTTGGTAAATGCTTCAGCATTTCGTTGTGCACACCATCTGGTTCCTCGCACACACATTTCAAATCACTGATCACGGAGGTAAGTTCAGCTTGTGTAAACGGCAAATTGTAAACAAACTGTTCGGAGGTGGTAAAACTGATCTCCTCCCTCTAACTGCGGGCACGGTACTGTACAAATGTTGGATCGGCGTGTTCACTATGCCTTGCGATAACATCAGCAATACGCCTGGATGCTTCGCTGGATCAGTTATGATGCGGCCTCCAATATTGAGTGCCGGGAGTGGAATTGACGATAATTGCCCGGAAATCTTCCCAATACGAACCCATACTTCAGACGTCGGTGTCGTTCGGCACAGCTGCCCTATATATGGTCTGCATGACATACGCTTGGCCACTCGAATGGTGCGCCGAGCCAATGCCTTGACTCTTCTGAATGCCATGCGGTTTCCCGTTGTGCTGTGACGATCGAATACCTTGAATACGCATCTTCAATCTCGAATTGCTAGGTGGCACTCTGTAGTCTACCATGGGAGAGGAATACGGGGGGGGGGGAGATGCCGGAGATCCTTGGTATGGAAGCTGTGGCTGAGTCAATTATAACTGAAGTCAATGCATCAATTGTTGATGACGGATCTTGAGGGTCTGTTGGGAGTCTGGCTTCCACGCTTGATTGAAACTCATCCAACTCGATGTTGCGAAAATTCCACCGCTGTGGTCGCCAACCGAGCACCGCACCATAGCGGTAAGACAACCAAACCATGAAATGGTCACTGCCCAGCGGGTCATCGGACACTGACCACGTGAAATGTTTGACCAGTTGTGGGCTGACTTACTCAAGTCGAGAGGTGATGTTTGTTCAGACGGAAGCGTAAAATGCGTCTGTGTTCCAGTGTTCAAAATACGCAGCGACTCATCAAGTAGAAAACGTTCTAAAACTCGTTCTCGTGTGTTGGCATCGAGACAATCTCAAAGCGTGTGATGTGCGTTACGGTCGCTTGGTAGAATTACCGGAGGTAACTGGGTCAGCAGCGCCCTGTCCGCAACGCTAAAACATGTTCCAGGGTAAATAGACCATATACTAACTGATTCGCATCCAAAATACACACGTGTTGCAACTGCTTGAGTATTACTACGCAACTTGATATGCTGTACAGGTATGCAGTGATGTATTGTCAGGAGCACACCACCGGGTGCAACGGCACCAGCTGGTACGTCCATGGAAAGTCGTATAGCTTGTCATGCTTAAAGCTGTGCTGGGCCTCAGCTGTGTTTCCTTTAGGCAAACCACGCTTGGGCGGTGCTGACTTAAAACTGTTTGTAGGTCATCCATGCTCGTACGCAGCTCCCTGCAGTTCCGTTGTAAAATGGTGTGTAAATTAACCATTTAAAACACCAGTCTTAAAAACATGACATAATACGGTGGACACATTTGTATAGGCATGCTGTGTGAAAAGAGATTATCACAGATTATGTTGCACTTTAATTTTCCTTCCAGTCCGTGGGTGCTGATCATGCTTATATATTTGTGCACCGCTTACGTCCCGCCGCAGGAGACCATTGGGACGGTTTCCCGCTTGCACAGGAAGACATATACGCTGTTTACGACGCAATCTCGGCTCCGGTGGGACCGAGATATACTGGTTCGTACTTACCAGAAAAGTACTAGTTCTATGGTATTATTATAGTATGTAAGAAATAGTATAAAAATGATCGAAGGCAATAATGGCGACGGAGATACAATTGTGCTTTTGTTTCCATAGTTCACATTTGTGTGGGTGGTAGGAGGTTCCCAATTTCGTGGGTGATCTCTATTCATCAGCTAGTTTTTGGCTTCGAGTTGACAAGAAGTGTGAAATATGGCCGTTGAAGTACGGGGGTCTATAAATATTGGTCCAAGTGTTGTTTTGTTCTTGATGTGTATCACCTACGCGCGTGTAGGTGCAGTGGTGCATACCTGGATGTGAACATCTCTGGTGGAGCAAATATAATTTGTTTACCACCGCACCGGGGCGATGGACGAGTGAGGACCAAGCAGGCCAAGGAACACGGTGTGGTTGGAATATATTGTTCCTTAGTAGCCGGAAGAGTTGATAGAAAACTTCGAGGTAAGGGGACAGTATTTCTTGCATGTTTGACCAAGTGTGTGTGTTCTTTTCATTTCAAGCCCAAAAGTCATAAAGTGATTTTGATCTATTAATACCAGCCATAAGGGTCCATCTGAGGTAAAGGGAAGATACCATGAGTTGAATTATGTGGTTACACACCATGCATATTGTGTGCAATGCCAGAGGTTATGCAGGATAGTAAACTACCAATATATATATATATATATATATATATATATATATATATATATATATATATATATATATATATATATGTGTGTGTGTTTATGTATGCATACGTATATGCACTAATAAATAATGATCATAATGGGCCAGTGTTCTCTCCGGTCAGATCCTCACATCCTGTCTCGGGGGGGAGGGGAGATAGGAACGCCCTCTTGTATCAAAACTGAGCGTCGTACGAAAACGAGGTGTCATAAGAAAGCGCTCGACGAGTAGGGTCCAACACCGCCCCCCCAAGTGACATCGCTAGGGGGGCGTATAATTTCACGAGATACATGATGTTTTTGGCTCTGGGGAGTTCATTTTGGTGGATATTTGAGAAGGAAAAAACAACAAAATATTTGGAAGCAGAAAAGTACGGCAAAGTAAGCCAGGACCATACAATTCTGGCCACCCAATTTTTTGTTTATTGAAAATTTTGAGTTTTCAAGTCTTCTTCTATTTTCCCTTTCTGATGGATAGAGCGGACTGAAAAACGTTTGAAGTCAACTCGCACTAATAAAAAATGCTTACTTTAGCCAGGACCTTCGATTTGAACTATAATAGGCAAACATATAAGTAAACTAATAATTATATTAATAACAAAAAGCAAAACTAATAAGTAATTTAAAAAAACGGAAAAAACGACAAATTTATATCGTAAGTTTTGTTGCATCCCTAAAGATAAGCAAACGCAGAGTTTCATTAAAATATCTGTATCCGTTAAAGCGTGACGATATTGATTTTTTTTGGAGGTTACCTAACTTCACCTCTACTAACTCATTGACCATAGATGACCTGACGTCAGTCTTTTGACACAATATGCCAAATTGGTGTGGCAAAAGTTACGCAAAACTTCTTTCACTATTCGCGAAAAATCTGAGGGGGGGGGGGCGGTTGAAGAACCCCCCTCCGAGACGGCGCGGGTTCAAATCATAGTGTTTTGTTATGTGTGAGATGTTGAAACAAGTGCAATAGGATGTCAAGGTTTGCATTGGAAAAAAATGTCATTAAGCATAGTCAACAAAACAGCTCAACATAACATAATCAACCTTAATCGTCTTAGCCGTCTTAAACGCAGTATTGGAGGATTATCCGCCCCCTAAGGTTTCAGCGTATAATGAAATAACGGCGCGCGACAGCGCGCCAAAATACGGCATGCATTTTCTCACATCAATTTGACATGTTTTGTAAAAATTTTGCTGTCAGGTCATCTAGGGTCAATGAGTTAGTCGTTGTTGTTGTTATTCGGGTTTTGTGGGACATCAACTGCAGAAGTTATACAGCGCCCATTCAATGAGTTAGTCAAGGTCAAGTTGGGTCACCCCCAGAAAAGTTCAACCAATCGTCACGCTTCAATGGATAAATACATTTCAATACAACTCCCAGCGTTTGCTCATCTTTATGGACGAAACAAAACGCACCAGAGGATTTTCCCTGTTTTTGTTTACTTTTTACGTTTGCATATTTTCCCATTAGAGCTAAAGTCGAAGATTCTGGCTAAAGTAAGCATTTTTACGAGAGCAAGTTCAGTTCAAAGAAAGTTTTTTTTCGGTCCGCTCTACCCATTACAAAAAGACAAATTGAAGAAAAATAAAAAAAATCGAAAGGTATCGAATATATCAATATTTGTCTAGAGCTTTTAGTTTCCGTTTTGAAAACAACCGCGAAATATTTTTGCGAACGCTTTGTGTGATGTTCACCCTGACTCAAAAATGGCAGTATCATGTCAAATGTCCTTGGCAAAACCTCAGTTGTAATCATTCAAGCCAGGAGATATCACCGTCGATGCATAATTCAATTGAATCACTTACTGCACTTGTTACAGTTCTGTACACGTCGGTGGACGGCAGGTTCTCCTGGTGATCGACGGCGATGGGGCGTATCCACTTCTCCCATGGTTGGCGAAGGCGTACAATGGATCATTCGATCGTACTTCGGAGATAGACCAGACGTAGAGGTTCTACAACGCATGCCTCGGAGCGGCAAGAGTAGTGGTGAAGCACGCATTCGGCCGCCTGAAGGCCCGCTGGCGTCGCCTTCTCAAAAGATCTGAACACTTCATATTCATTCCACCCATGGTGTTTGCGTGTGCTATCATTCGTAACATTATCGGGCCCGTCACATTATCGTGAGCCGGCTCTGCCACGTTGGATCCAGGAGGCGAACTTACTGAAAGAACGAATGCTGCGCCCGTTGTAGTTGCATCAATACATTTTAAACAAATGCATTTCTGTATTGTCAGGAACAGTTGCTGAATAATTGCAATACTTACAATCACTCCAAACTCACTCAATCCTATCCACAAAGTCCCTGATTTTTCGAATGATCCCGGTGTTTTCGAAACCCACTATGTATCCCAGTGAGGAGATTGTTGTGTTCTAAACACCATATTAGTCTGACATTCACCATCTGTTCAAACAACTTACATAGGCAGCATGTTAACGAGATGGGGCGATAATGCACTGGGTCCGTTCCTGTTTTGTTTGGCTTACGTATAGGCACTACAACTGCCCTCCGCCACGAAGATGGAAATGTGCCGGCTGTCCACATGTCATTCAGTATCTTCAGGAGTGTTTATAAGGCTTTTGCAGACAAACGTTTCATGATGTCATTATGCAATGTATCAGGACTCTGCGACACTCTTCAGAGTACTGATAGCTGCAGTCAGTTCGGAAATAGAAAATGGAACGTTGTATTCAAGGAGGTTTGTGGTTGAAAAATCAATGGTGCGTGCCTCGCAACGAGCCTTGTAGTTTGAGAAGCGCACAATATTACTTTATTTCGATCGTGCTGATAGAGCTCGTCCGATCTCGTCGGCCACTTCTTCCGATGATGCGGCCAGCCATGTGCAGGGTGGGGAGTGGATGTGGCGTATACCTCCGGAGAAACATTTTATGCGGGACCATACAGATATCAATGACGTGGAACGGTTTAGAGTGTTGACATACGCTTTCCACGAGTCCCGTTTTGCTTCGGCAATGGTACGTCTGGCGACTGCCCGCGCTTTGCGGAAAACTATTAAGTTTGGCGTACAGCTATTTCTATTAAAGACACGAAGCGCCCTCTTCTTGGCTATCAAGGCCTCTCGGCACCTTTCCGACCACCATGGGACGGGCACGCGCACTGATGTTCCCGATGATCGAGGTCTGTGCCGTTCAGCACTCCGCACAATATCCGCCGTGAACGTCTCCACGGATATAGCAGATTCGTCGGAGTGGCCGCGTAGTGTACACCCAAGACTTGCTTGGAAAGAATCCCAGGCGGCTTTGTTAAATACATATCTGGGGGGTCGTCGGCTTACAAGAACACGGTGAACAAAACGAGACCAAACAGGGAAGTGGTCACTGTTGCACGGGTCGCCATCCACGGTCCATTGTAAAAACGGTGCCACTTCTGGGCTGCAGAGGGTGAGATCCAGCACAAAGGTTTGTCCTGTGGGCAATGTAAAATGTGTTGGCTTTCCTGTGTTAAGGACGCAGAGTGGGAAGTCTCGTACGAACCGCTCCATATCATGTCCACGGCTCGTCACCATGTTTGAACCCCAGAGAGGGTGATGCGCGTTAAAATCTCGGCACACCATCACCGGTAGTGTGAGATGCCCCACCATTTGAGACAGCTCAGCAAGTGGAAAGGTCTCTCCCGGCGGTAAATATATGCTGCATATGGTAACGGCATGGCGGGATATTTTTATACGAGCAGCAACACACTGGATATTCGAAGAGATAGATATTTCGTGAAAGGGAGTGATCAGAGTTGTGCACGGCTATGAGGACTCCGCCGTGCGCCACAGTGCGAGAGGAAATATCCTTACGCAACACAGTGTAGTCTTTCAGGTGGAAATGTGCATGAGGAGAAAGCCTTTCTCCTCATGTCAATTCCTCTTGGAAACAAACCGCCAGCGGTACTCGTGAGTGCAGAATAGTTTGGATATCGTTGAGGCTGGTTCTCAAACCTCTGCAATTCCATTGCAGAATAAAACTCATACGTCAAATATATAACAGTGAGTTGTGAGCTAAAAAAAATGGAGACAAGGACGAGTTAGGTGTTCTCCGTTCCCGACCTCACTTCCTCAGGCGCTTGGCTACGCGGCCGTGACCGGGACTGCCGATCTCGGAAGGAGACACCGCCCCTGGGAGAGCTCGCTTCGTCATGCGATTCGAAGCTGGGGGGCAGATCGGGGGTGACTAGCTCGACGTGGGGGGAGGGGTGACAGGCGGCCCCATCACGGTTGAGACTGGTGGTGACGGTGAAGGGGTTGCGGTTGGACGTGGGCTTCTGGATTCCGGACTCGAATGAGCGGAATCATGTCGGGTTGTCCGTCCCCGTGCGCCCAGATCAGGAGCTCCAGGGTGTGCCGCGACTCCGGTTGGTCGGGTCACGGGTGCGGCTGCCATGGAGTGTAGGGAGATCAGGGGGAGCGAGCGGGAGGTGAGCTTGGATGCTGAGGGCTGGCAAGAGGACGTGTTGGTAATGGCTGTGTTGGAGGTAGGAGGCATGGATGTGGATGATAAGGATTTTTGTGCAATTGATGGTGCTGTGGTACGTGAGGATGTCTGATTTGAGGCGGATGCGAGTGTAGAAAGGTTGGAAATGGATTGGGCATCGGTGGATATGACTGAGGGAAGGGGAGTGTCAGGTAGGGAGGAGGTAGAGAGGCTAGGTTTGCAGGTGGTGGTGGGGCGTGAGGGGAGGAGAGGGTGGGTTGGAGGGCGGATGGGGGATGGGAGGTGGGGATTTCAAACTGGACTAGGATTGGGATTGGGATATGATAGGATAGAGGCTAGGATTGGGCGGAAAGGATCGAGGAGACCTCTTTGACCGTTGTACCAGCGTCCACGCACCATCTTCGGGTGTTGGTTGGAAGGGGGCCTCCGGTGGTCGAACAACGTCACTCGTGGGCGGTGGAACCTCGGTCCCATGCCTTGTGGACAGGGCGACGAGTAAACCGAAGGAGCAAAGAACCTCACGTAGTGCTGCAACGAGTTAGTTTGCTTCAGCTGTCTATACTCGCCGTGGAACCGAAGTGACATTTTTAGCTTTTGTTGAGTACGATATTCTCGGGTGTGTGTGATCGTAAAGATCCCAGGCTTCGCGAAACCTTACCTTTTCATTGTGGTTGATCGACATAATTTCCTTCTCTTTGGAGTAGCTAGGGCAGGCGCGGTCGAACGATGTGTGGGGATCCTGTCCTCTGCCGCAGTTGACGCAGAATGGCACTTCTGAGGTACATTGGTCGCTACTGTGGTCTAGGGAGGCACACTTGCTACACACAGGACGATTTCTACAGTATTGGTTGGTGTGCCCATATTTCTGACGTTTAAAACAACGCAATAGGTTTGGAAGAAAAAGTCGCACCTTGACCCGGATGTAACCCACTCGGATTTCAGAGAGCAAGTCAGTTGAATCGAAAGTCAGTATTACATTGTTTGTGGCGATCAGCTCTGCACCTCGTCTTGTCTTCATTTTTCTGGCTCCTATCAAGCCGAACTCAGATAGCCCATCTACTATCTCTTCCTCCGGTGCATCCTTGAGATCGTAACAATTGATGATTCCGCGCGATGCATTTTTGGTTTTGTGGTTCGATCCTCATCTGGATGCTCCCGTCGACTTTCCTGTCACCTTTCCGCACACTATATACGAACTCGGTCATTTCCAGTGCGTTCTGTGCTTCTCCTACTTGTGCAAACTCTACTTCAATAGCACCATCCTTTAACTTCTCGCAACGGGTGATACTCCCAAATCTGTTGCGTCCGTCTCGCCTCTGGAAAGGGGACAATGATGAAATATTTTTGGTCAGTCCTCGGAAGATGAGTATGCGAGGATCATGATAAATATTTCTCCCGTGACTTTCCTGGTTACACACGCTCCCACCTGCGATGGGTTGGGCGATGGTCTGGGCCCTACGTGAGGGACCAGGAGGTTTTTTTAAGACGCCATGCGATGCGTCTTGGTGTTCGGCTCCTCGGGCACCCCTCCGCATAGGGCCCCACTGAGGGGACGCCTGGGTCCCGCGTACTGGAGGTCGCCAGGCGCCCGAGGAGCTATACGGTGCAGGCGGCGCCTTCGCCCGGCCGGGGAGAGAGAGACTCGCCACCCCGACCGAGGTCCAGCACCGCCCACTCCTTGACCACAGCCGGCCGGGCCGGCAGACACTGGGAAGAATCCCAGGTCCCCGGCCCGAGGCGACTAGCCACTTGGCCCGCGTGAGGCCCCACGAGCCCGCCCGTCCCTCCGGGATATCAGGACCAAAGAGGTGTGTTGGTCCCCCGTCACAACTGGCACCGTGCGACGGGGGGAGCTCAACCTCCAGGATTACCTCCAACCTCCAATTACCTTTACCTTCAACCTCCACGGCTACCCCGTTAAAACAGAGCTGATGGGCAGGACCGGGGAAGTTGCCCTGCCTGCTCATAGTAAGGATAGTTGATGTTGTAGGGTCAGATGTGTTCATTAAGTTAAGGTTGTATTCCACCCTATTTCACATAATATATAACTGGTGTGATGTGGTACTTGTTAAGGTGAGTCTTTAGGGCAAAAACCGGACACAATGAGCATATCTCGCTGCAGAAAGGCTTAGATGAACTTGTGAAGTACCATCAGTGAATCAGCAGGAGAAGGACTTCCCAAGGAGTCCTCAAGGACTCCTTGGGAAGACAGATGAAGATTATTCACATTGGATGGCCTTCAGGTCCTCCAATATTGAATTCTGAATTCCAAACTAATGGGCATAGTACCTACTGGTAATCTTCAAGTATTACCTCTCACAATCTTTGTCAATGTCAGTTGACTGCTAGTCAACTGTTGGTGACATCACTCATAGTATATTGTGAACCAGGGATATTTTGAAGGAGGTGATGTAGTGTTAAACTACTGGGTTTTTGTTAGGTGTGTGATGTCAAAATGAGTACAATAGGATGTAAACATTTGTCATGAAATTAGTGTCATTTCGAATGTTTTGTGTCCCACCAGCTTGCATTAAAGCCAATGTTGTAATTATGCCTTTACCTTATTCATTGTTTTGACATAAAGACATCAAAGATTAGTGCAACTATGAGCCACAAGGGCCCTTCTTGGTTGCACTCTGTACACTCAACCAGTTGCCCACCAAATCTGTCGACCAGCCCTGCATGGAATACTGAAAAGCAAGCCCACTATTCTTATAATCATTGTCTATGTTGTTTTAAAGGTGTTCAATGTGCTGCTACTGACAATGGTTTCTGGCAGCTGGTTCCAGTTTTTTTACTACCATGTTGGTGAATACTGTCTTCATACTGCCATCTGCCAAAGCCAGTGATACACTGCAAATGGCTAGTGATTTGTAAAGAGGCATACAGTGGAGAACAGTGACATCACATGAGTCAGGTGTCAACGACTGGTTAGGTTAGGTAAGGTCAGGTTAGGTTAGGATAGGTTGTAACCTAACCTTACCTAACCAAACCAGTCATTGACACCTGAATCCCGTGATATCACTTCCCTGACTCCTGTGATGTCATTATTCCACACTGCACACCTATCTACAAACCACTAGACTTGGCAGTAGGTGTTGGCTGAAAGGTAAACATTGCCTATCATTTGACATTTCCTGTCATGTTTAGCATATCCATGACAAAAAGATGACAGTATTCATAAGCAATGGATCTTTACCTCCCAAAATATGAAGGTCCCATCAAATAGTTCTACCAATTCTTTGTCTATGGGGTTAGTGAAGTTCACACATACCATTTTCAGGCTTCTGAGACCAGTCACCACCACTGCTCTGTTGAAATTTGGAACCTTTACCCAATTATCCTTGATATTTTCCCCTGCATGTTCCTTGAATCAAACTATGTTATGGTCACTTCTTCCCCCAGAGTTTCGCCTACAGTCAAGTCTTGAACCAAGTCACTTAAATCTGAGAATGCAAGGTCCAAGAATGAACCATGCCTGGTAGGTTCCGATACAAACTGGTGTAAGAACAGGTCCTCTTCATACACAGACAATTCCCTGCTGATACGGATCACTGACCCAACACCACTACCTCAAACACAACGGTCAGAATTGATGGCAGTGTGCAAAGCAAAGGTTCAGTCAAGGTTTTGTGTTTGCAGTATGGCACTGTTAAACATGTGTTCAAAGTTGCTAATGTTTATGATATCATTTAAAGAATACCTTGCATCAATTGGTTAAAGGGCAGTTTTCAGAACAGAAAATGCTAACAAAGCAAATTTCAATTGGCGACCTCCTGGACCCAGAAGATGTGTCTTAAAACTGTCAGCTTTTCCCATTACGAGTACAGGGTGGCTCAAAAGCAGGTGTATGGAGATGCATCAGCCAAATTTGTAGCAACCAGAGGCCACTGTTCAGTGTGCAGGCACAAGGTTTGGCATGTTGTTGAAAGCATTTCTGTTGGTTGTGGTTTGGTGTGGTATGTGTTCGGATGTTGTCTCTGTGCTTGATGGTACAAAAAGTGGCTACTTTATTTGTCAATCCTAAGTAGAGTAACATGTTTGGTGGATGTTTACTTCAATCTTGTACTAGTTTTCTTAGTGGTATTTTTGTTCCTTCTGCATGTTTGTGTCAGAGACTCTGACACAAACTCTGACTCAGAGTACATGTGGAGCCCATTTTATCCAGTATGAACCCAGAGTGCAAAAATGTTTGAAGAGGTGAAATCTCTTAAGAAGTGCCTTAATCCCACTCAGCTGAGAAGAGATCTCATCAAGGTCTATAAATTTTTCCATGGTCTGAAGAAGGGATATCTTGGGGAAATGTTTGAATTTAACAGAAATGATGCATTAGAGGTCATCAATTCAAAATTAAAGTTAAGCATAGCAGAACAAGGTTAAGACAATTTTTCTTCACCAACAGGGTAGTAGAACACTGAAACCAGCTCCCAGAAACCATCGTCAGAAGCAGCACATTGAACATCTTTAAAAACAGCATAAACAATCATTATAAGAATAGAGGGCTTGCTTTTCAGTATGACAGGGAGGGCTGATCGACAGATTTGGTGGGCAACTGGTTGAGTGTACAGAGTGCAATCAAGAAGGGCCCTTGTGGCTCATAGTTGCACTAATAGTGCATAGTGCAATGGTACAAAGTCATCATGGCAAAATGTTCTTAGTGGAGTCCCCCAGGGGTCAGTACTAGGGCTATTACTGTTCATTATATTTGTAAATAACATTGAAAGTGGCCTAAGCAGTAAAGTTTTGAAATTTTCTGATGATTTGAAGGTCTGTAGGGCAATAACGGGTCAGGATGAGCACATCTCACTGCAAAAAGACTTAGACGAACTTGTGAAGTGGTCCGAAGAATGGCAAATGAAATTTTGATGTGCAAAAACATGCATGTAGGTAAGCAGCATATGAAGGCTCCATACTTGGTGGGTGGCCAAGTGCTATCAGTGACTCAACAGGAGAAGGATTTAGGTGTTATTCTAAACACAAAACTGGGGGCATCAGAACAGACCAAGGAAGCCAGGAAGAAGGCACTGAGAATGCTCGGGACAATAAATAGGAATGTATCATACAGAAGTGAGGAAGTGACCAGGAAGCTTTACTGTGCATACGTCAGGCCACATTTTGAATACTGCATCCAAGCTTGGTCTCCTAGCTATGAAAAAGATTGTTGGCTTTTAGAGAGAGTACAAAAGAGGGCTACAAAAATGGTTAATGGCATAAGCAACCTGGCATATGAGGAAAGATTGAAGAAATTGAATGTTTTCACTTAGATATAGAAGGCTGAGAGGAGATCTCATCAAGGTCTTTAAGTTTGTCAATGGTCTGGATAGGGGATACCTTGGGGAAATCTTTGAATTTAACAGAAATGATGCAATTAGAGGTCATAAATTCAAAATTAAAGTTAACCACAGCAGAACAAGGTTAAGGGAAACTTTCTTCACCAACAGGGTAGTGGAACACTGGAACCAGCTACCAGAAAACATCGTCAGTAGCAGCACATTGAACATCTTTAAAAACAGCATAGACAATCATTATAAGAATAGAGGGCTTGCTTTTCAGTATTACAGGGAGGGCTGATCGACAGATTTGGTGGGCAACTGCTTCAGTGTACAGAGTGCAACCAAGAAGGGCCCTTGTGGCTCATAGTTGCACTAATCTTTTATGTCTTTACGTCTTTAATATTTTATGTCTTCGTCTAAAACCTAAATTGGCGATTTGAATAGTCCCTAACTACATCGTTCTTGCAGTCTTGAGAGGCTCCAAAAGAAATAAAACCTATCATATGAGTTATACAATGATAGCTTCCGACTATTTCTATCTAAATAATGTAACATTAATTTAATAAATGATCAGATTCTCTTTTTCTTTCACTTTTACTTACAGATAATCAGCAGTTCCTTCGCCGTTCGTGCGTCGGCCCTGCATGGACAAACCAGCTGACCTGTGATTGGTCAAAGCATTTCTCGGCCCTGAGGGAGGACCGGGACTTACGAAAAATCTCGGAAAGCTTCCACGCATCTGGCAAATAGGCGGATGCGGTTTTAATTATCCGTATTTTTGAACATAAATGCGTGTTGTTAACAGGATGATGGACAATATTATTAAAGATATGTTTCTTGCACCTAGGTAAACTTGAAAAAAAATCATTTATATGTAGCTAAACGCTATTTTATATTTCATCAGCACCCCATTTTTGACGTTACAAGCGTCGCCTGATCTCGGCTCGGTACCGGACCGAGCCGAGAAATGCATCATAAACAGCGTAATAGACGGTGGACACATTAAATTGCTTGTGCTCTCGGCGGGCACAGTTCCTATGCGGACTGTAATAGTATATGGGTGAGTCCCCGCAGGCCCCGCAGCTCGCGTGGCTGGCGATGGGTCCCGGGACCCGCCACGGGAACCCCGACCCGACGCCCCCACGGCAGGAGCACCGGAACGGACCACCACCGCCTGTGGTGATACACACCACTGGTACTCAGCGGGCCACCAGTCCCTGGTCCATGCACCAGGGATGGTTGGGGGTGGCGGAGGGCTAACAGTGGATTGGGTGTGGGTAAGCTGCGGTGGGTGGATGTGGTGGTGACGGTGGGTGAGGTGGGGGTTCGGGGGAACGTGGGGGAGTGGCTTGGCCTCTTCGTTCTTTGCGCGACAAGCCATCCATGTTGCTGCTGTACTGTGGGAGTAGGTAATGTACCGACGTTTTGGCCATCTACTCTGTCTGGCGGTCGGGTGGGCTGTGTCTGCTCTGACGAGCAAATCAGTCCAAAAGATGTCCGAAGAGCCCTGAGTTGCCAGGGTTTGCACGGCGCTGGAGATCTGCGACGTCGGGCATGTTGGTTGAGCAGGGGGAGAGTGGAGCTGGGAAGTACTAGTTGAGGCTGGGTGATTGGTAGTACGTAGCATGATCCCCATCTTCTCTATGTCCATGCTATTACCACCAACGCATTCGCATTCGCATTCAACATCCTGTTCGCATACTCTCCGATTTCGTTCATTTTTTTCAGGATATGACCTTTGTCGCTTGCCAAAGTAAGGCAAACAACAATTATTCAGTAGGACGAGCAGTTCGATCTCTATAGGTTTGATAAGGAAAATTCGTGTAAAAAAACGGAGTACCGCATACCATTCAAGGTGTTTTACTTAGCCGAATGATTCCAACGCCTAGATGTCCGCTGTCCATCAAAGATGCAGCACATCGAATTACGTAACCTTCGATATCATAGTTTGACCTCGGGTCACCAAAGTTTGTTTCACTCGTGCACTATATCTGTTTTCGGGGTACCGAATAAAATTATGGCGACACATTGGATATACCTGATTTTTGCAGGTGATAGTCATAGTACGATAGTCATAGTACGATAGTCATAGTACGATAGTCATAGTACGATAGGCATAGTACAATAGTCATAGTACGATAGTCATGGTACGATAGTCATAGTACGATAGTCATAGTACGATACATGGCACGTACACAGAGCACATCCAACAAAATCACCCCTTATGGTTACGGATTCATCACAGTTCGCCAATAAGTCCCAAAATAGCAAATATACCAAATTCATGCGTACCCCAAATTTCCGCCAAATTTTACTTGACACCACGAAATAACACCCAGCCATTGGGTATGGCTCATTGATGCAGCACATTGAAGCATAAGACCTACAATCCCATAGTCTGACCTATGTTTACGAAATATTGTTTTGACCGTGCACTATTGCCATGTACGGGATACCGAATAATACCTTCCTAAATATATTAATCGGATGGGCGTTAGCGCCAAATAATCTCCCATTGCACCAGAAAGCAGCACATCCGAGAATGTCACCTTCACGTTCACAATTTGACCTCAGGTCAACGAAGATTACATCCTATTACTAATAGTACATCCTACTGGAAAATCATGGCGTATCGAATACCATTCTCCTGAATATACCTATCCGATGAATATCAATGCCAAATAATCGTCCACCGAGCAAGGAAGCACATCCGAGCATATGACCTGCACAGTCAGCGTTTGATGAAATTCAAGGAATGAAAGTGTCCACTGCAGTACCACGTGCGAGCCAAACGAAGCATTGAATGTAGACTATCTGAACACTGATGCATGCACTATCAATACAAGAAGCGGCACACCCCGTGACCTGACCATGATGCATTTCATCAGATAGCACCAACATCCCATTCAGCAACGCATTCAGAAACTCATGAACAAATATCCTCAAATTAGTCTGAAAATTTTGGCACAACCTTCGCAACCATACCTCTATAAGCATCACCAAACATTTTTTTCCTACGACAAAATATTTCGTTTTCAGAGGCGAAAAGGTCAACAAGGTCAAATCTGTGGAACCGTATAGCATGCCGGAGAATTGACTTGAGCATCACCAAACGATTCTTTTTCTATGGCGAATCATTTCGTTTTCAGATGCGAAAAGGTCAACAAGGTCGAATATGGGGTATCGCATAATTTGCTGGAGAATTTACTTATTGGGATGATCCAAACGCTTGTGCCACCGTCATGACGGTGTCATACAGCACACCAAGTCAACTGGTCGCTTGAGGTCACAATTTGACCTCAGGCCAACGAAGACTTTAGCATTACTCCTATGGGGAAATCACGGCGTACAGAATAACATTTTCCACAACACATTTATCGGATGGATGTTAACGCCGATATTCAAACAATCAATACAATATTTTGCCAACATAGGTCAAACTATGGGATTGTAGGCTTCAATGTGCTGCATCCATGAGCCACACCCAATGTCTGGGTGTCATTTCGTGGTGCCAAGTAAAGCTTTGCGGAAATTATCGGGTACACAAGTGTTTGGTATATTTGCTATTTTACGGACTTTTTGGCGAATATTTGCTATTTTACGGACCCGGCTGGCGCCTGTGCTCCGCCACATCTTCACCACCTACGGCTCAATGCGAAAAAGCGATCTCAACGGCATTTCATCTGAATTCCGAGGTACGCCTCGGAATTCAGAATTTTCCACGCCTTTTGGGTTGAGCACATTTCAATACGCTAATTTCGGGTGATGAATCCGTGACCATAATGTGTGATTTTCATTGATGTGCTCTATGCGCATGCTACGTAGCCTATCACCTGCAAAAATCATGTATACCTATGAAATGTGTCACCATGAATTTATTCGGTACCCCGTAAAAAGATATAGTGCATAAGCAAAACCAACTTTGGTAACCTGACGTCAAACAATGACATTGAAGGCCGCGTAAATCAATGTGCTGCATCTTTGACGGACAGCGGACATTTAGGCATTGGAATCATTCGGCTAGAGCCAGAGTCAGAGTCAGATTTATTGAGGTCTCCACAATAATATGGCTTTTCAGCCCTCTCGTCGATACATTGCTGTAAAACTATACAGATAATCCTATTTCTCATGTCAATAAACAAGTCAATTAAAAATCATCTCGACATAAATCACGCCTTACCTAGTGATAGAACGCGCCTCCAAACGGCCGTTCCACGCAGCTACGGCTCTGAACGGGTAGCTACGCTTAGCGAGTTCGAAGCGAACTCGCGGGAACTCCAACATCCCTGTGTCTGCGCGCCGAGTTCTCCTGGACGACGCCTCCGCACGACGCTTGATAGAGCACGCCAGCGTAGGTGGGACACCAGGGCTAGGTAAAACACTGCATTTTGTGCGGTACCCGTGTTTAACCCGGTAGACCTTTCTTGACCTCTAGAGATCGAACTGCTTGTCCTACTGAATAGTTGTTTGCCTTACTTTTGCAAGCGACAAAGATCATGTCCTGAAACAAATGAACGAAATCGGAGTGTATATGAGTAGGATGTCACGGTTCCGAGCGCATAGTGCTACATGTCAGTGAGGTGTGTAAATCGCTCTAAATTTGACATCCGAGAGCAAGCGAAACAGCTGTCCTGAAGTTACAACGCATGAGTGGCCACTCAGCAGTTCGCGGAGTGACGGCGGCTGCACGACTCCAAGAAGACGTCTTCGAGGATCGGCGAGCAGGGGGCAGGATATCAGAATGTGACGTATTGGCAGTGGTGAGTGACATCGAGGGAAGTTTGGCCTGTCCTCCCCACAGAGCAGATAGTGGTGCGTTGGGTGGGTGTGCCTTAGCCTAAGGCGGCTGAGCACGACCTCATTCCGCCTCGTCCTACAATAGGACGAGGGCCACTCCCCAAGACATGGCTTGATTATGTTTATGCAACGGGATACCCCTTTAGCAAGCCAATCACGAACTCCACAAATATGCAATCAAACACGCCCGAGGAGCGCCTTTAAGCATCACGCAAGCTTCTTTTAGCACAAAATGAGGATCCTCAAGCCAAAAGTCCCCAAACTGCATGGGTTCTCTTTTCTAGCAAACTCAGGCCCCTTCTATCGCCAATGTAGGCCAGAGGATGCTCGAAAGAGATGCTCGGAGGAAACAACAGCCCCCCCCCCCAAAAAAAAGAAGAGAATCCTCGACACGGAAGAGGAGGACCCAGAGACGGAAGAGGAAGCCTCTAAGGTGAAACAGAATCCCTCAGACAGAATAAGGGCCCCAACACGGAGGAGTCCACCGATAATTAAGAGGATGCCCCGTGGAGCTAGAGGTTTGCTAGCATTTTTCAACATAAAAACCTCGAGGAAAGCCATACTCTTATCCAAAAGGTCCACCTGTACGGGTGAGGGATACCGTGCAGCATCCTTAGTAGCACAACTACATTGCCAACACCAGTTGTCGCAATGTGCTGCATGATGGCTGTGACAACATTGCGTTTGTCATTGAATCAGCGTCATTCTGTTAAGTTGAGAACACACCAGTCCTTCTTTGATGAGGCGTTTCCCAGTTCGGCTGTGCTCTCCCAAACTCTGTGTTGCTCGCCGGAGGCCTGGCTGCCTGCACTGTCCGTACAGAGGGCTGGCCAGCCCACGGTGGGCCAACGGTCGATATCTGTCCCGGCTGGCGCCTGTGCTCCGCCACATCTTCACCACCTACGGCTCAATGCGAAAAAGCGACCTCAACGGCATTTCATCCGAATTCCGAGGTACGCCTCGGAATTCAGAATTTTCCACGCCTTTTGGGTTGAGCACATTTCAATACGCTGATTTTGAGAGAACCAGGAGGCAAATGCTTCCTCCTCAATGCAAATGTTAGGCTTCACAGCCGTGTGCAAAATTCAGAACGCCAACTGTTCCCCCACTCGACAAAGCTGCTCCCGAGCGATAGCGGCGGTGGAAATACACAGGTACTCACACCAGCCACACTGGTGTCTCAGCTACGCTGGTGTGGGTACCTGTGAACCTGTGGGGTCACAGGTACCCACACCAGCCACACTGCTGTCTCCGCCACATCGCTACGCCCTGCAACACGATGGCAACCCCCCTGGCTCACGGCGGCCAGCATAGTGGGGCCTTTCAACGACCGCACGTGATGAAACGCGAAGAAGACCAAAAATGTATTTACAGGAATCACCAAGACACGATTACAGTCAGCTCGTAAGCATCATACATGACTGATCTAACGGTCTACCAGACTTCAGACATGGTTACCTGAAAGAGAAGAGCATAGTGAAAGTGTAGTGAAAGCGAGACACGCGTGCAATATACAGAACGGATGGAACGGAAAGGAATGTGCCAAAAGCGTGCAACCAACGCTAAACTAGAGTGGTGAAGTGTGACGTTACTGTGTTTATCCGCCTGGAACAGCTGACCGCGAGCATTGAAATAAGCAGCCATACCACTAACTAAGCTTAGTTTTGATGATTGCGGCATAAAACGAACAATTACACAAGTTGCGAACTACGTTGACTACCACAGGGGTTGTCCCCCAACAACAATTATGAACTATGCGGACTACCCCACCAACAATTGTGAACTATGTGGACCGCCACAGGAGCTCTGCTCCCTCCAACAATCGCGTACTATGTTTACTACACGAGTTCTCCTCCACCACAGATTTTCTAGCGTAATTTTTGCATCGCCAATCGTAGGTAGCGAAACTGTTCAGTAACTTAATTATAATCTACTTGACACACTGTGAACCTTAGCTGGCCACCGTGAGTACTTCGTGACTTTGAACCAGGCTATTTTATTCATGACCAAGCCATTCGCGTTTCGTGCTAAAACATCCAAGATAGCGAGCAGCCTTCGACGGTCCCAAAACTGCTGTCAAATGCCACACAGGATAGACAGAGATCACGCGAGGTAATATCGGCTTATATCATTGGTATGGGAAAACTGAAGTATCAATATCGGTAGTAACATCATGTTTCTAGGTGATACTATATGCCTATGTTTTACAGCAGGGGCTTAACCAAAAGTTGCATATTCGTAGACTACCACCTGATGACTTTTCTGATATTTGTGTACATTAACACATGCCAAAATACTTGGAAATGTCATATGCAAACATCACATTGATACAAACTAGTACAAGACTAGGAGCACTTGGCAGTGTACTATAATTTACCGCTTAACCTGGAAACTCACAGGAACTGGAAATGCGTCTTTTTCATCATTGGCTGAAGCGTTCACTTTTACCGCTATATATATATATATATATATATATATATATATATATATATATATATATATATATATATATATATATATTTCAAAACCTGTCTGAGTTTTCATTTGAGTCCCTATCTTGCACGTTCTTCACATTATTCACTATTATCGAGCAATGGCGCAGCTAGGGTTTTCCATAGGGGAGGGGACAAAAAAATAATGCACAGAAACATAGAAAGTTTTGGGCGCGCGAAGTGCGCCTAAAAGTTAAGGTTTTGCGTGGTTAAAATGTCAAAACTGATTGCTTCATCAAGTATACTTTTCATTCCTAAGGGCGTGGGGCACCTTGCTGCGCCTCTGTTACCGAGCAACTTTGTTCTTCATCCGTGTGAGTGAATTTTGCCAGTCTGCCACTATGTTGGTGATGTCCGTCCTTTTGATTCACACGGCTGATGGAAAATAGTTTTAGAGCATTGCCACTTGCCCACATTACGATCTGAGATGCCACGCTGAGACTCATTTGTGGAAATCTGCCAGTGGCGGGGGAAGGTAAGGTTCTACAGTCGAATCGCTCTGAACAGATATATATATTAAGCATCATCGGCTCCGAATCACTGGCAGTGTACCACCGAAGGCGTCAGTGTCATGATCTGCTGTTAAATGCTATATCGGAATTGTGCTCCCGTATACACGGGTATGCTCTCTGGGGGTATGACAGTCATACAACCCCTACAAGTATTCACAAACGATGGCGTGTACCGGTTTGCTATGTTGTTCGGTTCGGTAAACACGCCTTTTTCGCTTACTTGCATTGCAAGTCCGCCTTCTTAATCAAATTGTTTCCTCACGATTTCATTTGTTCACACACTTTCTGAACACGGAACACTGACACCGGCACATCTACGGAGGAACCCATGTTGTTGTCAACGTGACGCTATAGACAGTAATATCTTTTGTACTTATGTAATTTTCTATGCCAGTTCCTTGCACCTATTTAAGAATAAACATATTTCATATTGTCGCATCCAGAAGAAACCAGTAAGTAATACAGGAAGGGCTTTACGTATGACGCTTCGTACTGCCTAGCAAAAACATTCTTCGGAGATTGAAACTGATCGGCTATTGCCTGACTATTGGATCCGTGCTAAGTAGAGCCTGGTAAGCCGCTTCTGAATGCCCTTTGCATCTGGAAACTCCAAGTTTATATCATGATTGCAACACGAGCACTGATGCCTCTGACGAAAATTGACCACCCATAGGGCCTTCCGCAGCATCTGGCCATGACAATGACCCAACTATTCCCACCATCTACAGCCAAGTACGAGGACACCTTTTAATGTTGCAAACGTAAAATCCGGACGACAAGTTTGACCTTGACAGCTGGTGAAAGTGGAGCGCCCGGTCGCGCTGATGACGCCATCACCAGACAGCACATTTCACGGGACTCAGATACCTCAGATGCATCAGATGTTGCACATTCCTTTCTGCTGGTTGGTTATTAGTTTTACGACACACCGACCGTTGTCATCTAGCGCCGCCAATCTCTCACGCCGATTGGTCGCGGGCGAAGAGTAGCGGCGGGCGAAGAGTAGCGACAGGCGAGACTCGAACCCACAACCTTTCGACTGAGACGGGCAACTTAACCCTAGACTACTTGTCCCCACCTACTTTCTGTAAGATCTCGACAAAATAATTGCAGTGAACGTGCCTCACTTTCAGAACATGACTGCGTAATCGAATACATTATGACGGCATTGTCAGATGAGATATCGCCATGTGTGTTTCCCTGGCCTGCATAAGAGCAGATGCGCTGCGGTACGGAGTCTTTGTGCCAATATTTGTTTTCATAACACTACATCAGTCATGCCCATTTTTGAAAGCGATAAATAACGCGGAGCTGACGACTTATTCGGACTTATTTGGCCGGTGACGACCTCCACCGAGCTCCCACCTAAATATCGCAGGAGACTGTGTAAAAGCTTGGGTCGAAACATTCCGTTCCTCATGGACTTCGGGACAAGAAACCAGAATATGCCGAAATGAAACAAGTGCATCTCATCGGGAAAAGCGTGGGTTCATCCTCCTGGTCACAAGGTACCCATGTGTAGGGTACATGTGCCTTATTCGCAGGCGTGCCACTCATCCCCCCTTCCTATATTTTCTCAGCGATGACGAAAAATGCGCAAGGCTGTGTTCCAGATACGGGGTTTACGGAAACCTGAGATTCAGCCTTCTTGTCATTTCCTACGCAAGGAACTGATATCTCTAGGCAGCTGTCTTCAGCGGGGGGTAGAGTTTGAGTCCACCGCGACCGCGCAGCACGTTTGGCTGCAGCAGCTCGTTGCCAGTGATGCCAGTGTGGGAGGACATCCAACAAAGAACAATCCTCTTACATTGTTCAACGCAGCTATGCAAATCAAGATCTCTTGAATAATGGGGGTTTGGCGGGCAAAAGGGCCACAGGTTCCAACAAGTATGTTACAAGAACAGGACATTGTCATCTCCAGCTTCCAAAAACACGGTACCTTGGCAACCGCCACTAACTCCTCAGTATACACAGACGAGTGTGGTGGGAAAGCGAACTACCTTGGGACTCTTGCATGCAAATGCACAACCAGTTCCATTGCTGGCCTAGAACCCGTCTGCGTAGGTTCGAGAGCTGTATCGGCAGGTGTCTATTCGCTGCAAGGCACCGAGCAATAAATGACGCATAGTTATTACACCTGCAGCTCATCAGGCTACCGCTTAATACAACTTCCCTCCCCTGGACTACCTGGCTAGAAACGTACTAGCATGGCGGTTAAAATATGACCTAGATCATTACGGCCGGCCCTAGCCGAATACTTTTTCGTTGTCGCATACAGCCCTTTCATCCTCCTGCCTCGAACCAAGTAACTATTTAAAGGAAAGTAGTGCATCAAATTACACATATTATGTATACCGGGGAGACATAACATCGGTAATTGCACTATGCAAAAGAATCACTACACCGAGCAGCGATTAACTCCAACGCATCGATATGCTGGAACACAGCGACAAGGCGAGCGTGACAGCTACTGTCTGCAGAACTCCTCCTTAACACCGAGACGGCCGAGCCCTGGAGGACTACACTGATCACGCACACGACTCGAAATCACAACACGAGGCGAAGATGTGCTGTCCAACATCACAATCTAGGCCTGACAAGAGCCGTCAGCTGTCCGCTATAGAAGCGTGAATTATATTGACTTAAACCATGACACAGCATGCCAGTACGAGACAACATTAGAGGCCTGCACAAGCGAGGGTAAGAGCCGGGATGCATTACTCCCGTGCCGCAGACACACGGTCGGCTTCGTGCCGACGACGGCAGGAAAGGTACGGCAATGGCTACTACAGATTACCCGGGGAGCAGCGCCATCTATAGTCTAAGTCGCATGCGATGCCGCTGCAAAGCTCTGCACAGATCATGCCAGTACTTGAGGATGCCGAGAGTGGCGTTGGAAGAAGAGGTTTAATGCTACATTAAAAAAGGCAACGGTTAAAAAGTAGTGACAAAAAGTACCAAAGGCTTCACAAGCATGACGGTCAAGCCGGATGTGGTCGGATCGCATATGAGACAGGTTAAACGCGCGTGCCATCCCAGTTTCGCTGTCAACAGTCGTACTTGATGTCACAAATAGATGCATACCGATAACAACATCTCAGCCATGAGGAATGGTACCAATATAACCGTCAGCGAAAATACATGTAAACCTTGAGAATGGTATGACATTCTTCGATAGGTACTGTGACATCTGCTTAATACTGACGTATGCAAAACTATCCTGTGAACATCATTTATGTGGGCATATATACCTATATACATGTATTTGCCCATAAACAGCTACAAAAGTTATAAATACTACCATTCACTTTCATGCGAACTTTTCATACTACATGTGAACATGAACTGGGGTAGTCTTTGGAGTTGATGTGCTCGTACATAGGCTACGGTGCCACACATAACATGGAAGAAAGCTTAGATCGCACACAATTTTTGGTAACAAAATCCAGATTGTCTGGAAAAGTAGATCATCACTACAAAATAAACCTTCCAAAGGGTTTCATTACAAAACAACACGAATCCTTATAGGATTCGCTTATAATAGACTACGCGTAGGAAACAAAATGCATCGGCTGCATTACGTCAGGCTTGTTTGTCGGTCCTTCTGCAACCGTCCACTGGGAAGTGCAGCAGGAAACGATATCTCTGGCTCCTGGGGAAGTTACCGAAGAAACACTTCTGCCTTCTTCGGCCTCCAAGGTGTACCACAGATGCAATGATGCTCTGACTGAGAGCTTAAGTGTTTGGATCCTAGCACATTCTTTAAGAATGTGTGCCAATGAAATCTTGGGCGGCATACCTAGTGGAACTACACATCAACCAGAGTAAAAAGAACCAAAGGTTTGAAACATAGATGTAGTCAAATTTATGAAATACATGACACCAAAATTTGCATTTAAATGAACACATTTAAATGCAATTTAATTTAATTTAATTTGCAATTAAATCAACACGTGCATTGTATCAAGGAAATAAAGGAGATCACATGCAGACGAGATAAAAACAACCTCTAAATGTACGTAACTCTTAACCTTACAAACGTCTGTTATGCATTGTTCATATGGTTAGTTGTCCTATTGCTTGTTGGCACATGCTGGTGTAACCAAAAGGGTGATTTTAGCTTAATACATCATTCACTGCGTTTATACGGTCGCCATAGCAAAGCAAACAAAAAAGAAGACACGAAAAGGTCAAGCAAGATCACGTCATGTCGCATAACAAGTGATTGGCATGTCACCACCAGTTGACGAGGTGCGCCTTTGGTGTTAGCAATCGGCCGAGCGCAGAGGCATACCTAGGTAGTTAGTTTCCAGCATGTTTTGGCGGATACACACCTGGGTCCAGGCGTGGCTGGCGGCCGACGATCGGACCGCCTCCAGCACGGCGGTCACGTACTGGCCGTCCTGGAAGGAGGCCGCCTCCTGCAGCGACTCGCCGTCCGAGAACAGCCTGGCCACGGCCGTCAGCAGGTGCAGCATGCCGGCCGTGTACAGCGCCGGCTGCGGGCCCGCCTCCGGCAGCTGCGGCGGCGCCGGCGCGCTCGCCTCCGCCTCGTACAGTGTCTCGTGCGCGCCGGCGCGGAAGCCGGCCAGACCGGCGCCGCGCGCCGTCAGGTGGCCCCAGTCGCCGCACACCAGCACCTCCTGCTGCAGGCCGGTCAGGTGCGCGTTGAGCGTCACCGTCACCAGCGCGCCGCCGTCCATCTCCATCTGGAAGGCGCAGAAGTCGTCGGCCGCCACGTGTCGGATGCCGTGGATCAGGCGCGTCTGGCGCGTGTAGGTTCGCAGTGTGCCGTTGACGCGGCGCGCGCGCTGCCCGATCACGTGGCTGACCAGGTCGATCACGTGACTGCCGATGAGAGAGAGCAGTCCGCCGCCCATGGCCGACTCGCAGCGCCAGCTGTAGCCGACGCCGTCCAGCAGGCTGCCGCAGGTGACGCGCGCCTCCACCAGCCGCACGTCACCCACGTAGCCGTCGCGCACCGCCTGGCGGAGCTTCTGCACAGCTGGCAGGTAGCGCAGTCCGTAGCCGACGAGCGACAGCAGCGCCGGGTAGTACTGCGCCGCCAGCACCATCTTCAGCAGCTCCGACTGGCACAGGCCCGCCGGACGGTCGCACACCACGTGCTTGCCGATGCCCATCGCCTTGACGGCGATCTGCGACTGCAGGCTCGGCTGCGACAGCACCAGCACCAGGTCGACGTCCTTGTGCAGCAACACATCGTCCACGTGGCTGGTGGAGTAGTCGATGTGCAGCACACCTGCAGGCCACAATGTTATCAGTCGCACGCACACCTGCTGCTGCAGGCCACGGTGTGCCACAACCACCAGCCGCTCAAGACACATCAAACCTCATCAGCCAAGATAACCTCAGATCGCAATAGTGCTTGCAAAACTTCCTCTTATATTACTCAGCAATGTAAATTAGACAGCACTTGGGGAGATTCGCAAATGGAATGCATCATAAATGAAGAGCACACCAGATGAAGACAACTGCAAACATGGGACATCGCTAGCTCAAGAGCATAGCAAGTATAATGTGTAATAATTTGAGAGCATATTAACATCATGCAAAAGTTTATTAATTTTGTGGCGTATGTTACTGGAGCATGTTCTCGGCAGCCAGCTTGAGAGGCTCCATACACCAACTCACCTGCTACCTTTGATGCATCCTCCAATGTCTGCCCCCATAGAGCGACCACATTGAAGCCCAGCGAGCGCAGGTGAGGAACCACTGCTTCGGTCAGCTTCCCGGTTCCGAACACGCCCACGCCAGGAAGCATATTGCATCAGATCACATCAGATCACATGTGATCAGGCAGCATCAGATCTGCATATCCTGGGTAGAAGACATCATACTGTGACATATCCAGGCATGCAGATTTGATCTCAGGGAGGGATGATGGTGATCGGATATTTTTGGGCGTATCAACCAGGGTAGGTCACTTAGCGCCTATAACAATATTCAGTACCTACTCAGATACATGTATTTCTGGTACAGTTTAGCACATCTTACTGTCCCGGATATATTATTTGAAAGCTTGCTTTTACAACGAAGCGGTACACATTCCCTAGGCATTCCGAGTCATCTCCAAGAAGGCTGGAGAGCGTCCTGTTGGTCCCACAGTATTGGGTTCTGTCCTGGGCGCAAAGTTGACAGGTCATACTATGGTGTACTGTCAGGGACGAGTTACATCGTGGGCACGCTGGTCTAGCCTCATTCCTGAGCAGGTGACAGTGTCTTGCGTACGTGTGTTCTATTCGCAGTCGTGCTAATGCAACCTCATCGGCTCGTCCCTTTCTGGAGGACAACGGCCAATGCGCTATGCGTGGCTCGATTTGTTTGTACCCGAATCGTATATACACTCCGAACCAAAGAACATCGTAACTTAGCGCAGCCGGCAGGATGAGATTTGGTGAAGCTGTGATATGGAAAATTCGACGTGCGATCAGCGATTATTTGCGGTACAGCGCAGGAGTCGGAGGCGTCGGCGCGAGAGCGACAATTTGCCGCACCGTACGGAAGTAGGCCGACATGTGATTTTGTGTGCTTCAGATCCCCGCTGTGTATGATATGGTATGATGACATGATGGTATGTGCCTGCACGAAGATGCCCGATCCAGACTCCAAATCGGAATCCGCAGAATCTTCAACGGAGATGCTCACTCGCTTGCTTGCTGGAGCAAATGGAGATTTCTGTCCGCCGTGATGAGCAGATGACGGCCCCACTACAGCATCTCTGCCCCGGTCCCACTAGCGGCGTCCTTCCCCCGGGAGCCCACGGCCCGATTGCGTCGGACGCGACGCCAGGCCCCGTCCCTGCTGGTGTAGGTGCCCGGACTCGTATCAGCATTCCTGCAGCGTGAACACCCATTCCCAGGCTCCATTCTACGGCTTCACTCATGACGTTTGAGGCTTGGAAAAAGGAGTGCGAGGGCTATCGCTCGCTCACCCACATCGACGAGATGTCGCCACTGGAGCAGAAAGTGGCACTCCTTGCCATCCTGGATAACGACTGAGCCCGCGTCGTTCGCTTTGGCCAAGCAATTTCGGCCGACGCCAGCATGGCTGATGTAATCGAGTTCATGCACGCCTACCTTCGTCGACAACGCAACGTAGTCATCTACAGACGGGATTTCAGTTCGAGAATACAGGAGATGACAAATATGTGTGCACGCTGAATGAAATCGCCGCATGCTGTGACGTTTGTGAAAAGTGCATCAACAACGGGTTTCGTGATCACCCAATAAAGCCAAACAAAGCAGCAAAACCAGATGAAATTTATGCTAGGGTATTGTGGGAAGCTGAAAATGAGCTGACATTTCAGCTTAGTATAATATTTTGTAGATCAGTTTCACAAAATGAAATTCCAACACATTGGAAAAGGGCAGATGTAGTTCATATTTTCAAGTAACGAGGCAGAGGGAAAGTCTGCAAGGTACTTAATAAATTATCAAGGATAGAATGGTTCGATATCTGGAAGGAAATAGATTGATTCAAGGTACTCAACATGGCTTTAAAAAAGGGTGATCTGTCTCCAAAAACTCTTGGACTTGTTGAACATTGCTACAGAACAATTTGATCATGGAAATCAGGCTAATGTAGCATATCTTGACTTTAGTAAGGCTTTTGACAAAGTAACCCTACACATTAGGGTGTGTCGCCTGAACGGTTTTTCTTATGCTTAGTGAAATTATCGTGCAGATCACCTAAAAAAACCCTGTGGTCGAAACCAAATCGAAATCAAACAATAAACAAAATATGCGACAGGCCGATAAAGAAACAAATTTGCCGGGCGCCCGGCGTTGAAGTCTCCAGTGATGGCGCTCCATTGCGATTGGCATCTAACACCACGCGTCGGCCGCCGTCGGAGCGCCGCCGCGGCGCTGTGACGAACAAGGCGGCAGTCGGTGCTGTGGATGACTTATAAATGGATTCTGGTAATTCAAAAACAGATCAGGGGAGCCGGAATATATCTGATTGTAAAGATTAAACTTCACTGAAGGACTGATCGCTCCACTTTCCTTTGTCTGTGCTCCACCTTTCACAGTGCTATGAATCATCATTCGAATAAATTGCGTACGCACTAACGACACAAAATAGCTTCGCATGCCATACATCCATGTTTTATTAGTCAATCCAAGTCTCCTGTTCCCTTTCGTTACTCAAGTTTCAAGGGAAACTGGGATTATCAGCAGTAGGGACAACCTATTAACGAGGGCGACACGAGCCGTGCTGATATCTGATATCGGTGTGCTGAAATGTGATATCGCGATATCGCGAAAATGTGCTGATATCGATAGCTGCAAATGTGCGATGGCCGACAAAGTGCCACGTATGGAGTTTCCCTTTGTCCAAGACCAGAGAGGACCTCGCCAAATGCAAATCGGCACCGCAGATATCCGTGAAACCACTCGTCGACGCGCCATGGACGAAAGGAGGCGTCTGACCGCCGAGAGAGTCACATCACCACAACCGGGACCTTCTGGAATGGCCCAGCTAGATTCTAATTCAGACCAAGATTCCGCCACAGATTCATCATCGCTCACATCTGTAGTCAATGAGTCAGATTATATGGTGAACAGTAACACTGACGAACTGCTCAATACGGCTCTAGCAGCAGATCGGTACGGAGTGTCTAATCGTGCGTGTGCTGGGATCATAAACGGTTTCCAAGTGGACATTGGTCGGATCACTTCTGACGACATGGACTGCATAGTGGATAGCAAAAAAGTATGGCGAGCAAGGGATCGGATTAGAGGAGAGGTAGTAGCCCAGAGCCATGAGGATCATGCAGGTCGTGTATCTGGTCTCTACTTCGACGGTAGAAAAGATGACACGCTTATGACAGCCAGTTCAAAGAAGACGGAAGAGCACATTGTGGTTGTATCCGAGCCAGACAGTGCATATTTAGGACATTTTACCCCACAGACTAGGAAAGCGCAGGACATTTTTCAGGACCTGAACGCCGTGGCATATGAGTTTGGTGCGGATGTTTCTGTGCTTGGCTGTGACAGCACGAGAGTTAATACTGGCCAAAAAGGTGGTGCTATCCGTTTGTTTGAGCTCGGACAAAAACGCCCCGTCCACTGGTTTGTGTGCCAACTTCATGCAAATGAACTTAATCTTCGTGCAGTATTTAGCCAGTTAGATGGAGTCACAACAGGACCTAAGTCGTTTAGTGGGCTGATTGGCCGGGCTGCTGCAGGCGCAGTAGAAACCTTGCCAGTGGTCGATTTTGAGCCAATCGATGCGGAAATGTTTCAGAAATGACGCAGGAGATTCTCAGTGACCTAAGTTCAGACCAAGCTATTTTGTACAGTCTGGCGCGTAGTGTCCAGACTGTATCTCAGATAGAACTGCGAAAATTAAGATCGGTCCACTAAACCACTCCAGGTGGCTGACTCTGGCGGCGCGAATTCTCCGGCTCTACATATCAACCGAACAGCCATCAGACAGTCTGAGAATGCTAGAGGAGTTCATCGTGTGCCACTATACTCCCATGTGGTTCTGCATCAAGAAGAACTGGAAATGTTCGACGGTCCTGGCAATGCGCTGCCACCGGGAAAGGGGGTCTCAAATCCAGCAGTGTCGCAGAACTTCAAGTCGAAAGTGATACTGACGAAGTGCGGAAGTTCAGCAGCTTCCAAAAGTGAATATGGGGGCAAACAGCATCATGGGGTAGGCGATAACCGACCCGCCCTTGAAACAACTGTCCGATGATTGACTATTTGATGTCGGGTTTTCTAGACCGCTTACATTGAGCATGTAGACAAAAGTTTGAGTCGGTTTTCTACACTTATAAAATGATAGTTCGTACAAAAAATGTGGCCGCTCGTACAAATGGTGACGTCGCTGTATGCCCGTCTCCTTCGGTTGTAGTGGAACGGAGCATGATGCCGATTTCGCCTGGTCTATTTGTCATAACAATAAGATATCAAGTGTCTCATAATGATTTAATTGGTCTTCGATGTAAACAGACGAGGAATTTTGAAGATGTTCAAGCTTTCAAAAGTGAAAATATTAGCATTATACGCCGATGGATCTACTTATTGAAAATGGAACGAACAAGCGACGTAAAGTGAACCTTTCTTTCATGCGTCAAATATCCAGGCAACTTATTAAGCGACTGGTGCTTATGAAAAGCCTTTTACCCCACTAAACGCTTTCATTGAGTTTTATTAATGAGCTTCATCGCCAGAATCCATTCATCAGTCATCCACAGCACCGACTGCTACCATTTCGTCACAGCGCCGCGGCGGCGCTCCGACGGTGGCCGGACGCGTGGTGTTAGATGCCAATCGCAACGGAGCGCCATCACTGGAGACTTCAACGCCGGGCGCCCGGCAAATTTGTTTCTTTATCGGCCTGTCGCATATTTTGTTTATTGTTTGATTTAGATTTGGTTTCGACCACACGTTTTTTTTCAAGGTGATCTGCACGATAATTTCACTAAGCAAAGTGCAATTTCCAAAAAAAAGGTCCTTCGTGACACCCTACTACACATCGTTGATGATGCAGCTTCGGGCCATGGTATTGCAGGCAGCATTCTAAAATGGATAGAGTTGTGGCTTTTAGGAAGACAGCAGAGAGTGATGCTAAATGGTACAAAGTCATCATGGCAAATGCTCTTAGTGGAGTCAACAAGGTGTCAGTACACTACTATTCATTATATTTTTTTATTTGATTGAAAGTGGCCTAAGCAGTAAGGTTTTGAAATTTCCTGATGATTTGAAGGTCTTTAGGGCAATAACAGGTCACACTGAGCATATCTTGTTGGATAGACTTAGACAAACTGGTGAAGTAACAGCAATTTTCCTAGGGCTAGAGCCTCCCCTGAGTGGAGCTCTAGGGCACTAGCAGCTAACGACAGGGTAGGAAAGCTCTGCCATGAGCTAGGTTTTACATTTGTAGACGAGTGGAGCAGGTTTTATGCATCGTGGGAACTCTATCAGAGGGATGGCCTGCACTTTTCTGAGAAGGGGGTCCATGTGTTAGGCAAAGTATACGAGCATGTCCTTCAGGGAAACTAGGAAATGGGGTGGGGAGGGATGAAATTGCATTGCCAACTCAGGAATATTCCAATAGTGTCAGCCAAGGCAATAGAACCTCAAAGTCTGCAAATAGGGACAGCAGCAACTCAAGGGGACAGAGTTATAGTTCATCTAGTGATAAAATAACTCAATATGAAAAAGCCAAAGGTGGTTATGGAGCATTTGTTAAGTGTATGATGTTTAATGCTCAGAGTATCCGTTCCAAATTTGAAGAGTTCAAGTGTTATGTTGCTGAGGAGGAACCGGATTTTGTTTGCATTACGGAGGCATGGGTCAGTGAATGGTATTTTGGAGATAACTTACAGGACTATGAGATCCAGGGATACAATATGTTTTCGTGCAATAGGGGTCCAGTAATGAAAGGGGGTGGTGTAATGCTCTATATGAACAGCTTATTCAGTTCTCAAAAAGTAGCAGGTGGGGATAAAAATGTATCTGTGGAGTCCATTTGGCTGGATGTCACTGTGGGAAAAGACAACAGCAATACTCTTAGGATAGGAGCTTTCTACCGATCAGGAACCCTGCCACATTCTCAGCAACTGGAGCTTGACAAAGTGATTTGTGAGGAAATCAGTAGAAACTCTAAGAGGAAGTGCCTTATTCTCGGTGACTTTAATCTAAAAGGTTATGAAAATGCTGGTGTTGGCACCCCATCATGCAAAATGTTTAGGAAATGCCTTGAAGAGGACCTGTTCTTACACCAGTTTGTATCGGAACCTACCAGGCATGGTTCATTCTTGGACCTTGTATTCTCGGATTTAAGTGACTTGGTTCAAGACTTGACTGTAGGCGAAACTCTGGGAAAAAGTGACCATAACATAGTCTCACATCCCTAGTCTGCAAGGTACTCGAATAAATTATCAAGGATAGAATAGTTAGTTATCTGGAAGGTAGCAGATTGATTCAAGATACTCAACATGGGTTTAGAAAAGGACGATCATGTCTCACAAACCTCTTGGACTTTTTGAACTTCGCCACAGAACAATTTGATCAGGGAAATCAGGTTGATGTAGCATATCTTGACTTTAGTAAGGCCTTTGACAAGGTACCCCATAAACGGTTAATGATACAGCTTCAGTCCCATGGTATTGCAGGTAGCATCTTAAAATGGATAGAGTTGTGGCTTTCAGATGGACAGCAAAGAGTGATGCTAAATGGTACAAAGTCATCATGGCAAAATGTTCTTAGTGGAGTCCCCCAGGGGCAGCGTTGGAAAAGTGGCCCTTTTTTGGAACTTTTGCAATCCAAAGAATTATACACTCCGGAAAAAATACACCCCTTGCATTGCTGGATGAAGACATACTTAACTAGCAAGACAGCTAGATGTCATTATACAATAGTGATAACTTGGGTGGAGAGGAAAATTCAGTCATACTGGGTCCCCTACCACATGAAGTCTCCAGTATAATTGAGGATAATACACATTTGTTATTTCGAGTCATCTGTAGGCACATTCCAAGAGGAGGCAGGAGTAAAGCCGAAAATGAGATGCTAGCCAGATTGGAAGAATATCAGTTTGCTAGCATGCACAAGTACAACATATGTCAATGGATGGCAAAATATGGATCACTGCAGTCTGAATATGATCTTAATGCCACTGAACATTCCATATTTCACAACATTCCATCTTCCATATCATTCCATAACATTCCATTTGTGCCTGTGCGATTTATGGTGAGGTGCAGGTAAATTAATAAACAGCCACCAGTGCATTCATGTGTATGTTCTCCATTTGTGTACAAACCTCAGAACAGAGTCCAGATGTGCTCAGAAGAATGTATGGATGAACACCAAGAGGTATAGTGGCATCCACACAACTGGTAAGCCACAAAGTGTAGCACTTCCCCCAAATCTCCAAAATACTGGTGGATATGAGCCATGTTTTGCTACAGCATAGGAATTGTCATGGGCACTATTACTTTTCCACACATGTTTTACACACAGTTTGCCTCCATGAAGCATACAAAGGTATTAGGTTTGGCTAAATTATGCTAGATTATTTTTTTTGTAAGTTATCCATTCATCAAATTCCTTTCGGAATCATTCAGGAATATAAAAGTTTTTGAATTTTAAAAAACACTCGGGCTAGCATAGGCTGTTTAGTTAGCATAGGCCATTTACTTTTCATTTCTTAATTCATTTTAATACTTTTAATTAATTGCTTATAATAAATTTTATTAAAAAAAGATTTTCTTGCATCCAGTTAGGCTGCAGCTTTTTCTTCATTTATAACATCACATTTCATGGTATATTTCCCAACCAAACCTGAGCCACTTTTTTTGTGTCATTTTGCTACCCAACTGCACTTGCCAAAAAATGTGCAGTCACATCATGTAAGTACCTACATTATGAACATATTCATAATCATTGCACAAAAAATAAATTTCAAGAAATCAAATCACCTTAAACTGCAAATTTGTCCATTCAGAAAGTCAGACCAGAAATGTTAAGAGTATAATGGTATTCAATGGAGAATATGGACAGGATGCACCTAATAATTCCTGAACATTTCATGAAAGCACAAATAATGCTTGAATGCATGCATATCTATAATATCTGCAGTCAATGTGCACTGAAGAGGCCCAGCCCCCATTTTGAAAGAAAAACATTCATGCTTCAAAATTAAAGTGAAAGTGAAAACAAAATTTTGAAGTGAAAACAAAATTTTCCAGACAAAAGCAAAGCAATCAGTTTTGTTCATTTCTACGCTTGTCGGCAACACATCGCAGCAATTAATATTATCATGCCCTGCTCCTTGTATTATCTGAAGATTTCCCGTCACACAACACAAGCTTACAGCTTTGGTTTATCCAAATCAATAACTCGAATTACCGCGAAGATATTTGATATAGGTAAGTAGGTAGGTACCTACATAGTCAGATAATACAACCTCTAATACCTCGAGCCAAACACGCAGTCAATTCCTTCCAGATGGCAGCGAAAAACTTTAAAGAAAATCCTTCGTTGAATAAAAAAACCACTACGCTCCGCTAACCAAATATAGGAATTCACCTTCACCAGCCCGACCGCGTTCTTGGATTCAATGAGTTCACTGCTCTCCATCTCCCACTCCGGCAGGAGCTATTTGAACCATTGCCACGAAAAGCCATGGATAATGCATTTCTTCTTGGTTCCTTGGAGAATGATATGTTCTGCATCAATTGGGATGGATAAAACTGTTCATATTTATATTATTAAGCAGTCAGGAGCGATGTACATAAAAGATATCGGAAGGATTTTCCACATGAAAATTGCCTGAATTGTACCAAAACGTTCCTAAAACCTGCTAACACTTTGCTCCAAAATGAAGACCCATAGAACCAGAAATTTCACCTTCTTTCGATTTCATGACTTATATTGTTTCTGAATTTCATCAACAAGCGGGAATAGTTGCATTCATGCCACTCCGACCGCGAGGTTTCCCCACTCCGGACAAATTCAGATTTACGTGTGTTGACCTAATTCTCTACACTCTTATAAGCCTCATTCTGATCCAATGATTAATTTCTTCCCACAGTCCTGATTATTATTAATTGAGAAAAAAGTTGCCTGTAATTCTCTTGGCAATATTCTATAACTTATTTTTAGTTTTTGGTATTTCATAGCAATCATGGCGCGAAATGAGACGCTAATTTCCGCTCGTCCGTGACGATAGTCTGTTTTACAGCAGCAATTTGCCCGCCCGTCTAGTCGTTTTTCATCCTTCCAAATCATTCCTTGCTTCTACTAAACATTCCAGACATGAACTAAAAAGTGCATTGAAATACATTTAATATTAATAAGGATTGATTTCAATATTTTTTTCAGCTTTCTCATTTGAAAAAAAAGAAGAAAATTTCATCGTGGAGAGAATAAAAGATTTTAGACGGATTGTTTTAGTATAACTTTCCTTCAACCATTATATATTCCGAAACCCATATCCCGAAGTAACATTTTAGACCCTCCCATTTTAGACCCAGCGGTGCACGAACGTCCTGCTCTCGAGGTATGTTGTGAATTTGTATTAGTTATGCGGTGTTGGTACCTATGCTAGGAGTGGCAGGTATTGATATATAAACTTGGTTGACATCGATTAAGTATACTTTTGTGTTCATTTTCTCTACCATTGCTCAGGAAGTTGCCTTATAAGTCATTCACGTAACGTGGTGGATGACTTCAGACGACGATGTGTGGTGGACCCCATCTGGTTGTCTGTGAGACACTAGGATAAGAACCTAACAAATTACTTAAAGACGTTTTATTCTTGAGGAAGAAGAATTATCGGGTTATTTTACGACGCATTCAACCGCGAGGTCGCATAGCGCCGCCACCCTATATCAGACCGATTGGTCGTGGGTGGACTGCAAATGCCGCCGGCCGTGAGATTCGAGTCCCACGCTCCACCATCTAGGCTACCGAGGCCCCTGGGTTTTTGTTCTTCATTCCAGGAGACATCACTGCATTTTTCAAAATTTATACACTTCGTTATATATAAAATGTATATACTCCGTTACTTGGTGCTTCAACATACACCCCATAATTTGGCAAACTGGGAAATTATACACCCCATAACATAGTGCCTCTCAAGATTATACACTCCATACTTTGGCAAGCCAAAAAATTATACACTCCGAATCCAAGACTGAGAAGTGAAAATCCAACACTGCCCAGGGGTCAGTACTAGGGCCATTACTGTTCATTATATTTGTAAATAACATTGAAAGTGGCCTAAGGAGTAAAGTTTTGAAATTTGCAGATGATTTGAAGGTCTTTAGGGCAATAACAGGTCAGGATGAGCATATCTCCCTGCAAAAAGACTTAGACGAACTTGTGAAGTGGTCCGAAGAATGGCAAATGAAATTTAACTTTGATAAGTGCAAAACCATGCATGTAGGTAAGCAGCATATGAAGGCTCCATACTTGATGGGTGGCCAAGTGCTATCAGTGACTCAACAGGAGAAGGATTTAGGTGTTATTCTAAACACAAAACTGGGGGCATCAGAACAGACCAAGGAAGCCAGGAAGAAGGCACTGAGAATGCTTAGGGCAATAAATAGGAATGTATCATACAGAAGTGAGGAAGTGATCAGGAAGCTTCACTGTGCATACGTCAGGCCACATTTGGAATACTGCATCCAAGCCTGGTCTCCTAGCTATGAAAAAGATTGTTGGCTTTTAGAGAGAGTACAAAAGAGGGCTACAAAAATGGTTAATGGCATAAGCAACCTGGCATATGAGGAAAGATTGAAGAAATTGAATATGTTTTCACTTAGATATAGAAGGCTGAGAGGAGATCTCATCAAGGTCTTTAAATTTGTCAATGGTCTGGAGAGGGGATACCTTGGGGAAATGTTTGAATTTAACAGAAATGATGCAATTAGAGGTCATAAATTCAAAATTAAAGTTAACCACAGCAGAACAACGTTAAGGCAAACTTTCTTCACCAACAGGGTAGTGGAACACAGGAACCAGCTGCCAGAAAACATAGTCAGTAGCAGCACATTGAACATCTTTAAATACAGCATAGACAATCATTATAAGAATAGAGGGCTTGCTTTTCAGTATTACAGGGAGGGCTGATTGACATATTTGGTGGGCAACTGGTTCAGTGTACAGAGTGCAACCAAGAAGGGCCCTTGTGGCTCATAGTTGCACCAATCTTTTATGTCTTTAAGTAGTCAGAAGAATGGCAAATGAAATTTAATTCTGATAAGTGCAAAATCATGCATGTAGATAAGCAGCATATGAAGGCTCCATACTTGATGGGTGGCCAAGTACTATCTGTGACTCAACAGAAGGACTTACATGTTATTCTAAACACAACATTTGGGTATCAGAACAGACCAAAGAAGCAAGGAAGCAGGCACTGAGAATGCTTGGGGCAATAAATAGAGATGTATCATACAGAAGTGAGGAAGTCATCAGGAAGCTTTATTGTGCATATGTCAGGCCACATGTGGAATACTGCATCCAAGCTTGGTCTCCTAGCTATGAAAAATATTGTTAGATTTTAGAAAGAGTACAAAAGGGGGCTACAAAAAAGGTTAATGGCATAAGCAACCTGGCATATGAAGAAAGATTGAAGAACTTAAAAACATTAGAACCAATAGAACCAATAGAACACTGGGACCAGCTGCCAGAAGCCATTGTCAGTAGCAGCACATTGAACATCTCCAAAAACAGCATAGACAATCATTAAAAGAATAGAGGGCTTGCTGTTCATTATTCCTGGGAGGGCTGATCAATGAGTTTGGTGGGCAACTTGTTCAGTGTCCAGAGTGCAACCAAGGAGGGTCCTTTTGGCTCATAGTTGCACTGACCTTTTATGTCTTTTATGGGTCTGTTCCTGACCCTGCTCCAAGCTGCTCTGAGCAACTTGGAGTAGCTGCTCCGTGTTCTCGTGCGTTTTCGGTGTAGAACGGAGTTGCTCCAATCTACTCCAACTTACTCCAACTCAAGGCCCTTTACATACTCCAACTCCAACTTACTCCGGCTGAGAGCAGGGGCAGCTCGGAGCCTGTTGTCTCTAGTTATCTTGGCTCGGAGCAGCTTCGTGTAGTACAAATGTGGCGCAGAAGATACATTTTCGAAGCGCTTTGGGGAATCTGCGTAATCTGCGTCAACAAGTTTGGAACATCAGCGTCATATATGTAACCATAATTCAAGTACAAACAGCTGATTTTTACTCCAAGTTACTCCAGACGTTCCAGCGCTTGTTTTTCCCGAGCCTGCTCTGAACTGCTCCAAGTTGCTCCTTGTTGCTCTACTCTTTTTTTTGGAGTAGGGTCAGGAACAGACCCATAAAGACATTGAAGATTCGAGCAACTATGAGCCGAAGGGCTCTTCTTCTATTAAATTCAAACGTTTCCCTGAGATATCCCTTATCCAGACCACGGACAGGTTTAAAGACCTCAATGAGATCTCCTCTCGGCCTTCTATATCTAAGTGAAAACATATTCCAGTTGTTCAATCTTTCCTCACATGTCAGGTTGCTTATACCATAACCCATTTTGTAGCCCATCTTTTGTGCTATCTCTAAAAGCCAACAATCTTCTTCTTAGCTAGGAGACCAAGCTTGGATGCAGTATTCTAAATGTGACCTGACATATGCACAGTAAATATGCATACACATAAATTATCTGACTTCTGTATGATACATTCTTATTGATTTCCCCAAACATTCTCAGTGCCTTCTTCTTGGCTTCCTTGGCCTGCCCTGATGCCCCCAATTTTGTGTTTAGAATAACACCTAAATCCTTCTGTCGGGGTACCGACAGTACTTGGCCACCAACCAAGTATGGAGCTTTCATATGCTACCCACCTACATGCATGATGTTGCACTTATCGAAAGTGAATTTCATCTGGCATTCTTCGGACCTCTTCACAAATTCGTCTTGTCTTTCTGCAGCGAGATATGCTCATTGTGGCCTGTTATTGCCCTAAAGACCCTCAAATCATCCGTAAATTTCAAAACCTTACTGCTTAGGCCACTATTTGCAAATATAATGAACAGTAGTGGCCCCAGTACTGACCCCTCGGGGACTTCACTAAGAACATTTTGTCATGATGACTTTGTACCATTTAGCATCACTCCTTTCTGTCCATCTGAAAGCCACAACTCTATCCATTTTAGGATTCTACCTGCAATACCATGGACCTGAAGCTGCATCATTAACCGTTTATGGGGACCTTGTTAAAGACATAAAGACATAAAAGATTAGTGCAACCCTGAGCCACAAGGGCCCTTCTTGGCTGCACTCTGTACACTGAACCAGTTGCCCACCAAATCTGCCAATCAGCCTTCCCTGTAATACTGAAAAGCAAGCCCTCTATTCTTATAATGATTGTCTATGCTGTTTTTAAAGATGTTCAATGTGCTGCTACTGACGATGTTTTCTGGCAGCTGGTTCCAGTGTTCCACTCCCCTGTTGGTGAAGAAAGTTTGCCTTAACCTTGTTCTGCTGTGGTTAATTTTATTTTGAATTTATGACCTCTAATTGCACCATTCCTGTTAAATTCAAACATTTCCCCAAGGTATCTCCCCTCCAGACCATTGACAAATTTAAAGACCTCGATGACATCTCCTCTCAGCCTTCTATATCTAAGTGAAAACATATTCAATTTCTTCAATCTTTCCTCATATGCCAGGTTGCTTATGCCATTAACCATTTTTGGTAGCCCTCTTTTGTACTCTCTCTAAAAGCCAACAATCTTTTTCATAGCTAGGAGACCAAGCTTGGATGCAGTATTCCAAATGTGGCCTGACGTATGCACAGTAAAGCTTCCTGATCACTTCCTCACTTCTGTATGATACATTCCTATTTATTTCCCCGAGCATTCTCAGTGCCTTCTTCCTGGCTTCCTTGGTCTGTTCTGATGCCCCAGTTTTGTGTTTAGAATAACACCTAAATCCTTCTCCTGTTGAGTCACTGATAGCACTTGGCCACCCATCAAGTATGGAGCCTTCAGATGCTGCTTACCTACATGCATGATTTTGCACTTATCAAAGTTAAATTTCATTTGCCATTCTTCGGACCACTTCACAAGTTCGTCTAAGTCTGTTTGCAGCGAGATATGCTCATCCTGACCTGTTATTGCCCTAAAGACCTTCAAATCATCTGCAAATTTCAAAACTTTACTGCTTAGGCCACTTTCAATGTTATTTACACATATAATGAACAGTAATGGCCCTAGTACTGACCCCTGGGGGACTCCACTAAGAACATTTTGCCATGATGACTTTGTACCATTTAGCATCACTCTTTGCTGTCTATCTGAAAGCCACAACTCTATCCATTTTAAGATGCTACCTGCAATACCATGGGACTGAAGCTGTATCATTAACCGTTTATGGGGTACCTTGTCAAAGGCCTTACTAAAGTCAAGATATGCTACATCAACCTGATTTCCCTGATCAAATTGTTCTGTGGCGAAGTTAAAAAAGTCCAAGAGGTTTGTGAGACACGATCGTCCTTTTCTCAATCCATGTTGAGTATCTTGAATCAATCTGCTACCTTCCAGATAACTAACTATTCTATCCTTGATAATTGATTCGAGTACCTTGCAGACTAGGGTTGTGAGACTTATTGGCCTATAGTTTTCAACTTTCCCTCTTTCTCCTTTCTTGAAAATATGAACTACATTTGCCCTTTTCCAATCGATTGGAATTTCATTATGTGAAACTGATCTACAAAATATTATACTAAGTGGAAATGCCAGTTCCTTTTCAGTTTCCCGCAACACCCTAGCATAAATATCATCAGGTCATGCTGCCTTATTTGGCTTTATTTTCCTGATATGATTGTAAACAACATCACTACCAATGAAATCAACATCATTTGTCAGATCCCATGTAACTGAACTATGGTGTACGGTCGGCAGATTGGTCATATCTTCCAATGTAAACACTGATTTGAACTGCATGCTCAGCTCCTCAACCATCTCACTATCCTCACCCAATGTAGTCCCGTTTACTTCCAGTGGACCAATTGTGCTAGAAACTTTACTCAGCTTGTAGAAACTAAAGAACTTTTTACTCTCCCCATTACAGTTTCTAGCTAAATCCAGTTCCTTTGCTCGCTTTGCTGCTCTGGTTTTTTGCTTCACAGTGTCTCTAGCTTTTCGATACGCCTTTAGATTAATGACATTTGAGGCTTCTTTAAAAACTCTAAATGCAGTTTTCTTAGCCTTAATTGCTTTTATCACGTCTGGTGTAAGCCATGCTGGCTTTCCTACCCTTCTTTTGCGTCTTTGCTTTTGGGGGACATGTCTAATCTGAGTTTCCTTTAAGTAAGATTTGAACTTTTCCCACATTTCACAGGCATTTAAATTGGAGAATTCTTCTTCCCATCTGATGGCACTTAAAGCCGCTCTCATGCCGTTAAAGTCTGCTCTGTTGAAATTTGGAACCTTTACCAAATTATCCTTGATAATTTCCCCTACATGTGCCTTGAATCTAACTATGTTATGGTCACTTTTTCCCAGAGTTTCGCCTACAGTCAAGTCTTGAACCAAGTCACTTAAATCCGAGAATACAAGGTCCAAGAATGAACCATGCCTGGTAGGTTCCGATACAAACTGGTGTAAGAACAGGTCCTCTTCAAGGCATTTCCTGAACATATTGCATGATGGGGAGCCAACACCAGCATTTTCATAACCTTTTAGATTAAAGTCACCGAGAATAAGGCACTTCCTCTTAAAGTTTCTACTGATTTCCTCACAAATCACCTTGTCAAGCTCCAGTTGCTGAGAATGTGGCAGGGTTCCTGATCGGTAGAAAGCTCCTATCCTAAGAGTATTGCTGTTGCCTTTTCCCACAGTGACATCAAGCCAAATGGACTGCACAGACACATTTGTATCCCCACCTGCTACTTTTTGAGAACTGAATAAGCTATTCATATAGAGCATTACACCACCCTCTTTCATTGCTGGACCCCTATTGCACGAAAACATATTGTATCCCTGGATCTCATAGTCCTGTAAGTTATCTCCAAAATACCCTTCACTGACCCATGCCTCCGTAATGCAAACAAAATCCGGTTCCTCCTCAGCAACATAACACTTGAACTCATCAAGTTTGGAACGGATACTCTGAGCATTAAACATCATACACTTAACAAATGCTCCATAACCACCTTTGGCTTTTTCATATTGAGGAGTTCTTTTATCACTAGATGAACTATAACTTTGTCCCCTTAAGTTGCTGCTGTCCCTATTTGCAGACTTTGAGGTTCTATTGCCTTGGCTGACACTATTTGAATATTCCTGAGTTGGCAATGCAATTTCATCCCTCCTCACCCCATTTCCTAGGTTCCCTGAAGGACATGCTCGTATACTTTGCCTAACACATGGACCCCCTTCTCAGAAAAGTGCAGGCCATCCCTCTGATAGAGGTCCCACGATGCATAAAACCTGCTCCACTCATCTACAAATGTAAAACCTAGCTCATGGCAGAGCTTTCCTACCCTGGCGTTAGCTGCCAGTGCCCTAGAGCTCCACTCAGGGGAGGCTCTAGCCCTAGGGAAAATTCCTGTTACAAGGACTCTATTGGTACCCTTCAGGGTGGCCAGAAGGGCCCTGTACTCCCGCAGAAGCTCCTCGCTCGTAGTATGACCTATGTTATTTACCCCAACATGCACTATGACTGTGTTAAACTGGTGATCAGTGGTGACCTGTGCCGCCGCAGGTACCAGATCCTTCACCTTGGCACCAGGCCTGGTGATGCACCTCCTGTCCCTCCTACCTTTACAAAATACCCGCTCTAAATGACGCACACGAGAGTCTCCTATGACCAGCACTGACTCCTTACTACTGCTATCCTGGGGGCAGTCATCCAATGCCTGGAACATATTTGTTGTTACTATGCCTGTCCGCTGGGCCGGTCGGCTATACTTCCTCCCGCTCCTACCACCTGCCACCTGCCACTCACTGACCCTTTCCTTAGGTTCGCGTCTCCAAATCCTCCACCCCCTGACCTCATGCCACTTCCCCTCCTGTGACCTACCAGAACTACCCCTCCTCTGTTCACTATTAACACTATTAACACTCCCCTCTTGAGAGATCCCAGCCACTTCCACAGTAGGGGAAACCTCAGCTACCTGGTGGCCTGCGACCACCTGGGCATATGATGTCCCTGCTACGGATTGACCCCTTGTTGCTTTATCTTGCCTACCCTGTGCAACAAGGGCAGCCTTGAGGTTGGACACCTCTGCCTTAAGGGTCCTAATTTCTTCCTCTAGTGCCTGCATCCTGGTCGAAACCATCCTAAACGCTGCAGCTTATGCCTAGATTTAGATTCAAATTAACTTGCTAAACAACCGACAAAAAAGCTAACTATCATTCACCATAAATCGCTACCTCCTATACTGTCAGTTAAATATCTGAGTGCCTCACGAAAAGCAGAAACTATTAAACAATTGTTTGTTTTTTTTTGTTTTGTTTTGTTTTTTAAATAAATTAAATAACTAAACAAGATGTCTAATCTAATTGTCTTCCACACAAGTACGCAACTATATAAATATCCCTTTTGATATCACTTATGGCTAGACAGAAAAATGAACAGTCACACAGCACTTATGAATACCCCCAACTTACTACTAATTAAGCTATCTTAAACTTCAACACCAAACACACTATGCACACCAAAAAATAAACAAAGTATGTTTGGATAGTATGAATGTTGTCTAATGTACTTATCAAATATACACACTTGTAATATCTCCTACTACAGAAATCGAAGCGTCGAGAACACGCCGAAGCCACAAGGCCTCCCTTTGGCGCACACAAGATGGCGGCCATAAAGGCCTCACTAAAGTCGAGGCATGCTGCATCAACCTGATTTCCCTGATCAAATTGTTCTGTAGCGAAGTTAAAAAAGTCCAAGAGATATGTGAGACCATATGTGAGACCCTATCGCCCTTTTCTAAACCCATGTTGAGTATCTTGAATCAATCTGTTTCCTTCCAGATAACTAACTATTCTATCCGTCATAATTGATTCGAGTACCTTGCAAACTAGGGATGTAAGACTTACCGGCCCATAGTTTTCAACTTTCCCTCTTTCTCCTTTATTAAAAGTAGGAACTACATCTGCCGTTTTCCAATCTGTTGGAATTTCATTTTGTGAAACTGATCTACAAAAGATAAGGGAAGGGCCAGTTCCTTTTCAGCTTCCATATTACCCTAGGATACATTTCATTAGGTCCTGCTGCCTTGTTTGGCTTTGTTTTCCTGATATGATAGAAAACAACATCACTATCAATGAAATCAACATCATTTATGCGATCACATGTCACTGAACTGTGGTGTTCAGTTGGCAGATTTGTGACTCTTCCAATGTAAACACTGATTTAAACTGCTTGCTCAACTCCTCAACCATCTCACTATCCTAACCCAATATGGTGCCATTTACTTGCATTGGACCAATTGTGCTAGAAACTTTACTCAGCTAGTTAAACTAAAGAACTTTTTGCTGTCCCCATTACAGTTCCTAGCCAAATCCAATTATTTTGCTCGCCTTGCTGGTCTGGCTACATATATGGATAGCTACACTAGCTTAGAAAATATGAATGCCGGGCGGTGCGCCGTTTTGCCGCCAAAAAAAATAAGGGATGGTCTAAAATGCTCCATTCTTGCCCGTTGGACGATCACAGTAATTACGAAGTGTATGTCGATGAAAGGTACAATAATAGCTGCCTTTTAATTGATGCAATGGTTCTGTCCAGGGGGGGGGGGGGGTCATCCCAATAGCGGCCATAGGAGCCAATGGAGCCTCCAAATGTGATATATGACGTGTATGATGCGTCACCCATTCAGATGTAATATTTCAATGTGATTGCATGCAGGTGGCCATGGGTGTATGTTTTTTGCAACATGCAAGCATAAGGAGCACACTCCATAACAAAATAGTAATATACTGCGCCTAAGTTGCAACCTGAATCGCTTTTTTAAAATGGCAGCGATTTAAGCAGCAAAAAGCGGTTGTGCAGGGTCTTAGACAGGGATTCCTGCCATATTTTGCACTTGCACAATTATGGCTTGTGTGTGACATGCATTGCGAACCATGTTCTTGTGTACTTTAAAAGGAATAAAGACATAGGGTCTGCTCCTGACCCTGCTCCAAGCTGCTCCGAGCAACTTGGAGCAGCTGGTCCGTGTTCCCGTGCGTTTTCGAAGCAGAACGGAGTAGCTCCAATCTACTCCAACTTACTCCAACTTACTCAGGCCCAGGGGGTTCCACCAGGAGTGGCGACGCCAAGCGGAAAAACCGTGAATTAGCCTGGAGGGCAGAATGCATTGAGGGCTATGGGGGAAAACCACGTTAAGCACAATATCTCATGACATATTTGGGGTAGCGCAGAACTAATGGCAGATTTGGAAAGGGCTCTACGAGACTCACCATATTCGCGTGATAAAAATATATACAGGGAATACTGCAATAACGCGTGCGTGATCTAACACATGATTTGGCTGTGGCGGGCCATGGGAACGTTCAAGCGCGTCCCGCTACTGGCTGACGTTTCGGTGGTAGACGGGGCCTATTTTGAGCGCAAAACCGCAGCGACCGCAGGTTCCATGAACCGTGAGTATAGGCTTATTTTAGGAAATAAATGCGTTGTTATGTGTGTAGCTAAAATTATATGTTGAGGTTCCTTCATTTTTTAAAACGTCAATTTGTTGTAGTTGTCCGCAGAATATACTTCAAGAGCATAAAAGACTGAATGTGTTCACACGAATGCTACTGTTTTTTTTTTTTAAAGCAAATGATGCTATGTTTGCATTCGGTGTCCAATTACTAGGTGTTTCCAGTTGTTGGTTTGAAAGTCAGACCAAGGTTATGCCAGCGTCTGGTGGGCCCACTTTATGAAATAGCCTTGACTTCGGCCGAGAGCAGGGGCAGCTTGGACCAGCTTGGAGTAGCACAAATGTGGCACTGACGATACATTTGCGAAGCGCTTTGGGGAATCTGCGTGATCTGCGTCAATAAGTTTTGAACATCTGCGTCATATATGTAACCCAAGGCGATATATGCGAGGTGGCGTCATCCCTACTGCGCAGCTTTCTGCGCTGGTCCTTATATGACGTCATCTGGGGTACCACTTAATGCGGGCCGAGCCGCTAACACGCTGTCGAATATACGTAGCGTATGCATAGTACGGGGGATAAAATGACGATTTAAGAGGTGCAGGTGCAAAACTTAGAGCGTCATAGTCCCGGAAGGGATCTCCAATACCTTTTATACACATATTATAACCGGAAGAACGTACAAAGCGAGGTAGGACAGATCAAATATGGCAGAGAATTAGCATCTGACCGCGGCGAAATGCAGTAAGGACGTATCTGAAGTGTGGTCGTCGCCATGATGGAATAAGGTGGGGAAGGGAGTCGAGTCCCTTAATGTACATCAAATTTAGCATTGGGCTTATGATGCTGCATGTCAAAATTAATTGATCAAAAGGCCTTTTAACCCATCTGTATGCGGCAGTGCCCATGATACAGGAGGCAAGGAAGGGGACAATCGTTTCTTTTTACGATCGACAAGATCATAGGGAGCACGTGAGAGGGAGACATTCCTTTTATGGGGGCATCTGTGAACCTCCGTACCAACTCAGAAACATGGGTGGAACTTCCAGAAAACGATTTGGGAGACGCAATGCCTGGAGGTAACAGGAAGGCCTATGGATTGGGGGAGGTGGGCTCACGCCAGTCGGAAGCGGGGGTTGACCCATCCAAAAAGTATGTAAAATTTCACTTTAATTCGTAGGTTACATTCGGCGGATGGACTAGAAAGCAGTCAGATATGGGGTGCTAAAAGCGGTCAGGCATGTATTGGCGGCATTCCCTAACAATGGGTTCAGAACTAGATCTGGATGATTCAAAACACTCCTACACGTCCGCATAGTCGACCTAGTCGGCTTATGTGCTGTTTCCGATTCAGAGCATGAATGAAGGATCACAATCGAAGTTCGTGGAACAGAGACTTTGCACATCGTTCTTTCAAATCAATGATCATAGGCCTCATGAGCAACAATGAAATGGCATACGCCACACCTGTTTCATAGCAGTACCAGAGCCGGTAGCAGTGTCAAGTGCCGCGAGGACGGGTGCAGCTTGTCTGCCCCTGGTCACAGCGGCAGCAGCAAAACACGCTAACAGGACAGTGGGACCGGGCGATACGATGGCAGAGTTAAGTGCCGCCAGGACGGGGCGACACAGGCACCGCCGCCAACCCGTCAGTGGTCACAGTGGCAGCAGCAAAACACGCCAACAAAACGGCAGGATCGGGCGGCATGAAACCAATGCAAAGTGCCGCCAGAACGGGCAACACACGAGGCGCCGCCAGTCCACCCCTGGTCACGGTGGCAACAACAAACACGGTTACAAAGGGCAGAACTGAGCGACACGACACGACACACAGCAGAGACGGTGACACATGGCCGGCAGTGTGAGGGTGGACATCCTATCGCTGCCTGGTGACATGATGGCGGACCTGCCTAGATGCCCGACCCTGCGCTCTCCCGAGCAGAGTTCTTTCGCAACCAGCCGATGCGCACATGCAGACTAACTCGAGTCAGCCTCCGTCTCACACAACTAGCCGCACTCCTAGCTTCGACTGCCGGCTACTAATGACGCCCACCCCGGGTCTCACGATGCTGGTGTCGCCTGTGCAGGTTGAGTCCATGATGAAGCAGACATCAGAATTGAACTGGTTTGGCATCGCCCTCTACCACGTATGTGGCATGCAGCGCCCGCCGCGACCGATGGTGATTAACCAAGAGCTGGACACAACGGCCAGGAGCGCCTCCGGTCCTTCAGACGTCGGATATCCAAGCGATGTATTGACGCCTCATTTTGTAGGCGACGAAGCCGGCAACGACGGCAAGGCCGTCCTGCTCCAGTACCAGTTTCCTGATGATGGTCGTGTTAAAATTAATGCGAATAGAAGTGGCATCAAACTAATTGAACTGGTTCTTTATTTAGCTATACAAAGATAATATATGAAGATAAGGTAAGCAACATATGAAGGCTTCATATTTGATGGGGGTAGCCAAGTTCTATCGGTGACTCAGCAGAAGGACTTTGGTGTTATTCTGAACACAAGATTGGGGGCATCAGAACAGATGAAAGAATCCAGGAAGAAGGCACTGAGAATGCTTTGGAAATATATAGGAATGTATCATGCATAAGTGAGGAAGTCATCAGGAAGCTTTACTTTGCATGTCAGGCCACATTTGGAATACTGTGTCCAAGCTTTGGCTCCTAGTAATGAAAAATATTGTTCGCTTTTAGAGAGTACAAAATATGGCTACAAAAATGGTTAATGACATAAGCAACCTGGCATATCAGGAAAGATTGAAGAAATTGAACATGTCGTCACTTAGATATAGAAAGTTGAGAGGAGCACTCATTGAGGTCTTTAAATTTGTTCATGGTCAGGAGGATGGATATATTAGGTAAATATTTGAATCTAACAGAAATGATGTACTTAAAGGTCATCAATTCAAAATTAAAGTTAACTACAGCAGGACAAGGTCATTACAGTCTTTCTTCACCAACAGGGTAATAGAACACTGGAACCAGATGCCACAAACCATTGTCAGTAGCAGCACATTGAACATCTTTAAAAACACCATAGGCAATTATTACAAGAATATAGGGCTTGCTTTTCAGTATGCCAGGGAGGGCTGATCGACGGATTTGGTGGACAACTGGTTGAGTGTTCAGAGTGCAGCCAAGAAGGGCCCTTGTGGCTCTCAGTCACACTGCTCTTTTGTGTCTTGATGTCTAAGATGCTCAAAAATGCAGCAAGCATTCCAGACAAGCATGATGCAACACTCCATATCATACAGATCTGATAGGTAGGCTAATTCGTGGAATGACACCAGAAAAGGCATTTGTGGAGACACTGACATCATATTCAGCGGCATCCGTGGCCAGGATCATAATCATCCGAGGTAAAGTGGTTGGAACAAATGGATGGGCTGGTTGGATGAACTCCATCAACTCCTTTTCACTGTCAACCAGGTCTTATATGCATTTTCATCTCTTGGAAAAACATAAGCATGTTGGTTGACAATCTCTTCTTTTCATATCTTTCTTCCAGATGATAAACGACACGCCACAACAGAACACTATACAATAAAACTACAACTAAAACGCACGTGCATCGAGCACAAGGTGTGACAGACATAAAACCAAGCATAAAACAACCTACGACGAAGCTATGTAAACAGCTGCGCTATTTATGACTCAACTGCGCCATCTAAGAATTTGAGGAAATGAGTGCCCCTAAAACGCTGCATTCGTGATGATCGTCGCCTAATTCGCAGCCTAACTGAGAATGATAAAATAACAGCTCAATACGATTCCAAAAGCACAGACGTGACATTATAGGATTTTGAAAGTGAGTTGAAGTGAAAATATTTCAATTTTAAAATGCATGAAACCATTAAAACGGCCCAAAAGTGGTACCCCAGATGACGTCATTTGTACCATTCGACCCGATACGCAGGAAGGCATGGGGATGACAGGGGCCTGATGTAACCATAACACAAGTACAAACAGCTGATTTTTACTCCAAGTTACTCCAGACGTTCAGCGTTCGTTTTTCCCGAGACTGCTCTGAACTGCTCCAAGTTGCTCCATGTTGCTCTACTCTTTTTTTGGAGTAGGGTCAGGAACAGACCCATAAAGACATTGAAGATTAGAGCAACTATGAGCAACTATGAGCAAACTATGACAAATATAATAAACAGTAGTGGCCCCAGTACTGACCCCTGGGGGACTCCACTAGGAACATTTTGCCATGACTTTGTACCATTTAGCAGCCCTCTTAGTTGTCTACCTGAAAGCCACAACTTTATCCATTTTAAGATGCTACCTGCAATACCATGGGCCTGAAGCTGTATCATTAACCGTTTATGGGGTACCTTGTCAAAGGCCTTACTAAAGTCAATATATGCTACATCAACCTGATGTCCCTGATCAAATTGTTTCATGGCAAAGTTAAAAAAGTCTAAGAGATTTGTTAGTCACGATCGTCCTTTTCTAAACACATGTTGAGTATCTTGAATCAATTTGTTTCCTTTCAGATAACTAACTATTCTATCATTGATAATTGATTTGAGTACCTTGCAGACTAGGGATGCGAGACTTACTGGCCTATAGTTTTCAACTTTTACTCTTTCTCCTTTCTTGAAAATGGTTCCCATTTTCATTTGCCCTTTTCCAATCTGTTGGAATTTCATTTTGTGAAACTGATCTACAAAATATTATACTAAGTGGAAATTCCAGTTCCTTTTCAGCTTCCCGCAATACCCTAGCATAAATTTCATCAGGCCCTGCTGCCTTGTTTGGCTTTATTTTCCTCATATGATTGTAAACAACATCACTATGAATGAAATCAACATCATTTATCAGATCACATGTCACTGAGCTATGGTGTACGGTCGACAGATTGGTCATATCTTCCAATGTAAACGCTGATTTAAACTGCTTGCTCAGCTCCTCAGCCATCTCACTATCCTCACCCAATGTAGTCCCATTTACTTCCAGTGGGCGAATTGTGCTAGAAACTTTACTTAGCTGGTAGAAACTAAAGAACATTTTACTGTCCCCATTACAGCTCATAGCTAAGTGCAGTTCTTTTGCTCGCTTTGCTGCTCTGGTTTTTTGCTTCACAGTGTCTCTAGCTTTTCGATACGCCTTTAGATTTACAATATTTGAGGCTTCTTTAAACACTCTAAATGCAGCTTTCTTAGTCTTAATTGTGCAAAAAGTAAGTGCAAGATTAAGTGCTTCTACTGTCGAGTCCCTAGTTAATAGATCATGATTCATTTTATTCATGAATCATGATACTCAGATACATGAATCATGACGCTCAGATTCATGATGCATAGCTGATGCTACCTTTATTGATGTGAATACCTTTCCAGAGACCTTGTCTCTGCTTTACATGTGGAAATTTTGAAGAAATTTGATGAACACTTGAATTCAAAGATGGCAGAAACATAGACATTGATACCAGACGAGAAAGATTACATGATACAGTGGATATATGCCACATAGTAGCAAAAATCCTATGTAATTTCAGTGGATTATATGGCCGTGCAATAATTCCCTTGTACTTCCCAGTGGATTGAGTTAGTGATAGCATGGTGAATGATTACCATTATTTATTGCCAACCATGTGAAAAATTATCAGTCCTTCTGCTGTTAACAATGAAGAGCTGAATAGCATGCTTTTATTTTATGGATTTTGCATAGCTTGAGCTGGACAAATTTCACATACCTCAATGAGATGGATACCTGGTTGTGGGCCAATAGGCAGTTCAAGTTCGCTTAAAATGGCTTGAAAATAGAATACATTGGCTGACTACATTTTCTCGCCTTTTGTCATCGTTTGCAACGAACTCTGGTGAAGCCCGGATACATCGTCATGCAACGGCGCAGCTGATGGGGGGGGGGGGCGGAGGTGCATAGGCATGGGTGTAGGCTTCTGAAAATAATAGGGGTTCACAATGCATGAAGCCAATGGGGGCGCTCAAATTGATCGGGAGTACATCGGGAGTATTTCAAAGTTTGAAATTGCTCGAGATAGATACAAAGATACGCCCTTGTTAAGTTCCCGCCCCCTTAGTGGCAGGAGGTTCCCGTGGAGGAACCCCATAACACCCTTGAGAAACCCGACTGCAACCCTTCACCCTACCCCCAGTAGACAAAGCCCGACCAGAGTAGACCCTCATCCCGAGACACCCGGACAGCCTCCTCTCATCGAAGTGCGCCCCGTCCTTTTACCCTCACCTCCATAGGAAAAGGTTTGTGTGAAGTATGGATGTGACGTTGCCATGTGTTGGCTTATGCCCGATTCATGGCATGGTTTGCGGTCTCTTCCCGCTTAAGACCAGTGGGAAATGCATATTGACTGGCAAGCCTGGTTCATTCTACATTGACTTCAAGCTAAGTAGCGAAAAAGTATCCTGCGTTGCTTCCATGCAGGTCCCAAACACCATGCAGCAATTTCAAAAGGACACATGGAGGCGTCCATGCACAGGTTTGGCTTCAGCTGATAGGATGGAGCAAGTTAGTTAATTTAAAGCTAGCAATGTCTGTGAATGCATTCAAAATACCAATCCTAGCACCTTTCCTAGGCAGCGAAGACGGCTACTCCTTGGTGCCACCTCGAGTTCAACGCATCGCGTCCACATTCTCCCGCGACCCTATCGCTAGAAAGTGAGTGCCGCGAGATGGAAGTCTTCCACGCGCTGCATTCCCTAGCTTAAGTTTGTGGTTTCACTCTGACAATAATGGCACTGTTCTGAAGGAAAAAGAGGCGCCTACAGATTGTGGTTGATTACTTGGAAGAAAACGACGCTTATTGGAGGAAATTCACTACTTTGCATCTTGCACACCGCTCGTCTCATGTCCATATGTAGTTAAGGAGCGGGCGGGTGACGCATCCTCCACGTCATAAGGCAACCTGCCCGGAAAGATGCGCAGAAGCTTATGATTTTACCTCTGTATACGGTGTGTGTGTGTGTGTGTGTGTGTGAGTTTTGCCAGCCTGCCACCGTTTGGTGATATCGGCTGGTTCCGGTTGTGAGAAGATGTGCAAGACAGTGAGTAGCGTAGGGTAGGAGGATCAATCCGAGGTGGAGGTTTAGTAGAGTAGTCGAGCAGTGGTGAAGTAGCGTTGAGATGGTCTTGAAGAGTAGAGCTGAGGTAATCCGGATCGATTGAAGGTGTAGAGCTGGTAGAGCAGTAGAGTTGTTTGGGAGCCGGAGATGATGAAGTCGAGAGAGAGAGTTAGTCCGGACGGTGCCACATTGGGGTATGGGGTGTAGTGGGGGGTCGGGTCATCGCCCGAAATGAACATTGCAAGAACATGAATGTATATTTCTCTCTTTTTTTCTTTTCTTTTCTTTTTGTAACGTATCTCTTTCTTTCTTTTTTTCCCATTTTCCTGGTTTTGTTCATTTTCTCTTTCGTTTTTTAACATATTTTTTCCTTTTTTTCTCTCTTTTTCCTTTTTTTCACAATTCTTCCATAATGCGTGTAGTTTTGAGAAAGTGGAAGAGGTGTTCGTGTAATGCTGGATGGTCGTCGTTGAGGAGCGTGGTGAGGTTCAGTGGGATGTTATTCGTGGTGCAATGGTTTGTGATATGTTGTCTTTGGTTGTTGTATTTGGTGCAGTATATGAGCATGTGTTTGACTGTGAGTGTGTGGTGGCAGATAGTGCATTGTGGTCGTGGTTGATTGAGTAGGAGGCATGAGTGTGTGAGTGCAGTGTGTCCTATGCGTAGTCGTGTTAGTGTCCGTTCTCTTAGTCTGGTGTTTTGGTTGATGGGGTGCCAGTGTTCGTGTTTGGGGTGTATTTCGTGTAGCTGTGTTGATACTGTGTCCCATGTTTGTTGTATGTGTTTGTTGATGGCCTGTCGTATTGTGGGATAGTAGTCGGATCGTGAATAGGGGCATTGTGTGGTTTGTTGGAGTGTTGTGGCTATGTTTGCTTCTGTGTCTGCGTGTTCGTTGCCGTGTATGTTTGTGTGACTTGGGATCCAGAGAAGTGTTGGCCGTTGTAATATGGTGAGTTGTTTGTGGATGCGTAGTATTTTGGGTATGAGTGGGTGTTTGTATTTGGTGTGGGATGTTATGCTCTGTAGTGCTGATTTTGCGTCTGTGGCTATGATGTTGTGTTCAATTTTGGAGTTGTAGATGGTGCAGTATGCCGAGAAGATTGCGAATAATTCTGCTGTGTATGTGGATGCTGTGTCGTGCAGACGGGCGCGTAGGATGACCCGCGGCGGCGCTGCGTTGGTGTACAGCACCGCCGCTGCGCCCGTCTGCTGTGTATGTGATTTGGAGCCGTCTGTATATATGATGTTGTAGTTGACGTGCTGTGCTGTGAATTGTAAGAATAGTTGTTGTATTTCTGCGTGTGTGTATGTGTCTTTTGGCTTGTCAATGAGGAAGTGTGTGTTGGGTGTCGGCTGTTTCCACCATGCGATGGGTTGTGGATGTGGTGTTGTCGTTGGGAGTGTTATGTCTAGTGTGTTAGCGTGTCGGTGTATGCGGCATCCTATTGTGGTTCGTAGTCGTGTGGAGTTCATGAGTTGGTGTCTGCGTGCTGTGCGGAGTTTTAGTGCCTGTGTGCATGGGTGTTGTTTCGTGAGTTGTGTTTTATAGTGGTATCAAAGTAGTGCTTCTGTACGTCTGTGCTGTAATTCTGGGATGTGGTTGTATATGTGAAGAGAGTGAGAAGGTGAGGTGGTGAAGGCTCCTGTGACTATTTGAAGAGATCGTCGTTGAATAGAATCTAGAATTTGAGGTTTGATTTAGCTGCGTTTTCAAATAGTGGGAATCCGTATTCCAGAATTGGCCGAATGAGTGATTTGTAAAGGGTCAGAAGTGTGTTTCGGTCGGATCCCCAGTGTGTGCCAGAAAGTGCTCGTAGTATGTTGATTCTTTTTGAGGCGCGTTTTTGTAAGTTTAGGAAATGTGGCCGAAAAGTTAGTTGTTTATCTAATGTGATACTGATAAATTTTGTTGTGGTGACAAAGGGAATGGGTGAATTGTTTATTTTTAGGGGTCGTAGGTTTGTGTCTCTGTTGTATCCGAAAATCATACATTTGGATTTGAGTGGTGCTATATGGAGGTTTAGTGTGGCGAGTTTGTTGTTGAGTTCTGTTAGTGCGTGTTGTAATACTGTTAGTGCGTGTGCTGGTGCTTTTGTTGATGTCCATAGTACTATATCGTCGGCGTAGACTGCAATTTTGGTCGAAAAGTTGTCGGTGACGGCGGAATTTAGGGCTAAAATGAAGAGTAGGGGACTGAGGACTGAGCCTTGCATTAAACCGGTGGTGGGGAATTTGGTGTCTGAGGTGTGGGGCCCAATTTTTACTTGAAAAGATCTGTTGAGTAGATAGAAATGGAGGTAGTGCATCAGTCTGCCTTGTATGTCGATGTTGTGTAAGTGTTGTAATAGTGCTGTCATGTTGATGGTGTCATAGGCTTGTTTTAGATCCAGGAAGACGGCGGTCGTGGAGTGTTTCCTGGCCGCCGCTTCCTGGATGCTTGTGATCAGGTAGGTGAGGTTGTCTAAACAGGATCGATTTGGAAGGAAGCCTGATTGAATAGGAGAGATTAAGTGCTGTGTTTGAATGATATAGAGGAGGCGTTTTTTTTTTTAACAAGACGTTCGAATAGTTTGTGAAAGCAGCTGGTGAAGGCAATAGGGCGATAGGGGGTGCAAAGAGTTGAGTCGGTGTTTGGTTTAGGTATAGGTAGGAGAGAGGCGTGTAGCCAGGATTGTGGGTATGTATGTGTAGTCCATGCGGTATTGTAGGTGTTGAGTAGTGTGTGTAGTGCTGATGTTGGTAGGTGTTTGAAGAAAGAGTAGTGAATGTTGTCCGGTCCTACATATGTGTTACCTGCCTGTGTGATTGCTGTATACGGCCTTGGTTCTGGCCTACAATTGTAATTTATATTTTTAGATAAATGTCTTTAAATGGCCCACGAAATGTCGGCGCCACGCTGTAATCGCAACAATAGAAAATGCCCCGTGAACGATGACATCCTAGACCCTCACAATAAATCATGAAATGCACGATGTGCGCTATACCGGCGTTGCACGTTAACCCTGCATGTCTTATGCGCAGCGAAAATGAAGCGTGACTGATGCTACCAATTATTGCCCTAAACGAGGATAAAGCTGTTACGTCATCAAGGCTTGAAGGCGAACCTTCGAAGTAAAAGTATCTTGCCCTAACCATGGATGATGCACACCCGTGTGGTCTGATCCGTGCTCGAACTGCAGCAAGGGTCCGACGGTTGCCGCAGTGAAACCGGGTACTGCTTCATCGCTCCGAGTGCGCAGTGTGTTCTGTCCCTAATTAATTTGCCGGGAAAGGAAATATAAAAGTTAGTTCACAAAATGTTAGTGGTACATTTTAGCTCATGGAACATTATTTCGCAAAAGATTGCATCATTGTTTTGTAAAAGTAACTGCTAAGTAATTTTACTTATTGTACAGTATGCGAGCGGAAACAAGCTGTTGTGATATTTTGTTGTTGTAAATTTGAGCTTTAATGCGTTATAGAACATTACAAAAACCTATCCCAGCCCAATCACTAATGGAGTGACCTGCTTTTGAAGAAAAATGCATTTTAATTGAGGAAAATGTTCCCAAAATGTTTTTTCTTCAATCTTCCACCATAGGAAAAACCTGCAATTTTGCAACTTGATGCAATTTTTCGAGTTGTGGAATTTATTTTACTAATACAATGACTAAATGTTGTGAATGCAATGTGGCAACTTATGCAGACTTAAAGACATAAAAGATGAGTGCAACTATGAGCCACAAGGGCCCTTTTTGGTTGCACCCTGTACACCAGTTGGTGTGGAAAATAACATTTAATAATGGAGCTTGGAGTTTCATAATATTGCATAAAATGAGGGTCAAAAGAAAGAAGAAGAGATGTGGTGACCTAAACTATAGCCTAGCCTAACTGGTTGATTTATTGATTATTTGGGCTTTAGGGAGTGCCAACTATGAGGTCATTTAGTACCCATTAGCCTAACTGTGAAACTTATCTTGAAATGCTTTTTTCATGAAATTTTTATTTGGAATACCATGTTTAAGAAGGTGGCTAAGATGGGCGCTGTATAACCACTGCAGTTGATGTGCCCTAAAACCCAAATAACTAACTAAGGTGGCTAAGATGGTGAGCTGACTTATTTTCTGTGCAAATGTGTACTTTTCAGGTTGTGAACAAAATAATGTAAAAGGGGGCTTTGAGTTAAGTAACAACATGAAAAGAAATGCTAAGCAATAAAAAGAAATGCAGCTTAACCTAGCAAAACCTAGCCCAACCTACCTTTGGAAAAATACAATTAACAAATATAAAATAAAATCATAAAAATGTTTAGAAATTCTTAAATTCATTTTCAGAAAATTATCAACATTAAAAAAAATATAACCCAGCCTGACCAAACTTAGTGTAACATAAACTGTTTATGAATAATTATTTTGCTGTAAATTTGTCTTCAACAGGGACTTTTAATTTTTCAATTTTTCTTCAGAATGTCATGTTTATGAATGTAAGATGATAGGACCACTTACTTTCAGTGCAAATGCTTTTCAGGTTGGGAACAAAATAATCCAAAAAGGGGCTTCAAGTTAAGTAACAGCATACAAAGACAGTTTTTAAATGTTTTGTATGTTTAACAGCATACAAAGAAATGTTTAAAACAGGAACATAACCTAACCAAACCTAGCATAACCTGCCTTTGGAGAACAAAAAAGTCAAATGATAAAGTTGGAAGAATGCCTAGCAATTTATTTTCTGAAGATTCTCAATATTGAAAACACACAAAACAGCCTAACCTAACCTAACCTAACCTCAGCTATTTTTGAATAAAGGAAAATCAAAAACATTATTTGGAAACCTTTGGTATTGCTGTGCTTTAAAGTGGTTCCACCATCTTAGTCACATCCATGATCATGGTATTCTGGAGAAGAAAAAAACACTAACACAAAGCCACAAAAACATCATTTTTTTCATAATGATTGCAAAAAATGGAAACCTTTTAATATTATTGTACTTTGGTGTGGTAACAAGAAACATTTTTACATGCATTTGCCTCCATAAGCAAATAAATGGACTATGTTTGGCTTGGTTAGGTTAGGTTAGGTTTTTTAACCCATTCCATCTGGGGGTCTTCAACCATCCCCCTCAGGTTTTTTTTGTAGATATTGAATGAATGGCACATGGCAGAGTGCCAAAATTTGACATGCCTTTTCCCACATCAATTTGGCATGCAGTTTCAAAATTTTGAAGTCAGGTCATCTATGGTCAACAAGTTAGTCGAAGTCAAGTGAGGTCACCTCCAAAAAAAGATTAATGAGTCATCTTGCTTTACGGGATACAGATATCTTCATGAAACTTTCAGTGTTTGCTTATCTTTAGGGGTGCAACAAACCATGTGAGAAGAATTGTTCTGTCTTTTTTGGTTTTGACTACATATAAATTTTGCATATAGCAATTTTGCATATGCATATAACTGCCTATAGCAGTTCAAATCAAAGATTCTGGCTAAAGTAAGCATTTTTTGTTTTGGCAAGTTGACTTTCGACGTTTCTCGGTCTGCTGTGCTCATTAGAAAAGGAAAATTGTAGAAAATTTGAAAACTCAATTTTGAAATTTCAAAAAAAAATTGCGGGGGGGGAGGCTAAAAACTCATATGGCCATGGTCGATTTCGCTGTCCTTTTCTGATTCCAAATATTTTTTTCTTCTTCAAATAACCTCCAAAATGAACTCTCCAGAGCCAAAAACATAATGTAGGGCATGAAAAGTTGTGAACATTTCGCCACCCTAGTGACATCACTTTTGTGGGAAATTGTTTTGGGGGTGGACACTGACCATACTCATCAAGCACTTTCCAATGACACCTCTTCTGTTTTTGTGCGATGCTTAGTTTCAATTTTAGAGGGGGTTACTATCGACACCTGAGATGGGTGTGAGGATCTGACTGGAGAGATGGAGCAGGTTAAGTTAAAATGTTTCTCCCCAAAATACAAAATTAAACAAAAGCATTTGCACAGAGAATAAGTTGTCCCATCATCTTGGCCACCTTCATAAACATGGCATTCTGAAGAAAAATTGCCCTTTAAGACAAATTTACTGCCTAACATAAAAAAATCATATATTTTATATCAAATTTGAAGCATTTTTTACAAGAATATTTTAAATGGAAAACCTAGCCAAACCTACCCTAGCCCAACCTGTTTTTGAAGAAATATACATGACTTAAAAGAGCTAAGTATTGAAAATTATCAAACTGAAAAGTAAAGAATCTTTAAAACAGAAAGTAACTAATCAAACTTATGCTAGTAATCATTATAATTTTTCTTCTAAAACATGCACTTTTTGAAAATTTCATGACTTAACAACTAACCTAACCTAACATAGCCCGTGCTTATCAAAAGTTATAAATTGTATTTCTCTATACAAAGAGAAATTGATGTTGTTTTCTTAAAAAATTATAAAGACACCTTACCTAACTTTACCTAAACTAGCCTGATCTCTATTCACTTTACAGAAGTAAAATGTGTATGAAGCTTTTGTTTGTGAACACTAAAAAGTCATAAATCATTAAGGAGATTCACTCAAATTTCCAGCAGGAATGAATGGCCACCTCATATTGATCGCATGTTGGTCATGCTTGTACATTTTTATTTTCCCCTTGGCACTCTGGCTTGATGCAATTGGATGCAAAATATAGCAGAAGTTGTTTATTTATACATAGAAAGCACCAAACTACAAATTGCAAGGATAAATATATTGACTGGACTTGCTGAAGGTTACCTATGTATGTGTTATGGTATTGTTTCCTTGGGAAACCACATATAGACAAGATATGCCCCATTTCCATAACAAATTTTAAATCATAAAATGGCTGAGAAGATTCCTCCATGTAGCTGTCCAAGATGCATGATGCCTCATAAGACATGAAGCATAAAGTCCACAATGAGTCCTAGAGTATAACACAAATCCATCACTGTGTGGGTCAAGCAGTGTAGGCTTGTAGTTTGTAGTTTCAAACGGTAAGGTACATGATGTTAAATAGTGAATATATAGTGAATAACTTTATTTCATATTGTGTTCTAAGCAGTGTCTTGACAAAGACATTTTGGTGATATCATTGTGAATTGGTATAGGAATAAAACAGGTGCATCACTTTTCTTCCATGGTCCCCGTCTGCTGCCAGAAACTGTGAGTTGTGGTAAATAAAAGATTGTTGGCTTTTAGAGGGAGTACAAAAGAGGGCTACAAAATGGTTAATGACATAAACAACCTGGCATAATGAGGCAGGATTGAAGAAATTGAATATGCTTTCACTTAGATATAGAAGGCTGAGAGGAGATCTCATAAAGTCATAAAGTCATAAAGTGTTAAGGCTTAATAAGGGCCACAAGGGCCCATCTGGGTCAAGCCTGTCTAGGAGATATTAGAAAGTACATGTTCACACCTATCAATTCCAAACCCATGCAATCCCTCCACCTGTGCCACCACAGCCAATCTCATCAGTATGACATCGCAAAGGAAGTTGCCAATATCCCATGCATCACAAGTTATAATTCAAAAACAACATTTTCCTGTCTAAAAATTTATCCACCCTACTTTTAAAGACATTCAATGAGGGACTCCCCACTGCATCAGCAGGCAGCCTATTCCATTGGTCAACAACCCTTTGACTGAAGACCTGTTGTCGTTTAACTGTCCTACACCTCATTTTGTCTAACCTGAATTGATGACCCCTATGGGATACTCTAAACTGCAGAGCATCATTCAAATTGACCTGATCTAGCCCTCTAACAATTTTGTACATTTCAATCATGTCTCCCTTAATCTCCTATACTTGAGTGAGTACATATCTAATGCATTAAGCCTTTCTCCATATTCTAAGTTACTTAATCCACTGACGAGTCTAGTGGCTTTGCGCTGGACTCTTTCTAACATATCTATATCCTTTTCTAGGTAGGGGCTCCATGCTTGTACAGAGTACTCCAAGTGGGGCCGCACATATGCTAAGTACAGCTTTTCATGACTTCCCTGCTCTTATATTTCACACTTCTATTAATGAGTCCCAGCATTCTGAGTGCCCTATTTCTAGCTGAGATACATTGTTTTTCTGCTTTAAGGTCTTTTGAGACCAACACACCTAAGTCCCTTTCCTCTTCAATAACATCCAGTTCCCTCCTCCCATTTTATAACTGAATGTCTCGCCTGCAGACCCTATATGCATAACCTTACACTTATCATAGTTGAAAGTCATCTGCCATTGATCAGCCCACTCTTTTAGGTCGTCCAAATCTAGTTGAATATTACTAGATTGATCTCTGCTGTTAGCCACTCCTACCAGCTTGATGTCATCAGCAAATTTGAACACTCTATTCCTCAGCCCTACTTCAATGTTGTTCACAAAGATGATAAAGAGGAGGGGCCCTAGAACAGAGCCCTGTGGCACTCCACTCAGAACATCTTTCCAACCAGATTTACATCCATTCAATACTACCCTTTGTTTCCTTCCCTGCAACCATGCTTCAATCCAATGTAGAACTTTTCCTACAATCCCGTGTTGTTGTAATTGATGAATTAACCTTCCATGTGGAACTTTATCAAAGCTTTGCTAAAGTCCAAGTACACAACATCCATCCTGCTTTCATTGTCTACTTCTTTGGTAACATACTCAATGAACTCCAATAGGTTAGTTAAACAAGACCTTTGAGATCGAAATCCATGTTGAGTATCCCTTAAAAGGTTGTGCCTATCAAGATGAATCTGAACATTCTGTTTAACCAGCTTTTCTAGTACTTTGCAAACTAATGAGGTCAAACTGACTGGCCTGTAGTTTCCTACACTCTTCCTATTTCCCTTTTTGAAAATTGGTACTACACTTGCATTTCTCCAATCTTCAGGTATTTCTGAATACTCCATAGATCGCCTGAAAATGATACCTAGGGGAGTTGCTAAAGCTTTAGCACACTCTACTAAGATCCTAGCATATGTTTCATCTGGTCCGGAAGCTTTATTAGGTTTTATATTCTGCAACTGCTTCTCTACGGCTTCTGTAGTTATTGTAAGATCCTCCAGCATATCATCTGCCATGGCATGGCCTACAGATGTTCCTATTGTACCAGAATTATCTTTAGTGAAGACTGATGAGAATTGCTTGCTTAGGGATTCCACAATGTCGCAATCATCAACCACTATTTCCCCATCTACCTCCAGTGGTCCTACACTACACTTTTTAGCCTTAAATTTATAGAAGCTAAAGAATCTCTTAGCATTACCTGCTGAACATTCTCGAGCAAGTTGATTTCAGCAAGTCTTTTAGATGCTCTAACACACCTCCTAACTTTATTTCTAGCTATTCTATATGATTCTAGGTTTAACCCAGAGTTAGTATCTTTTAGTTTCTTGAATGCTTGTTTCTTTGAGTCCAGTAATTGCTTAACTTCCCTAGTCAGCCACGAAGGGTGCTTAACCCTGTTTGATCTAATTTGCCTACTGGGAATGAACCTATCCTGACCCTGAAATAGCTTATCTTTTATCATTGTCCACATTTCATAAGCATCTAAGCCATTCAATATGTCTTCCCAATTAATTTCACTTAGGAAGCTCCTGAACTCACTGTAATTCCCTTTTGTAAATTCGGAATCAATGTTCTGTTGGTTGCTACCCTTCCAACATATAATGAGAAGCGTATAATGTTGTGATCACTATTACCAAAGGTCTCTCCTACGTTAACATTTTGCACAAAATTTTCCTCATTAGTAAGCACTAGATCTAATATTTTATTTTCCCTTGTAGGCTCGTGTATCATTTGAAAGAAGAAATTGTCCTCAAAACAAGCCATGAAACATCTTTCTGATTTGCTTACACCTATTGTTTTGTTTCCCAATCCTGCTATGTTGAAATCCCCCAACAAAATAGTTCTCTCCTGTACTCTCCTACTTATCTCTTCCTGCATCAGCCTGTCAGTGTTTTCATTCTGGTCTGGAGGTCTATAGAATGCCCCAATCCTAAATTTTGTTCCATTCTTCAGAATTATATCTAACCACAAAGATTCTACTCCTGCACTATGTACTCCATCCTCTATGGAATGACATTTCATTACTTGCCTAACATACAAGAGAATGCCACCTCCTATCCTTGCCTCTCTTTGATAGGCATGCATGTTGTAGCCTGTCAATTCAAATTCTTGCAAGTTGTCTCCAAACATGCTTTCGTTAACCCATGCTTCTGTTATGCACACCAAATCTAGCTGTTCAGACAACATATATGCATGCAGTTCCCCAATTTTGTTCCTAACACTTCTGGCATTGACATAAAAACATGATAAATTATTCCTTCCATTGCTTGCTATGTCTCTCTTTATCAGCTACATCCCCCATGTCCTGCCTAGTTTCCCTGTTTCCTGTTGAGAGCCTCCTCTACCTATTGCTGAGCAATTCCACTCCTCTCTTGCTCAGATGTAATCCATCTAAAGCAAACATCTCCGTCCCCCCCAAAACTCCCCCACAAATCCAAGAACTGCACCCCAAGCTCCTTACAAATGTTGGCCACTCTGGTATTGAGCCCAATGGCCCTCGAATACCACTCCATGCTTGCATGGACCATAGGGAGGATGGATGTCACCACTCCTCTTTTCCTACTTCCTGCTAAACTACCTATCAAAGCCCTATAGGCTTTCATTGTTTCCTCTGTATTATTTTTTCCTACATCGTTAACTCCAACCTGCACAATTACCGTTGCACCCTCTCCACTTCCCTCATTACTCCCTCCAGCCTATCCCTAACATCTTTCACCTGCGCTCCCGGGTAGCAAACACGCATCCGTCTGCTGGGATTCTTGCTACAAAATGTTCGGTCCATGTACCGAAAGTCTTTAAATCTCATCTCATCAAAGTCTTTAAATTTGTTCATGGTCTGGAGAGGGGATATCTTGGGGAAATGCTTCAATTGAACAGAAATGATGCAATTATAGGTTATAAATACAAAATTAAAGTTAGCCACAACAGAACAAGGTTAAGGCAGACTTTCTTCACCAACAGTGTAGTAGAACACTGGAACCAGCTGCCAGAAAACATTGTCAGTAGCAGCACATTGAACATCTTTTAAAAACAGCATAGACAATCATTATAAGAATAGAGGGCTTGCTTTTCAGTATTGCAGGTAGGGCTGATTGACAGATTTGGTGGGCGACTGGTTCAGTGTACAGAGTGCAACCAAGAAGGGCCCTTGTGGCTCATAGTTGCACTAATTTTTTATGTCTTATGTCTTTATGTCTTAAATGTTTCTAGTTGCATATTAACATATTAGAACTGAGCAAATTTGTATGCAATGTTATATAGTAACACCTAACTGAACCACTATTGCCATGTCACATTAGTGGAAAACTATGTTTGACATTTCCCAGCTGCACTCCAAACAGGAGGGAGTAAGAGATGGGGCATAGCTCAAATGTCGACAAATTATAATTGGAAAAAGCTTCTGTCTGGTCATGGGAACTTGTCATGGGGACACATTCCTCCAGTGAGCTATCAGAGCCTCAACAGTCTGTAAATACACACTAAATCCTAGGTCCATATCAAGTATCAGCCATTTGGTATGAAAGGTGGATCTATTTGTGAACACAGTCATGCTAAGACTCTGCAATTTCTTCCAGAAACATTTGCCATTAGTATGCTACCTGCACTGGTAGCTGTGCTGGTGCTCTTCTCAACCTTCCATGAAGGACTCCTGGAAGGTAAGTAGAAGCATGTGAGAGGCTTTTTATGCCTGGATGAGCTTGATGTTCTGCAACATTCGTTCTAGTCCCCCGAATAGATACAGGTATTATTGAATCTGATTGTCCATGGGGTAGCATTTTCTATTTCTTAAACTGAACACATTAAGCATTGGTGAGGCATCTGGGTATTTTTGTTTGATACCAAGCCCATTCACTGTGTGCAAATGTCAGTAGAGCCATGACACACATGGTTGAGTTGAATAAGATCGAAAGTTGACATTGATAGACATCAGATGAAAGTGTTTGGTGTGCAATTTTGCTTATAGTGTTGCTACAGTTAGGCTGAGCTAGCTTGCTGCATGCTCCACACCATACATACATTCTCCTACATGGTGTGCAGCTGGGCATAGCAGCTGGGCATAGCAGCTGGGCACTACTGGTCAGCTGCTGTGTAGTCCATGCTACCAGCTGGGTTCTGCTGGCCGGCCAATCTCCTGGGCTGGTGGCTGCTCAGTCAGCTGCTGGTGGTGCTGCTGGCAGTGCAGGTGCTGCACTATGGTGCAGCTGACCGATCCCAGTGTACGGTGTCTGGCATCAGCTACACTACAGCTGTCCCCCAGCACAGCTGGCCGACCCCAGTGTACGGTGTCTGGCATCAGCTACACTACAGCTGTCCCCCAGCACAGCTGGCCGACCCCAGTGCTTGGTGTCGGGCATCAGCTACACTACAGCTGTCCCCCAGCACAGCTGGCCGACCCCAGTGTATATTGTCTGGCATTAACTACACTACAGTTCTCCCCCAGCACAGCTAGCTGACCGATCCCAGTGTATATTGTCTGGCATTAACTACACTACAGTTCTCCCCCAGCACAGCTAGCTGACCGATCCCAGTGTATATTGTCTGGCATTAACTACACTACAGTTCTCCCCCAGCACAGCTAGCTGACCGATCCCAGTGTATATTGTCTGGCATTAACTACACTACAGTTCTCCCCCAGCACAGCTGACCAATCCCAGTGTATGGTGTCGGGCATTAACTACACTACAGTTCTCCCCAGCACAGCTGGCCGACCCAAGTGTACGGCGTCTGGCATCAGCTACACTAGAGCTGTCCCCCATCACAGTTGGCCGACCCCAGTGTACGGTGTCTGGCATCAGCTACACTAGAGCTGTCCCCCAGCACAGCTGGCCGACCCCAGTGCTTGGTGTCGGGCATCAGCTACACTACAGCTGTCCCTCAGCACAGCTGGCCGACCCCAGTGTACGGTGTCTGGCATCAGCTACACTACAGCTGTCCCCCAGCACAGCTGGCCGACCCCAGTGCTTGGTGTTGGGCATCAGCTACACTACAGCTGTCCCCCAGCACAGCTGGCCGACCCCAGTGTATATTGTCTGGCATTAACTACACTACAGTTCTCCCCCAGCACAGCTGACCAATCCCAGTGTATGGTGTCGGGCATTAACTACACTACAGTTCTCCCCAGCACAGCTGGCCGACCCAAGTGTACGGCGTCTGGCATCAGCTACACTAGAGCTGTCCCCCATCACAGTTGGCCGACCCCAGTGTACGGTGTCTGGCATCAGCTACACTAGAGCTGTCCCCCAGCACAGCTGGCCGACCCCAGTGCTTGGTGTCGGGCATCAGCTACACTACAGCTGTCCCTCAGCACAGCTGGCCGACCCCAGTGTACGGTGTCTGGCATCAGCTACACTACAGCTGTCCCCCAGCACAGCTGGCCGACCCCAGTGCTTGGTGTCTGGCATCAGCTACACTACAGCTGTCCCCCAGCACAGCTGGCCGACCCCAGTGTACGGTGTCTGGCATCAGCTACACTACAGCTGTCCCCCAGCACAGCTGGCCGACCCCAGTGCTTGGTGTCGGGCATCAGCTACACTACAGCTGTCCCCCAGCACAGCTGGCCGACCCCAGTGTATGGTGTCGGGCATCAGCTACACTACAGCTGTCCTCCAACACAGCTGGCCGACCCCAGTGTATGGTGTCTGGCATCAGCTACACTACAGCTGTCCCCCAGCACAGCTGGCCGACCCCAGTGCTTGGTGTCTGGCATCAGCTACACTACAGCTGTCCCCCAGCACAGCTGGCCGACCCCAGTGCTTGGTGTCGGGGATCAGCTACACTACAGCTGTCCCCCATCACAGCTGGCCGACCCCTGTGCATGGTGTCTGGCATCAGCTACACTACAGCTGTCCCCCATCACAGCTGGCCGACCCCAGTGCTTGGTGTCGGGCATCAGCTACACTACAGCCGTCCCCCAGCACAGCTAGCTGACCCCAGTGTACGGTGTCGGGCATCAGCTACACTACAGCTGTCCCCCAGCACAGCTAGCTGACCGATCCCAGTGTATGGTGTCGGGCATCAGCTACACTACAGTTCTCCTCCAGCACAGCTGGCCTATCCCAGTGTACGGTGTCTGGCATTAACTACACTACAGCTGTCCCCCATCACAGCTGGTCGAACCCAGTGCTTGGTGTCGGGCATCAGCTACACTACAGCTGAAGGACGCGAGACATTGCTGTGCTCTGGATGACGTCACGAACGCCGCTAGTTGGGTATTACATGGGACATTCATTACGGTGCGCGAGTGTCTCGTGTGTCACCTGACACCGACTTACGCTTACTTGTTCGTGTCACGAGTGGCACGGCGGTGGGCGCGTTGCAGTTCATGTGCCACAGCCAGATCCCTCGACCCAAATAACCAGCTGGCGGCTTTAGTGACGTCATCCAGCGGGGAGTAACGTCTCGCGCCCCTTAGCATTACATTTCACGACAGTTTACACAGTTTACAGTGCGTTCTGTGCACATACAGGGCCAGGTCTCGACACTTGACGTCCTCGTCATATGTGAAGTCTGAAGGGCTGCCACGGATACCTCCGTGATATTACGTATGACGATCATTTGTTTATCGGATGTTTCACGACGCACTTTGTGCACAATCACGGCTATTGGCGCAACCCACACTGTTTCGCCGGTGGGTCGCGGGATTGAGAAATGTCTCGAGTGGTGCGAGAGTCGAACCCGGAACATTTGGTACACAAAGCTCAACACCTGAACCGCTCGGCCATCCTTGCCTCAGTGACTATCAGTAACACGAAACGTTACCATCTACCTAACTAATCCACGTTTCAAAATATTGGTCTCGAGAAAAGCGGTGATGAGTTTAGGTGGTGAAATGTGGTGGTGAGGGGGGGGGGGGAGTTTAGAGACGTTCCGGAACATAGAGATCATTTGTGCCGCTTTTTGCGCAATGACCTGACCCGAACCTTTCATGCCAAATACTATAAATTGTCATTCTAAGGGTGGTGCAAGTTTGGCCTAAATGTTGCGACCGGTCCCGAATAATATCGGAGGAAGTCGATGGGATGAGTTTAAAATCTTTCGGTGAGTTAAACCCCAGTGATATACATCTGTTCCCACTTTTAAAGACTGTACGATGCGCCATGTCAGACGCATATCACGACTGTCGACCCGTGGCGGCATTTTTGGTTATGGCATTATGCCAGCGATGACAACAATTTCCGTACACCTGGTGGCGATGGCTTTTTCATCGATCGGTTATGTCATCGATCAGACACACGTCGGACACGAACACGTGCACATTAGCGCCAGGTGTGTTATCACCGCCGGAACACGTGCACATTAGCGCCAGGTGTGTTATCACCGCCGGAACACGTGCACATTGGCGCCAGGTGTGTTATCACCGCCGGAACACGTGCACATTAGCGCCAGGTGTGTTATCACCGCCGGAACACTTGGGCCAGGTGTGTTATCACCGCCGGAACACGTGCACATTAGCGCCAGGTGTGTTATCACCGCCGGAACACGTGCACATTAGCGCCAGGTGTGTTATCACCGCCGGAACACGTGCACATTAGCGCCAGGTGTGTTATCACCGCCGGAACACGTGCACATTAGCGCCAGGTGTGTTATCACCGCCGGAACACGTGCACATTAGCGCCAGGTGTGTTATCACCGCCGGAACACGTGCACATTAGCGCCAGGTGTGTTATCACCGCCGGAACACGTGCACATTAGCGCCAGGTGTGTTATCACCGCCGGAACACGTGCACATTAGCGCCAGGTGTGTTATCACCGCCGGAACACGTGCACATTGGCGCCAGGTGTGTTATCACCGCCGGAACACGTGCACATTAGCGCCAGGTGTGTTATCACCGCCGGAACACGTGCACATTAGCGCCAGGTGTGTTATCACCGCCGGAACACGTGCACATTAGCGCCAGGTGTGTTATCACCGCGGACACGTGCACATTAGCGCCAGGTGTGTTATCACCGCCGGAACACGTGCACATTAGCGCCAGGTGTGTTATCACCGCCGGAACACGTGCACATTAGCGCCAGGTGTGTTATCACCGCCGGAACACGTGCACATTAGCGCCAGGTGTGTTATCACCGCCGGAACACGTGCACATTAGCGCCAGGTGTGTTATCACCGCCGGAACACGTGCACATTGGCGCCAGGTGTGTTATCACCGCCGGAACACGTGCACATTAGCGCCAGGTGTGTTATCACCGCCGGAACACGTGCACATTAGCGCCAGGTGTGTTATCACCGCCGGAACACGTGCACATTAGCGCCAGGTGTGTTATCACCGCCGGAACACGTGCACATTAGCGCCAGGTGTGTTATCACCGCCGGAACACGTGCACATTAGCGCCAGGTGTGTTATCACCGCCGGAACACGTGCACCGCACAGTCATGTGCAAGTAAAGACATACAGATCAGTGCAAATATGGGTCACAAGGACCCTTCTTGGAAGTGGAACGGTGTGGCGACCGCAGCCGCACTGCACAGGCGGCTCCCGGTGCCGTCTACACCCGGGGCTCCCGGCGCCGTCTACACCCGGGGCTCCCGGCGCCGTCTACACCCGGGGCTCCCGGCGCCGTCTACACCTGGGGCTCCCGGCGCTGTCTACACCGGGGCTCCCGGCGCCGTCTACACCCGGGGCTCCCGGCGCCGTCTACACCCGGGGCTTCCGGCGCCGTCTACACCCGGGGCACGCCTAATTCAACTGCGCACGGCATGACTATCCCTGTGCGGGTTTGCACCGTGCGATTGCGCTTAACTTGCAAATGTAATTGTCATGGTTTCCATCTTAGAAGTGGCCTGGTGTCCATTGATGAGATCCGATGCTGATCTGTTCCATCTGATTCTGCGCGCGCGTTATATAGCCTCCGTTGTGTCGTGAGTTGCATGCCATACTGCCCTCGGCTGAATATTCCGAATGGTGGTGTCCATGTAGGCGGTGTACAGGTTGCCGTACAGTAATTGTATTGTGACCCTGCCCCCATGTCGACCCACTATTTCTTGGCATAAAGCGCCCCTATGGGGGCGCTGGATGGCGAGGGCAAGATACCGACTATAGGGTTCAGACACGGGTGCAGTCGGTACAGCTCCCGAGCGAGGCATTTCTGACGCGTAATATGCGTACGTGTGGGCGTTCTGTGCGGCACCGCACGGCTTTATTCCCTGCCGATCGCGTGACACCAATCTAGGTGAGTATATGAAGTTAGCACATGTGGCCCTGTGGGACGGATGTCGGGTGCACACTATTTGTGCATACTGTTCAACGGCTTTCCGAAGAGTGAATGACCATCCACCCCCGAAATTTAATATATCTACATATATCTTGCTGCATATCTCTTACAGGATGCAAACATCCGTTTTAAAGTGGTTCATCTCATAATTGTCGGACAGGCGCGATCATGTCAGTGGCTAAACATCACACTGGAAACTGGGCACTTCCGGAGCTCCCGAGAGGGACTGTTCTCCACTAGTCTTTACTTCGTTCAACTACGATTTGCCATTAGAAAGAATAACATTCGAGTGCCTCATTTACGCCGATGACGTTAACACTGTCGGCAAAAATAGAGGCCCTGCTGACGCTACCATGATGAAGGATGAGCTCCATCGTCTGGGAGTGTAGTCTGTCGGCCGCTACATGAACCCTGGACACTTCCAAATGCAGATGATGAATGAGGACCGAGGCGCATGCCGATCAAGATTCAATGCTACACTAGGGCCGATGAGCTGGTACACGTTACGCAGATAATGGATTTAGATGCTGTTATTAACACCACACTCACTTTCGCCCGCACGTTTGGCACTTGGTGAGCCGAGCCTACCGGGGAGGTGTTTTACTCTGCCGGTCACTGTAGGCCGGTCACTGCCCACCGAGCCCGCCGGTCACTGCCCACCGAGCCCGCTGGGGGCGTGTTATACCCTGCCGGTCACTACAGGCCGGTCGCTGCCCACCGAGCCCGCCGGTCACTGCCCACCGAGCCCGCTGGGTGCGTGTTATACGCTGCCGGTCACTGCCCACAGATCCAACCGGGGGCGTGTTATACACTGCCGGTCACTGCCCACAGATACCGTTGGGGGCGTGTTATACCCTGCCGATCACTGCCCACCGTTCCCACCGGGGGCGTGTTATACGCTGCCGGTCACTGCCCACAGATCCCGTTGGGGGCGTGTTATACCCTGCCGGTCACTGCCCACCGTTCCCACCGGGGGCGTGTTATACCCTGCCGGTCACTGCCCGCCGAGCCCGCTGGGGGCGTGTTATACCCTGCCGGTCACTGCCCACCGTTCCCACCGGGGGCGTGTTATACCCTGCCGGTCACTGCCCGCCGAGCCCGCTGGGGGCGTGTTATACCCTGCCGGTCACTGCCCACCGGGGGCGTGTTATACCCTGCCGGTCACTGCCCGCCGAGCCCGCTGGGGGCGTGTTATACCCTGCCGGTCACTGCCCACCGTTCCCACCGGGGGCGTGTTATACCCTGCCGGTCACTGCCCGCCGAGCCCGCTGGGGGCGTGTTATACCCTGCCGGTCACTGCCCACCGGGGGCGTGTTATACCCTGCCGGTCACTGCCCGCCGAGCCCGCTGGGGGCGTGTTATACCCTGCCGGTCACTGCCCACCGGGGGCGTGTTATACCCTGCCGGTCACTGCCCGCCGGGGGCGTGTTATACGCTGCCGGTCACTGCGGGCCGGTCGAGGCAGTCGCATTAGCCGTTGTGCGCTGCTCTCTGCGTATTTGACCAATGTGATGGGAATGCTTGGAGTATTGTGGGGTGACCTGGACGGACGGGACTAAAGCCCAGATAGCGCGAGTCGACCGCATCATAATATCATACTTCAAACATGCCACATTTACAATCGCATCGCCAAATGTGTCAGTACTTCAGAATAACACCTTTGCGAAGTGAAGTGCAACATGGCGTAATGATCATAGGGAGTGCTTTCTCAGGTAAAATTAATTGTCCCGCCCTCGTGCGCCGTTTCCCCCTATATGTGCCACCTCTGGCGGTCTGTGGTCAACAGCTCTCTCAGATTATGTTGTGACTCAAAATGAAATAATGTGAAGAACTTCTTGTTTGCATTGACATGTCCTCTTCTAAGTATTTGAGACTCATACAGGTAGTGATACTCATGATTAGGTACTCATGATCCCCACCCTGCCAGCTGATACCTGATGCCCTCTATCAAAACTTTTAGGTTTGATTCTCCGGCCAGACTCAGTCGGTTGCTGCCACTCGAAATTGTTGATGACATGATGCCCATCCTCATGCCTGTTGATGGCCTGATGACATGATGCCTATCCTCAGGCCTGTTGATGGCCTGATGACATGATGCCCTCCCCAGGCCTGTTCATGGGCCAATGACATGAAGCCCTCCCCAGGCCTATTGATAGCCTGATGACATGATAATGTCCTCTGATATCCTCTCGGTTCTAATAACTTGATCACTCGCATACCTGTTGGTGATTTGATGATCTCCCTCAGACCTCTGATGAACTTCCCTAGTCCTGCTGATGGTCTGATATCGTCCCTGAAATCTGTTGATCTCCCTCAGACCTGCTGATGGTCTAAGGTCATCTCCAAGACGTGCCTTCCATCAGACCTGCAAATTGTCTGATATTCTCTCCCAAATCTGCTGATGGCCTGGTGTCGCCCTTCAGACCTGCCGATGGTCTGCCGTCGTATTCGTCCCTCAGACCTGCTGATGACCTGATCTCACTCAGACCTGCTGCTGGCGGAGGACGGTCGGCTGAGTTACGTCAGCCTCTGTTCGCAACGTCAGCTGCGCCTGAACGGCAGCGGACTGCACCGGGTGGTGGCGATGGCGTACGACGCGGACCGTGAGCGGGTGCTGATCAGCGAAACGGGCGGTCCTGACGGTCCGCGGCTGCTGACACTGGCGCTCCACCACGGCGCGCGGCCGCAGCCGGTCACCTTCGCAGGTCAGTAGTGATGGGGTCAGGTCCGCAGGTCAGTAGCGATGGGACCACGTCCACAGGTCAGTAGTGATAGGGTCACGTCCGCAGGTCAGTAGCGAGAGGATCACGTCCACAGGTCAGTGGTGATGGGGTCACGTCCGCAGGTCAGTAGTGAGAGGGTCACGTCCACAGGTCAGTAGCGATGAGGTCACGTCCACAGGTCAGTAGTGATGGGGTCACGTCCACAGGTCAATAGTGATAGGGTCACGTCCGCAGGTCAGTAGCGAGAGGGTCACGTCCACAGGTCAGTAGCGATGGGGCCACGTCCACAGGTCAGTAGTGATGGGGTCACGTCCACAGGTCAGTAGTGAGAGGGTCACGTCCGCAGGTCAGTAGTAATGGGGTCACGTCCACAGGTCAGTAGTGAGAGGGTCACGTCCGCAGGTCAGTAGTGATGGGGTCACGTCCGCAGGTCAGTAGTGATGGGGTCACGTCCACAGGTCAGTAGTGATGGGGTCACGTCCACAGGTCAGTAGTGAGAGGGTCACGTCCACAGGTCAGTAGTGAGAGGGTCACGTCCACAGGTCAGTAGTGATGGGGTCACGTCCACAGGTCAGTAGTGAGAGGGTCACGTCCACAGGTCAGTAGTGATAGGGTCACGTCCACAGGTCAGTAGTGAGAGGGTCACGTCCGCAGGTCAGTAGTGATAGGGTCACGTCCGCAGGTCAGTAGTGATAAGGTCACGTCCACAGGTCAGTAGCGAGAGGATCACGTCCACAGGTCAGTAGTGATGGGGTCACGTCCACAGGTCAGTAGCGAGAGGGTCACGTCCACAGGTCAGTAGTGATGGGGTCACGTCCACAGGTCAGTAGTGAGAGGGTCACGTCCACAGGTCAGTAGTGATGAGGTCACGTCCACAGGTCAGTAGTGATGGGGTCACGTCCACAGGTCAGTAGCGAGAGGATCACGTCCACAGGTCAGTAGTGATGGGGTCACGTCCACAGGTCAGTAGTGAGAGGGTCACGTCCACAGGTCAGTAGTGATGGGGTCACGTCCACAGGTCAGTAGTGAGAGGGTCACGTCCACAGGTCAGTAGTGAGAGGGTCACGTCCACAGGTCAGTAGTGATGGGGTCACGTCCACAGGTCAGTAGTGATGAGGTCACGTCCACAGGTCAGTAGTGATAGGGTCACGTCCACAGGTCAGTAGTGAGAGGGTCACGTCCGCAGGTCAGTAGTGATAGGGTCACGTCCGCAGGTCAGTAGTGATAGGGTCACGTCCACAGGTCAGTAGTGAGAGGGTCACGTCCGCAGGTCAGTAGTGATAGGGTCACGTCCACAGGTCAGTAGTGAAAGGGTCACGTCCGCAGGTCAGTAGTGAGAGGGTCACGTCCACAGGTCAGTAGTGATAGGGTCACGTCCGCAGGTCAGTAGTGATAGGGTCACGTCCACAGGTCAGTAGTGAGAGGGTCACGTCCGCAGGTCAGTAGTGAGGGGGTCACGTCCGCAGGTCAGTAGTGATAGGGTCACGTCCGCAGGTCAGTAGTGATAGGGTCACGTCCACAGGTCAGTAGTGAGAGGGTCACGTCCGCAGGTCAGTAGTGATAGGGTCACGTCCACAGGTCAGTAGTGAGAGGGTCACGTCCGCAGGTCAGTAGTGATAGGGTCACGTCCGCAGGTCAGTAGTGATAGGGTCACGTCCGCAGGTCAGTAGTGATAGGGTCACGTCCACAGGTCAGTAGTGAGAGGGTCACGTCCACAGGTCAGTAGTGATAGGGTCACGTCCGCAGGTCAGTAGTGATAGGGTCACGTCCGCAGGTCAGTAGCGAGAGGATCACGTCCACAGGTCAGTAGTGATAGGATCACGTCCACAGGTCAGTAGTGAGAGGGTCACGTCCACAGGTCAGTAGCGAGAGGGTCACGTCCACAGGTCACTAGCGAGAGGGTCACGTCCACAGGTCAATAGTGATGAGGTCACGTCCACAGGTCAGTAGTGATGGGGTCACGTCCACAGGTCAATAGTGATAGGGTCACGTCCACAGGTCAATAGTGATGAGGTCACGTCCACAGGTCAGTAGTGATGGGGTCACGTCCACAGGTCAATAGTGATAGGGTCACGTCCACAGGTCAGTAGTGATGAGGATGACGTCTGCAGGTCAGTAGTGATGGGGTCACGTCCGCAGGTCAGTAGCGAGAGGATCACGTCCACAGGTCAGTAGTGATGAGGTCACGTCCGCAGGTCAGTAGTGATGGGGTCACGTCCACAGGTCAGTAGTGATGGGGTCACGTCCACAGGTCAGTAGTGATAGGGTCACGTCCACAGGTCAGTAGTGATGGGGTCACGTCCACAGGTCAGTAGTGATGAGGTCACGTCCGCAGGTCAGTAGTGAGAGGGTCACGTCCACAGGTCAGTAGTGATGGGGTCACGTCCACAGGTCAGTAGTGAGAGGGTCACGTCCGCAGGTCAGTAGTGATAGGGTCACGTCCGCAGGTCAGTAGTGATGAGGTCACGTCCGCAGGATAGTAGTGAGAGGGTCACGTCCGCAGGTCAGTAGTGATGAGGTCACGTCCGCAGGTCAGTAGTGAGAGGGTCACGTCCACAGGTCAGTAGTGATGGGGTCACGTCCACAGGTCAGTAGTGATGAGGTCACGTCCGCAGGTCAGTAGTGATGAGGTCACGTCCGCAGGTCAGTAGTGAGAGGGTCACGTCCGCAGGTTAGTAGTGATGAGGTCACGTCCACAGGTCAGTAGTGATGGGGTCACGTCCACAGGTCAGTAGTGATAGGGTCACGTCCACAGGTCAGTAGTGATGAGGTCACGTCCGCAGGTCAGTAGTGAGAGGGTCACGTCCGCAGGATAGTAGTGATGGGGTCACGTCCACAGGTCAGTAGTGATGGGGTCACGTCCACAGGTCAGTAGTGATATGGTCACGTCCACAGGTCAGTAGTGATGGGGTCACGTCCACAGGTCAGTAGTGATGGGGTCACGTCCGCAGGTCAGAAGCGAGAGGGTCACGTCCGCAGGTCAGTAGTGATGGGGTCACGTCCACAGGTCAGTAGTGATGGGGTCACGTCCACAGGTCAGTAGTGATATGGTCACGTCCACAGGTCAGTAGTGATGGGGTCACGTCCACAGGTCAGTAGTGATAGGGTCACGTCCACAGGTCAGTAGTGATGAGGTCACGTCCACAGGTCAGTAGTGATGGGGTCACGTCCGCAGGTCAGTAGCGATGGGGCCACGTCCACAGGTCAGTAGTGATGAGGTCACGTCCACAGGTCAGTAGTGATGGGGTCACGTCCACAGGTCAGTAGTGATATGGTCACGTCCACAGGTCAGTAGTGAGAGGGTCACGTCCACAGGTCAGTAGTGATGGGGTCACGTCCACAGGTCAGTAGTGATGGGGTCACGTCCACAGGTCAGTAGTGATAGGGTCACGTCCACAGGTCAGTAGTGATGAGGTCACGTCCACAGGTCAGTAGTGATGAGGTCACGTCCGCAGGTCAGTAGTGAGAGGGTCACGTCCGCAGGTCAGTAGTGATGAGGTCACGTCCACAGGTCAGTAGTGATGGGGTCACGTCCACAGGTCAGTAGTGATAGGGTCACGTCCACAGGTCAGTAGTGATGGGGTCACGTCCACAGGTCAGTAGTAATGGGGTCACGTCCACAGGTCAGTAGTGAGAGGGTCACGTCCGCAGGTCAGTAGTGATGGGGTCACGTCCACAGGTCAGTAGTGATAGGGTCACGTCCACAGGTCAGTAGTGATGGGGTCACGTCCACAGGTCATTAGTGATGAGGTCACGTCCACAGGTCAGTAGTGATGGGGTCACGTCCACAGGTCAATAGTGATAGGGTCACGTCCACAGGTCAATAGTGATGAGGTCACGTCCACAGGTCAGTAGTGATGGGGTCACGTCCGCAGGTCAGTAGCGATGGGGCCACGTCCACAGGTCAGTAGTGATGAGGTCACGTCCACAGGTCAGTAGTGATGGGGTCACGTCCACAGGTCAGTAGTGATAGGGTCACGTCCACAGGTCAGTAGTGATGAGGTCACGTCCGCAGGTCAGTAGCGATGGGGCCACGTCCACAGGTCAGTAGTGAGAGGGTCACGTCCACAGGTCAGTAGTGAGAGGGTCACGTCCACAGGTCAGTAGTGATGGGGTCACGTCCACAGGTCATTAGTGATGAGGTCACGTCCGCAGGATAGTAGTGATGAGGTCACGTCCGCAGGTCATTAGTGATGAGGTCACGTCCACAGGTCAGTAGTGATAGAGGGTCTGGCTGTGCGGTTCAGTGTGACCGGAGGTATGACGGACGTCTGTTGACAGGCGCTCGGCCCGGCCTGCTGGAGGGTCTGGCTGTGCGGCCAGCAGGGGCGGCGCTGTTCGCCACGGACGCCACCAACAGCAGCGTGCTGCGTGTGTCGCTGGGGAACCAGCCGGCCACCGTCTCCGTGCTGCACCTGCTGCCCGACGACCGGCCCCGCGCCCTGGCCATCCACGGACAGTGCGTAACCACGGGTGGTCATCACTGCCACGGGGTGGTCCCCATTATGTCAGGAGTAGTCCTCACTGTGTCACGGAATGGTCCTCGCTGTGGCATGGGATGGTCCTCGCTGTGTTACAGAGTGGTCCTCAGTCCGACGCGAAGTGGTCCCCACTGTATCACGGAGTGGTTCCCTTTGTGTTATGGAGTGGTCCTCACTGTGGCGCAGAGTGGTCCTCAGTTCGACACGGAGGTCTCCATTATGTCACGGGGTGGTCCTCACTGTGTCACGAAGTGGTTTCCACACTGTCACGGTGCGCGCTTGGGTAGGGGTACCTGCCAGGCGGCGCCACGTACACAACTCTGGGGCGGAACACAAGCGCGTGCGCGTGCGCGCGCGCACACACACACACACACACACACACACACACACACACACACACACACACACACACACACACACACACACACACACACACACACACACACACACACACACACACACACACACACACACACACACACACACACACACACACACACACACACACACACACACACACACACACACACACACACACACACACACGCACACACACACGCACGCACGCACGCACGCACGCACGCACGCACGCACGCACGCAGACAGACACACAGACACACAGACACACACACACACACACACACACACACACAGACACACACACACACAGACACACACACACACACAGACACACACACACACACAGACACACACACACACACACACACACGGGCATACACGCATGGGCAGTATCAGTGGGCCTACGTGTAAGTGACAAGTATCAGTTAACTGTCAGAGGTCTGAGCCAGTGTCAGGGGACTGGTGCCAGTGTACTAGTGTCGGTGGCCGTTATCAGTGGTTGTGGCGATGACTGGCGACTGTGGCCAGAATCAGCGGCCCGTATCAGTTGACCGATGTCAGTAGCCAGTATCAATAGGTCGGTGTTTGTGGGCAGTATCAGCGTCCGGTGGCAGTTGGCCGGTGTTAGTGACCAGTGTCACTGGCACTACCAGTGGCCTGTGTCAGTGTGTAGTGTCAGTGATTGGTACTTGTAACCAGTAGCAATGCGCCGGTGCAGGTACCAGCCGATCACGTACACGTACCAGTGGATAGTGTTAGCGATTGGCGTCCGTGGGAAGTGACGATGAACAGCATCAATGGGCGGTGTCAGTGACCGGTGTCTGTGGCCATCATCAGTGTCTGGTGTCATAGGATGATGGTGTCGCAGGTCAATATCAGTGGCCGGTGTCATAGGTCAATATCAGTGGCCGGCATCAGTGCCCGATGTCTGTGGCCATCATCAGTGCCTGGTGTCCTATGCCACTATTATCAGTGGCCGGCGTCAGTGGCCGATGTCTGTGGCCATCATCAGTGCCTGGTGTCCTATGCCACTATTATCAGTGCCCGGCGTCAGTGGCCGGTGTCTGCGGTCGGCGTCAGTGGGCGGGCTGGCTCTGCCGACAGGCTGCTCTTCTGGACCAACTGGCGGTTCGACCACCAGGCAGTGGAGCGGTCCCGACTGGACGGCTCGCGCCGGCGGCGGCTCGTCTCCACCGACCTGTACCTGCCGGCCGGCCTCGCCACGCGGCCCGACTCGGACCACATCTACTTCAGCGACGTGGCCGCCGACGGCCTGCTGCGTCTGGAGCGCACCACCGTGGACGGCTCCGAGCGGCGGGTCGTCTACACGGGCCAGCACCGGCGCGCCGCCGGCCTCCAGCTGGCCGGCAACAGCCTGTACTGGGCCGACGCGGCCGGCGTCTGGCGGCTGCCGCTGGCCTCGCCCGAGCGCGCCCGCCTGGCCATGGCGCACCGCCGACCCGACGCCGTGCTGGTGCTGCGAGCCGACGAGCAGTGCGTGGCCTACACGGACGCGCCGCAGCACGGCGCCGTGGTGACACTGCCTCCGTCCGACGACGGCTGCCGGCGCTGCTGCCTACTGGGCAGCTGCTCCGCCGACGGGTCTGGCCGCCGCTGCAGCTGTCAGCCGGGCGGGCCGGCCGCCCGCTGTCGGCACGACGCCTGCACCAACTACTGCCTGGCTGGACAGTGCCGGCTGGACGGCCATGGCGTGGCGCGGTGCCAGTGTCCGGCCGGTCTGACCGGGGACAGATGCCACCAGGTGGCCAACGGCACGCTGACCGGCCGCCACTCCCAGCCAGCCAGCAAGACACCGGCCGCCGCCGCCAACTGCGACACGCCGTGAGTACCGCCGCCACTCCCAGCCGGCCGGCACTCCCAGCCGGCCACCCACACACCGGCCGCCACTCCCAGCCGGCCACCCACACACCGGCCGCCACTCCCAGCCAGCCACCCACACACCGGCCGCCACTCCCAGCCAGCCACCCACACACCGGCCGCCACTCCCAGCCAGCCACCCACACACCGGCCGGCCGCCACTCCCAGCCGGCCACCCACACACCGGCCGCCACTCCCAGCCAGCCAGCAAGACACCGGCCGCCGCCGCCAACTGCGACACGCCGTGAGTACCGCCGCCACTCCCAGCCAGCCACCCACACACCGGCCGCCACTCCCAGCCGGCCACCCACACACCAGCCGCCACTCCCAGCCGGCCACCCACACACCGGCCGGCACTCCCAGCCAGCCAGCAAGACACCGGCCGCCACTCCCAGCCGGCCACCCACACACCGGCCGCCACTCCCAGCCGGCCACCCACACACCGGCCGCCACTCCCAGCCAGCCACCCACACACCGGCCGCCACTCCCAGCCGGCCACCCACACACCGGCCGCCACTCCCAGCCGGCCACCCACACACCGGCCGCCACTCCCAGCCAGCCACCCACACACCGGCCGCCACTCCCAGCCGGCCACCCACACACCGGCCGCCACTCCCAGCCGGCCACCCACACACCGGCCGGCACTCCCAGCCGGCCACCCAACACCGGCCGGCACTCCCAGCCGGCCACCCACACACCGGCCGCCACTCCCAGCCAGCCACCCACACACCGGCCGCCACTCCCAGCCGGCCACCCACACACCGGCCGGCCGCCACTCCCAGCCGGCCACCCACACACCGGCCGCCACTCCCAGCCGGCCACCCACACACCGGCCGGCACTCCCAGCCGGCCACCCACACACCGGCCGCCACTCCCAGCCAGCCACCCACACACCGGCCGCCACTCCCAGCCGGCCACCCACACACCGGCCGGCCGCCACTCCCAGCCGGCCACCCACACACCAGCCGGCACTCCCAGCCGGCCACCCACACACCGGCCGCCACTCCCAGCCAGCCACCCACACACCGGCCGCCACTCCCAGCCGGCCACCCACACACCGGCCGCCACTCCCAGCCAGCCACCCACACACCGGCCGCAACTCCCAGCCGGCCACCCACATACCGCCGCCACTCCCAGCCGGCCACCCACACACCGGCCGGCCGCCACTCCCAGCCGGCCACCCACACACCAGCCGGCACTCCCAGCCGGCCACCCACACACCGGCCGCCACTCCCAGCCAGCCACCCACACACCGGCCGCCACTCCCAGCCGGCCACCCACACACCGGCCGCCACTCCCAGCCAGCCACCTACACACCGGCCGCAACTCCCAGCCGGCCACCCACATACCGCCGCCACTCCCAGCCGGCCACCCACACACCGGCCGGCCGCCACTCCCAGCCGGCTACCCACACACCGGCCGCCACTCCCAGCCGGCCACCCACACACCGGCCGCCACTCCCAGCCAGCCACCCACACACCGGCCGCCACTCCCAGCCGGCCACCCACACACCGGCCGCCACTCCCAGCCAGCCACCCACACACCGGCCGCAACTCCCAGCCGGCCACCCACATACCGCCGCCACTCCCAGCCGGCCACCCACACACCGGCCGGCCGCCACTCCCAGCCGGCTACCCACACACCGGCCGCCACTCCCAGCCGGCCACCCACACACCGGCCGCCACTCCCAGCCAGCCACCCACACACCGGCCGCCACTCCCAGGCGGCCACCCACACACCGGCCGCCACTCCCAGCCAGCCACCCACACACCGGCCGCAACTCCCAGCCGGCCACCCACATACCGCCGCCACTCCCAGCCGGCCACCCACACACCGGCCGGCCGCCACTCCCAGCCGGCCACCCACACACCGGCCGCCACTCCCAGCCGGCCACCCACACACCGGCCGCCACTCCCAGCCAGCCACCCACACACCGGCCGCAACTCCCAGCCGGCCACCCACACACCAGCCGGCCACCCACACACCGGCCGCCACTCCCAGCCGGCCACCCACACACCAGCCGCCACTCCCAGCCAGCCACCCACACACCGGCCGCCACTCCCAGCCGGCTACCCACACACCGGCCGCCACTCCCAGCCAGCCACCCACACACCGGCCGCCACTCCCAGCCGGCCACCCACACACCGGCCGCCACTCCCAGCCGGCCACCCACACACCGGCCGCCACTCCCAGCCGGCCACCCACACACCGGCCGCCACTCCCAGCCGGCCGCCATTCCCGGCCGGCCACCCACACACCGGCCGGCCGCCACTCCCAGCCGGCCACCCACACACCGGCCGGCCGCCACTCCCAGCTGGCCACCCACACACCGGCCGCTACCGCAGGGTGGCAGTGGTACTGGGACTGATCTGGTGTGTGGTGTTTCCTACAGGTCGGCAGTGGTACTGGGACCGACATGGTGTCTGGTGTTTTCTACAGGACACCCGTGGTATTGGGACTGACCTGGTGTCTGGTGTTCCCTACAAGGCGACGGCGGTGCCGGGACTGACCTGGTGTGTGGTGTTTCCTACAGGGCGCCAGTGGTGCCGGGACCGACCTGGTGTGTTGTGTCCCCTACATGGTGGCAGTGGTGGTGAGACTGATCTAGAGTGCGGTGTCGGCAGTGGTACTGGGACTGACGTGGTGTGTGGTGTCCCCTACAGGTCGGCAGTGGTACTGGGACTGACGTGGTGTGTGGTGTCCCCTACATGGTGGCAGTGGTGGTGAGACTGATCTAGAGTGCGGTGTCGGCAGTGGTACTGGGACTGACGTGGTGTGTGGTGTCCCCTACATGGTGGCAGTGGTGGTGAGACTGATCTAGAGTGCGGTGTCGGCAGTGGTACTGGGACTGACGTGGTGTGTGGTGTCCCCTACAGGTCGGCAGTGGTACTGGGACTGACGTGGTGTGTGGTGTCCCCTACAGGTCGGCAGTGGTACTGGGACTGACGTGGTGTGTGGTGTCCCCTACATGGTGGCAGTGGTGGTGAGACTGATCTAGAGTGCGGTGTCGGCAGTGGTACTGGGACTGACGTGGTGTGTGGTGTCCTCTACAGGTAGGCAGTGGTACTGGGACTGACGTGGTGTGTGGTGTCCTCTACAGGGCGGCAGTGGTACTGGGACTGACGTGGTGTGTGGTGTCCCCTACAGGTCGGCAGTGGTACTGGGACTGACGTGGTGTGTGGTGTCCCCTACAGGTCGGCAGTGGTACTGGGACTGACGTGGTGTGTGGTGTCCTCTACAGGTCGGCACTGGTGCTGGGACTGACGTGGTGTGTGGTGTCCCCTACAGGTTGGCAGTGGTACTGGGACTGACGTGGTGTGTGGTGTCCCCTACAGGTTGGCAGTGGTACTGGGACTGACGTGGTGTGTGGTGTCCCCTACAGGTTGGCAGTGGTACTGGGACTGACGTGGTGTGTTGTGTCCCCTACATGGTGGCAGTGGTGCTGGGACTGACGTGGTGTGTGGTGTCCCCTACAGGTCGGCAGTGGTACTGGGACTGACGTGGTGTGTGGTGTCCCCTACAGGTTGGCAGTGGTACTGGGACTGACGTGGTGTGTTGTGTCCCCTACATGGTGGCAGTGGTGCTGGGACTGACGTGGTGTGTGGTGTCCCCTACAGGTCGGCAGTGGTACTGGGACTGACGTGGTGTGTGGTGTCCCCTACAGGTCGGCAGTGGTACTGGGACTGACGTGGTGTGTGGTGTCCTCTACAGGTCGGCACTGGTACTGGGACTGACGTGGTGTGTGGTGTCCCCTACAGGTTGGCAGTGGTACTGGGACTGACGTGGTGTGTGGTGTCCCCTACATGGTGGCAGTGGTACTGGGACTGACGTGGTGTGTGGTGTCCCCTACAGGTCGGCAGTGGTGCTGGGACTGACGTGGTGTGTGGTGTCCCCTACAGGTCGGCAGTGGTGTCCTGGGACCTGACCTGGTGTGTGGTGTCCCCTACATGGTGGCAGTGGTGGTGAGACTGATCTAGAGTGCGGTGTCGGCAGTGGTACTGGGACTGACGTGGTGTGTGGTGTCCCCTACAGGTCGGCAGTGGTACCGGGACCGACCTGGTGTGTGGTGTCCCCTACATGGTGGCAGTGGTGGTGAGACTGATCTAGAGTGCGGTGTCGGCAGTGGTACTGGGACTGACGTGGTGTGTGGTGTCCCCTACAGGTCGGCAGTGGTACTGGGACTGACCTGGTGTGTGGTGTCCCCTACATGGTCGGCAGTGGTGCTGGGACCGACCTGGTGTGTTGTGTCCCCTACAGGTCGGCAGTGGTACTGGGACTGACGTGGTGTGTGGTGTCCCCTACATGGTGGCAGTGGTGGTGAGACTGATCTAGAGTGCGGTGTCGGCAGTGGTACTGGGACTGACGTGGTGTGTGGTGTCCCCTACAGGTCGGCAGTGGTACTGGGACTGACCTGGTGTGTGGTGTCCCCTACAGGTCGGCAGTGGTACTGGGACTGACGTGGTGTGTGGTGTCCCCTACATGGTGGCAGTGGTACTGGGACTGACCTGGTGTGTTGTGTCCCCTACATGGTGGCAGTGGTGCTGGGACTGACGTGGTGTGTGGTGTCCCCTACATGGTCGGCAGTGGTACTGGGACTGACCTGGTGTGTGGTGTCCCCTACAGGTCGGCAGTGGTACTGGGACCGACCTGGTGTGTTGTGTCCCCTACATGGTCGGCAGTGGTACTGGGACTGACGTGGTGTGTGGTGTCCCCTACATGGTGGCAGTGGTGGTGAGACTGATCTAGAGTGCGGTGTCGGCAGTGGTACTGGGACTGACGTGGTGTGTGGTGTCCCCTACAGGTCGGCAGTGGTACTGGGACTGACGTGGTGTGTGGTGTCCCCTACATGGTCGGCAGTGGTGCTGGGACCGACCTGGTGTGTTGTGTCCCCTACAGGTCGGCAGTGGTACTGGGACTGACGTGGTGTGTGGTGTCCCCTACAGGTAGGCAGTGGTACTGGGACTGACGTGGTGTGTGGTGTCCCCTACAGGTCGGCAGTGGTACTGGGACTGACGTGGTGTGTGGTGTCCCCTACAGGTCGGCAGTGGTACTGGGACTGACGTGGTGTGTGGTGTCCCCTACATGGTGGCAGTGGTGGTGAGACTGATCCAGAGTGCGGTGTCGGCAGTGGCACTGCGACTGACGTGGTGTGTGGTGTCCCCTACAGGTCGGCAGTGGTACTGGGACTGACGTGGTGTGTGGTGTCTCCTACAGGTCGGCAGTGGTACTGGGACTGACGTGGTGTGTGGTGTCCCCTACAGGTCGGCAGTGGTGCTGGGACTGCCGGCCAGCCAGATGCCGCTGCTGGTGGCCGGTCTGGCGGCCGTGCTGGTAGTGCAGGCCGCAGTGGTCGCTGTGCTGGTGGTTCGGCAGTGGCGGCCCCCGCCGGCGGCGCCGCGTCGCTTTGTGGTGGCGCCCAACAAGACACTGCGGCCGCGACCTCGTGCCACGCAGCCGGACATCGAGGACTGTTGCATGATGACCCTCTGCGAAACGGTACTGTTGGCTTCTGCAGCTGACGACAGCCCGCCACCTAGGGACAGATCAGTATATGACGAGCTGTGGCTGTGCATTCAGATGCTATATATAAATCCCATGTTAAAATTTGTATCTATTGCACGGCCCTTGCCACATAGTTCAGGGCTTGAGCACGGCCAAGTGGAGGCTAACGGTGCATATGTTGGTGTGGGTGTGATGCTCATTAAGCGTCCCCGTGACGTTGGTGTTGGACAGCCGACCACTGAGTTTGAATCGAGGGCCCGTCCAATGTGCGGGCGGCTGCGAAAGTTTGGTGGGACTGTGCCCCTACAGCCGGTTGGTGGGACTGTGCCCCTACAGACGGTTGGTGGGACTGTGCCCCTACAGCCGGTTGGTGGGACTGTGCCCCTACAGACGGTTGGTGGGACTGTGCCCCTACAGATGGCTGGTGGGATTGTGCCCCTACAGACGGTTGGTGGGACCGTGCCCCTACAGACGGTTGGTGGGACTGTGCCCCTACAGCCGGTTGCTGGGACTGTGCCCCAATATACTACAGATGGCTGGTGGGACTGTGCCCCTACAGACGGTTGGTGGGATATACTACAGACGGCTGGTGGAGCTGTGCCCCTACAGACGGTTGGTGGGACTGTGCCCCTACAGCCGGTTGGTGGGACTGTGCCCCTACAGATGGCTGGTGGGATTGTGCCCCTACAGACGGTTGGTGGGACCGTGCCCCTACAGACGGTTGGTGGGACTGTGCCCCTACAGCCGGTTGGTGGGACTGTGCCCCTACAGACGGTTGGTGGGACTGTGCCCCTACAGATGGCTGGTGGGATTGTGCCCCTACAGACGGTTGGTGGGACCGTGCCCCTACAGACGGTTGGTGGGACTGTGCCCCTACAGCCGGTTGCTGGGAATGTGCCCCAATATACTACAGATGGCTGGTGGGACTGTGCCCCTACAGACGGTTGGTGGGATATACTACAGACGGCTGGTGGAGCTGTGCCCCTACAGACGGTTGGTGGGGTTGTGCCCCTACAGACGGTTGGTGGGATATACTACAGACGGCTGGTGGAGCTGTGCCCCTACAGACGGTTGGTGGGACTGTGCCCCTACAGACGGTTGCTGGGACTGTGCCCCAATATACTACAGATGGCTGGTGGGACTGTGCCCCTACAGACGGTTGGTGGGATATACTACAGACGGCTGGTGGAGCTGTGCCCCTACAGACGGTTGGTGGGGTTGTGCCCCTACAGACGGTTGGTGGGATATACTACAGACGGCTGGTGGAGCTCTGCCCCTACAGACGGTTGGTGGGACTGTGCCCCTACAGACGGTTGGTGGGACTGTGCCCCTACAGACGGTTGGTGGGACTGTGCCCCTACAGACGGTTGGTGGGACTGTGCCCCTACAGACGGTTGGTGGGACTGTGCCCCTACAGACGGTTGGTGGGACTGTGCCCCTACAGACGGTTGGTGGGACTGTGCCCCTACAGACGGTTGGTGGGACTGTGCCCCTACAGACGGTTGGTGGGACTGTGCCCCTACAGCCGGTTGGTGGGACTGTGCCCCTACAGACGGTTGGTGGGACTGTGCCCCTACAGCCGGTTAGTGGGACTGTGCCCCTACAGATGGCTGGTGGGGTTGTGCCCCTACAGACGGTTGGTGGGATATACTACAGACGGCTGGTGGAGCTGTGCCCCTACAGACGGTTGGTGGGGTTGTGCCCTACAGACGGTTGGTGGGGGTTGTGCCCCACATTTTACAGACGGTTGGTGGGGTTGTACCCCTACAGACAGTTCGTGGGATGTACTTCTCAGACGGTTGGTAGGGCTGTGCCCGTGCATACGGTTAGTGGGGTTGTGCCCCTACAGACAATTTGTTGGGATGTACTACGGACGGCTGGTGAGGTTATGCCTCTACAGACAGTTCGTGGGGATGTACTTCTGCAGACAGTTGGTGGAGTTGTGCCCCTACAGACGGTTCGTGGGGATGTACTCCTGCAGACGGTGGAGAGCTGTGTCCCGGTACGTGGTTAGCAGGGCTGTGCCCGTGCATACGGTTAGTGGGGTTGGGGCCCTACAGAAGGTTGGTCAGGATGTGCTACAGAAGGTTGGTGAGGTTGTGACCCCACAAACGTTTGGTGGGGTTGTGCAAATGCAAACTGTTCGCGGGACTGTGCGTCTGCATACAGTTCCTGGAGTTGTAGTAGACGTTGGGCTGTGTGCCGCCAGACCCCTTGTGATGGGGTCAGGTAGGAAGACATTTCACATTTCCTGGATTTTGTCATCCCAACATGAACCTCTCTGGAAAATACTATCACTTTTCTCGTTGGGTATTGAATGATCATGTTTGGCAATGAAGTAGTGCATTGGCCTGACGTGGTGTGGTGCCGACAGACGGTGGTCTGACGTGGTGTGGTGCCGACAGAGGGTGGTCTGACGTGGTGTGGTGCCGACAGACGGTGGTCTGACGTGGTGTGGTGCCGACAGACGGTGGTGTGACGTGGTGTGGTGCCGACGGGGGTGGTGCCGACAGGCGGTGGTGTGACGTGGTGTGGTGCCGACAGACGGTGGTCTGACGTGGTGTGGTGCCGACAGACGGTGGTCTGACGTGGTGTGGTGCCGACAGACGGTGGTGTGACGTGGTGTGGTGCCGACAGGCGGTGGTGTGACGTGGTGTGGTGCCGACAGACGGTGGTGTGACGTGGTGTGGTGCCGACAGGCGGTGGTGTGACGTGGTGTGGTGCCGACAGACGGTAGTCTGACGTGGTGTGGTGCCGACAGCCCTGCGTGGTGTCGGACCGCCGACAGTCCAGCAGCTGCGAGCGGCGCGGTCTGGTACAGCCTGGCGGCTGCAACAGCCAGCAGGCGCTGGCCGACCTCTTCTGATCACGCCACCACCCGCTGGCGCCATCTCGGTGCGGCTGCGCAGCTATCCCGGCGGCTGGCTGCCGCGTGCTGCCGTCTGGCGGGACTCCTCCGTTGCCGACCTGGCGCCACCCTCGCAGCAGTACCCTGACACTCTCTCGTCTCCAGGGTGATGACCTGTTACGTCAGTGCGGTGTCAGGTTTTGTTGTCAGGTGTCAGGTGTCAGGCTTACCCGAGTCAGGTTTTATATGCTGGCATAGGCCTGCTGTGGTTTCTATGGTCCGATGGCACGACCGCCCTACCCTGCATGGTTTCTTTTGATTCACACGAAGTCATTAATGAGCGCTTCGTCGTTTTGAAGTGAATGTGTAGCGATGTTGCGACTGTTGAATGTGATTGAGCCCAGCTGGCAGCTCCATTGCCGACCTCATTGGTGTCACTGGTTCTAGGACAGCACAGTACCTATGCAAATTTCCGTTGGCAATTGGTGCTGTACTAGTTCTGTCTGCACACATGTCCCCGAGCTGGGCAACTGGTGCTAGTTCTGAGGTAGAACGATACCTGTCCACATTTCCATGGGAAACTGGTGCTAGTTCTGAGATGGGACAGTGTATGTGCAAATACCCCTGGGCTGGATAGCTGGTGCTAGTTCTGAGATGGCACAGTGCTGCACCAATTTATTTGGGTAACTAGTGCTAGTCCTAAGATGGGACAGTGCCTGTACAAATGTCCCTGATCTGGATAACTGGTGCTAGTTCTGAGATGGGACAGTGCCTGTACAAATTGCTTTGGGTAACTGATGCTAGTCCTGAGATGGGACAGCGCCTCCTCACATGTCCATGAACTGAGTAACTAGTGCTAGTTCTGAGATGGGACAGTGCCTGTACAAATTTCTTCGGGTAACTGGTGCTAGTCCTGAGATGGGGCAGTGCCTGCACAAGTGCTTCTGAACTGAGTAGCTGGTGCAAGTTCTGAGGTGCGACAATATGTGCAATTTTTTTGGTGACTGCTGCTAGTCCCGAGATGGGACAGTGCCTGTACAAATTCTCTGGGTAGCTGGTGGTAGTCTCGAGATGGGACAGTGCCTGCACAGATAACCCCGAGTTGGGTGCTGGCTTGGATATGAAACGGTGCCGGTACAACCGAGCGATGAATCTGCCAGGTTTTGATGTGCAAACCAGCCGTGGATGCGAGGCACGGACATTTTCATGTGGGAGGGGAGTGACTGTGGAAATGGTAAATGAAAAAAAAAGTGAAGCGAGAATAGCAGGGCTGTGAGTGCAGGGAGATTAGTAGGGAGGGGACAGAGATCTGGCTATTTCAGCCGGCCAAGGGAAAATGGTTGCTTGTTTGGCGATGTTGGATGCCTTTGCTGGAGTGGTGTATAGTAGGCACTGATTGTGCACGTGTGTTGTCCTGATGTTCTCGGGGTACGCTGTCCGCTACTGCCCACCTCATCAGCGTCACGTGAGGTGAGCGGCCTGCTGTTCCCAGGCCGTGCGTCCGAGCTAAGCCGGTGCCGACACTCGCAGCATTGCAGTGGCTCAGATACGAACACCAATAAGTCTCGTGATTCCGAGAAGCTAAGCGGCACAATCTAAATATCCAATCTGCGGAACCCTGGTTTGGCGTCGCTCTGGAAACATCACTTTTCCCAGCCAAGCCACGTGGCCAAACGATGGTTATTCGGAGATGTATCTCCACTGATAGGACAACAATTGGCGCTTGATGTTCTCCGCCTCGAGCCGATGCGTAATTATTAATGAACAGTTTATATTCGTGATTATTTGCTAAGAACTTGATCCCTCGTCCATTTCTCCACCGTTAAGCATTCATTTCACGATTGGCGAAGTTACTATAGTTTTCCGAGGGGCAAGCTAATTTTAAATAGCTTTTAAACATGGGTCTGTATTCAATGGAAAGACCAGACTGAAGGCACGAATACTACCTCGATATTTTCTTACCCCAACTGGCTCCCGTCTTCTGAGAACATAATGGAAGGCGATACGAAAATATGGTATTTGGTGGGGTGACATACTAAGTATTGAATTGGACCCCTGCCTAGTCTTTGCTAATGCTTTCCATAATGGACCCAGCTCAGCTTATCGCTGCATGGATGTATGGCTGTATGGAAGTAGTATGCTTATATTTCTAACGTTACACAATATTTGCTTTGATTGAAAACAGCCGCCCCGGCAAAATTTCGCAGATGGGATATTTGGATTTTCCTAGAGCCAGGGAAATATCCACGGATAATTTCTTACTTCGATTGATCGCCAGCCGCTGTATCCACTGCTATTTATTTCGCGCACAATTGTGGGACTCTGCGCTCTACCCGAGAAGGGCAAGTGTGATATCGGCCGACGCGTCAGGTAATGTGCTCGCTCCGAGTCGGAACAGTATTCATGTGCAATCGGGGCGTGTGGTGACTGATCTGGCGCGGTGCGCGATGTGTAGGGCCGCTGCCGCTCACCGACCACCAGCTGCTGCGGCTCACCGACCACCAGTCGCTGCCGGCTGGTGGTGGGGCTGGCGCTGCCGGGTGTGACGTGTTCCCGTGGTGTAGCGCTGCCGGGTGTGACGTGTTCCCGTGGTGTAGCGCTGCCGGGTGTGACGTGTTCCCGTGGTGTAGCGCTGCCGGGTGTGACGTGTTCCCGTGGTGTAGCGCTGCCGGGTGTGACGTGTTCCCGTGGTGTAGCGCTGCCGGGTGTGGCGTGTTCCCGTGGTGTAGCGCTGCCGGGTGTGACGTGTTCCCGTGGTGTAGCGCTGCCGGGTGTGGCGTGTTCCCGTGGTGTAGCGCTGCCGGGTGTGACGTGTTCCCGTGGTGTAGCGCTGCCGGGTGTGACGTGTTCCCGTGGTGTAGCGCTGCCGGGTGTGACGTGTTCCCGTGGTGTAGCGCTGCCGGGTGTGACGTGTTCCCGTGGTGTAGCGCTGCCGGGTGTGACGTGTTCCCGTGGTGTAGCGCTGCCGGGTGTGACGTGTTCCCGTGGTGTAGCGCTGCCGGGTGTGGCGTGTTCCCGTACGTTCACATGGTGCAGCGGGCCGTGTGAGTGTAGAGTCGGGCGGTGGGACCGCACTGGCTCGTGCTGACGTGGTGGACATCTGGTGACCCGGGAACGCCGTCTGAAGCATGCCTTGACCTGGGGACTCCGCCTCAGGCGTGTGCTGAACTAGGGACGCCGCGTGAGGCGTAGTGGCCTGGGAACGCCACTTAAGAAATGTAGAATGTGATCTGGGAGCGCGCTTCCTCAGGCGTTTAGTGGTCTTGCGACGCAGCTTGATGTATGCAACCTGTGACCGCCGCCTCAGGCGTATGGTGACCCGAAGACGCCGCTGCTGACGTGTGGTGACCTTGAACGTAAAATATGGGCCGTTTCACATCTGTAACGACCTGCAGATCCTCGCTTAAGTTGTGGAGTAACCTTGGACCGTTGTAGCGTCACGAGAACCACGAGCCAAAACTCTTTTGTAGTCGGCATTCTTGGTTACCCCTGGCGGATTGTTCAATGTTCGCGGTCTTTTGTTTTGTCGCGGAAAACACCTTTTAAGAGAACTTGGGGTCGAGGGGCAGGTGGTGAGGCGACTTCGATACCAATCCTGATTAAGACAGGCATTCACATGCAATGTAGGTTCATGCTTAAGAGAAGGATTGTTGTGCTGAGAAGTATTTTGTCCGCCCCGAAGCAGACTGCGTGCGCGGTGCGTGGGTTGTCAGCCGACTCCGTTTTCCTCCACCCTCCTCGCCCACGTCTGTGCGTTACTGCGTGCCCCGTGACCAAACGCGTGTGCTATGTGATCCTAGTGGCAACACTACTGCATTGGTCTGTGATCCCAGTGACAACGCTGCTGCATTAGTTTGTGTTGTGTCCCGAGTGTACAACACTGCTGCAGTGGTCTGTGGTCCTGGTGACAGCGCTTCTGTCGTGGTCTGTGGTCCTAGTGACAGCGTGGCTGCGGTGGCCTGTGATCCTAGCGCATGCCGCTGCTACAGTGGTCTGTGGCCCTTGTGCACAACGCTGCTGCATTGGTCTGTGACCCTAGTGCACGACACTGCTGCATTGGTCTGTGGTCCACCAGGCCGCGGTCAGCCAGTGACCACAGTGTGCAGAGCTGACGTCGCTACAGCCCACCGTGGCCAGGTCACTGCTGCACCGACGTCCAGTCACACGTGCTGCGTCGCCGTCAAACCGTGGCGCAACACGCCCACTGAGCGCAAATTTGCAGCACTGCTTCACAGTGGGTCGTGACAGCTCGCATCGCGGATCGGACTCGCTACACGACGTTGTGCAATGCTACGGGCGATATTTGTGTTCTGGTTCTACTTTCGAGGATGAAGTGAGTCTCGTAACATTGTTGCATCAGCATGGTAATGGAAGACGTGATGTGGCAAACAAAGAATGGAGCGGGAAGTCCACTTCTGAAGTGGATTCTGGATTCCATGCAATGCTCGGATGGATATGAATAAGACGACTGGTTGAGATGCAAGAAAAGCGCAGTGACACAGTCCGTGTTGATCAATGGGTGTCGCATGTTCGCGTGAATAGAATTGTCTGGCATGTCAGGTACTGGAACAATCAACCGCGCTGCATCCATTTCCTGCCAGGGTGAGGAATAGGCGACAACATATTTCCTCGGCTGTTGAGTGCGTCGTAAATTCTCAACCAACAACAACAACAAAAAACAGTGTTTTTATGTGGCGCTCGTAGGTGTGGTGTTTGGTTCCGGGCGATGAGGTGTGCATGCACTTCTCATCTACGCCTGCAACGTCCAGCGGGGTGTAAATGAACCACTTCACCCACCGCTGCGGCGTCCACTGGCAAAGGGCTGGATATTTACACCTGCAGTATTTCTTTCGGAGGCAGCTGGTTATGTTTCTCCAATTTCGTGTTTAGTTGTTCAACGGGTAGTTTTCTCGATAGGTTAGCGTAGCGATCAGTTTTCGTTGTGTGATCTCGTGGCGAGCTGACGTTTGACGTGCCGTCTGGCCAGTCTGGTTTGGTGTGAAAATGACTTCTCTGTGTTCCGTGAGTCGCCGACAGGCACACCAGCCACGGCCGCACTTTCGCTATCCTGGCACTGATTCGATTAGACTTCCAGAATTATCTCAGTGCAAATTTGGATGTTCAATGTTGCAGGGATTTTAGTTGCGGGATTCTCTGCACAAATGTAGGTCCTCGGCGTCGTGTGAAATCTATCATGATTGATGTGTTACCCTGTCTTTTCTTCTCCAAAGTAATATGTCTCCATTCCTAGGTTTTCGAAAGAAATCATTTCGTTCTACTTCCGATTTAAAAAAAGAGAAGTTATCCGTGCCTGGACGACCAATTGACTGGACGGTCCCCAGTTATTGCAGTTGGAAGCCCAACCTTCAATTAACCGGCCTATTGCAGCTGCTTCATGGAATGTTCTGTGCAGTTTGATGTGGTGTAGTTCAAGGTTGTGTGCTGGAAAGTTATATTGGTTGTTGAGCAGCGACTGAGCTGAACACATAGACAGGTGTGAGGACTGTGCCGCTTGAGATGTAGCGCCGCTGTGGCATAGGTCGGGTTGGCGGGTCGTGGTGTAGTGCTCTGAGATCTGCTACATAGACAGGTGTGAGGACATTGCCGCGTGAGATGTAGCGCCGCTGTGGCATAGGTCGGGCTGGCGGGTCGCGGTGTAGTGCTCTGAGATCTGTCCTCTGGTACATTTGTCTTTCCTTGTCGACTCTGTGATGGCCTAGTCGAGGTGAGACACGGCACGGGCAGCCTGTGTGCGGCCGGCGGGCAGACAGTATGCCGCCGAGGTCGGTACCAGTGCTGGCCAACACTGCCAGTGTCGGGACCAGCTCGGTCTCAGTTGGACCAGTTGTCCGTCCAACCAGAGCGCGTCTAGTATTGTTTCCTAGTCCGTTATCCCCAAAGCGATTCTACGATGTGTTAGTGACTGCCAGCAAATGTACCCGGGCTTGTGCGATGATTTACCAAGAAAAACGACGAATAAACGGTTTGTACCTCATTCTGTAGTGTGCGGAACGGTTCCCAGGAGCCGCCGCGCCGTGTAAAATGCCGAGTGCACGCACTGTCGCGCACCTGCCGGGCGAACCACCTCACGTCTGGCTGAACCACCACCCACCAAGCGGACCACCTCACGTCTGCCTGGACCACCACCCACCAAGCGGACCACCTCACGTCTGCCTGGACCACCACCCACCAAGCGGACCACCTCACGTCTGGCTGGGCCACCACCCACCAAGCGGACCACCTCACGTCTAGCTGGACCACCACCCACCAAGCGGACCACCTCACGTCTGGCTGGGCCACCACCCACCAAGCGGACCACCTCACGTCTGGCTGGACCACCACCCACCAAGCGGACCACCTCACGTCTGGCTGGGCCACCACCCACCAAGTGGACCACCTCACGTCTGGCTGGGCCACCACCCACCAAGCGGACCACCTCACGTCCGGCTGGGCCACCACCCACCAAGCGGACCACCGCATCTACATGCCCCCTGGGAGTGGCACATGTCCCCTTGGATTCGCACTCGGGTCGATGCTACGAGCGCCTCGGGTGAGAAGCACAAGGACTGTGGGCTTAGGAATATAGGATGGAATACAAGCTCAGAAGCCAAACTGGAAAATGTAGCACAGTACGGGGTTATCAGGTGAAGTACCCCAGTTAAATGATTGTTTCTGATGCTCGAATTTCACTAAACACTAGGAATACGTCTGGAACTTCTACTTTCACGAGACATGCTTCGGTTGTTTCGTCTGGTTAATTCCCCTTACGGAATATGCGCATCCGCATGTGCTTGAGTAGTTTTAGCTTTTCATGTCCAACGCTAAGATACCCAAATAACATGTTCAGAAGCTTGCCAAATTAGAAAATTGAAATTTCGATCGTAAATGTTCGCCTTCGAATTAACATCGTACTCAGTGAAACCAGTTCGGACCGGTGCACTACTACATGCAATGGAGTTCTGGGGGCGATAATAGGTTCCGTGTGTCGGCACACTATGTAGCATAATTCTAACGATTTTGACGATGGGCCTGGTATCTTGGCTGAGCATTGGCTGCCCAAGTTTCACAGAGACGACGTGCTCGACTCGAATTGTGCTATGCCCAAGAGCGGTGTTCAGAAACAACGATGAGTGCTCCAGAAAAGAGGAAAAGGACCGACACCTCTGGCTCTGCCCATATGTTATATATATATATATATATATATATATATATATATATATATATATATATGTGCGGCTAGTGGCTACGCTTACTGACGTGTCCGTTGGCGAGCTCCAAAGATCCGTCGAGCTTGTTGGCACTTGTATCCGGCGGCGACAACGAATACCACAGCGTGAATGTACCGAGAAAGCAGTTTACATGGCACGTTATATGCGGTAACAGCCGACGTGTCAGAGTGCTGTTCCTTTGCGCGGCCCGCACGCATGCGCAATGACCTGGGCGAGGTCACGGGCGACACTGCCGTTTCCGGGCGTCTCGGCGCACCAGCCGATATCACCACACGGTGGCAGGCTGGCAAAACTCACTCACACACACGTCTCGGCGCATGCGCAATGGTTCGCTAGAGCAGTTACTATATATATATATATATATATATATATATATATATATATATATATATTATATATATATAGTAACTCGTGCTCTGACAGCACACGAGTCACGCGACGACCATTACTATGTATATATATATATATATTGGTTCACGTAGCGTTCGGGTCAGAGGTGGCAGCTGCGGACAGTCGTACACATCACTTTATTCACGATCTGACACAGGATAGTCAAAAGCATCCGATACAAACATTCACACAACATAATCGACAGATCATACCACAACTGCCGGCACATCAAACCTGGCGTCTGATGGACAACACTCGTAAGATCCGACTGCGTGGGACTTTGGGAATACATATGTGGCTTGTACTGACTTCAGGTCATTACATTCAGATGTTTTACATAAACCGCTTGTAATGACATGGCTCAGTGAGGGAAAGGGAAAATACTTTCGAAAGTGGCTGCGAAACAACCTATTTTCAGGGGTGAGTATTCCATCCTGTACTAAAAAAAAAATATTTCGCAAAAAACGAACATCACTTGCGACAGGTGTGGACGCAAGTCGCGTGCAACTGCTTAGGTCGAAGGAATCGTATTTATATTCCAGAAATTGATAGATACCTGTCGCATGGTTTACTTGACTACGTTAACGGGGGGAGTGGGCAGTGACCCGCAGTTTTTTTCGTTTTCAATGGGAAAACCGCCGATCCCTACCAAATCTTCACTTGAATGCCTATTATTGTCGCTGTCGTCCCTCATAGTGAAAAACTTGCAACATTTGCCCCGGTTTCTCGTGATTCGGAAAGTAAAATGGTAAACAGTGTAAACAAAAAGTAAAAAGGTGAGGACTGGTGTAAGGTTCAGCGGACGGCGTCCTGGGCGTAACTATAGCTGAGGTTCGGCACCTGGACTTCCCCCACCGCCTAAGCACTCCGAATGGAACATTGTTCCTGCACCCGGGGCTGGATCGTATTTGGAAAGCTGAAAGCGGTGACGCCCTTGTTCGGCGAACGTGTAGGAGGGGGACTGCTGTACGTTTCCGCTCTTTCCTCCACCTCTACTGTGAGGATCTCGCTTAGTGGGTCCAAGTCTAAAATGGCAAGAAATAGGCGCACCTCTGCTGGAACCGTGATAACTCCCTCACCAATAAATACCATTTCATTTCGACTAAGCAGCGCGCTAATCCATGTCACGTGACCACGGATAACATCACGTCACCGCTGACCAGGTCACGCCACGTCATCACTGTCACGTCAGGTCGCCACCACCACCGACCACCACCACGGCATCAGCAGCTACCCTGCAGCTGCTGTTGCTCTGGCAGCCAGACAGCGCGCCCAGTGAGCCAGATACCTTCCCAAGTAAAGGGCCGCAATACAACAACAGGCAACGTCATGCATAACTCGACCAAAATGCCGGGCACTGTCGAAACTTGCACATCCGAGTGGGGGGGGGGGACACATGTGCAAAACAGCTTAATTACATCCGTTGACACACGACTATGCACACACTGTCGAATTAAACACATTCTTTCACACTTTACGTCTCGTTCGACATGGAAGGTTCGCCATATTGACAGAGGCCGGCAAATCATTTCTCAATCGATCTGCTTGGGGTCAATTGGTGACCTTCGACCTGATATCAGGTCAGTTGCCTCCACGTCATACCAAAAATGTTCACTAAGGTTGAGTGAGTGGGGACCTAGAGCATCGGATGGGCACCCTAGGACATCGGATTAGCACCCCCAGGACAGGTGAGTGGTACCTCCGGACATCGGATTGGCAAAGACAAAGACAAGGACGTTTATTCCGGCCATTCACAATAGACACTTGGCTACTACAGCCGATTGTCGAGTTTTAAAACAAACGTCATCAGAAAAAAGAGATGGTATGGGCGCACATAAAACATATAGTAATTGTTCATACCAGCGGCACGGAAAGAGTCAGAAGGTACGATCAGAAGTCACCAAGCATGATCAGAAGTTAGCAGGCATGATCAGAGCAGTCAGTCCAGTCCCACGTACAAATGCTGCCTAAGGTGGCGACTGGACATGGGAACCGACAGCTGCTTCAGCTCGTGCGGCAGCTGGCTATACACGGCAGGACACCGAGAGCAAAAACGCCGCCTGTCCATCTCTGTCCGCGATCTGGGGCCGTACAGGTCCTGGTCCTGACGGGTGTGGCGGTCACGACACCCGGATACTGTGATAATGGGACCGACTAACGAAGCCGCCTCCTGCAGGCGCACACCTTGTGAAGCAGGCACAGCGTGTTGCATGAGGCCACGCTCTCCGGGCTCATCCTGCCAAGGCGCTCTAGCGGATCTGCCACACCAGGCCAGGTCAATCCTGGGTCACCACCAGGCCGGGTAAGTGGCGCCACCGAACATCGAATTTGGACCTCCAGGACAGGGGAGTGGCGCTCTCAGTGTGGGCGGGCGACACTCTGGGCAGGTAGGCAGCTGGGGCCGGGTTTGACAGTGGCCCAGTGGTCGGCTGCAGGACACTCAGGGCAGGTAGGCGGCTGGGGCCGGGTTTGACAGTGGCCCAGTGGTCGGCTGCAGGACACTCAGGGCAGGTAGGCAGCTGGGGCCGGGTTTGACAGTGGCCCAGTGGTCGGCTGCAGGACGCTCAGGGCAGGTAGGCAGCTGGGGCCGGGTTTGACAGTGGCCCAGTGGTCGGCTGCAGGACGCTCTGGGCAGGTAGGCAGCTGGGGCCGGGTTTGACAGTGGCCCAGTGGTCGGCTGCAGGACACTCAGGGCAGGTAGGCGGCTGGGGCCGGGTTTGACAGTGGTCCAGTGGTCGGCTGCAGGACACTCAGGGCAGGTAGGCAGCTGGGGCCGGGTTTGACAGTGGCCCAGTGGTCGGCTGCAGGACACTCAGGGCAGGTAGGCAGCTGGGGCCGGGTTTGACAGTGGCCCAGTGGTCGGCTGCAGGACACTCAGGGCAGGTAGGCGGCTGGGGCCGGGTTTGACAGTGGCCCAGTGGTCGGCTGCAGGACACTCAGGGCAGGTAGGCGGCTGGGGCCGGGTTTGACAGTGGTCCAGTGGTCGGCTGCAGGACACTCAGGGCAGGTAGGCGGCTGGGGCCGGGTTTGACAGTGGTCCAGTGGTCGGCTGCAGGACGGTACCGTGTCGGCTGGTCATGTGCTGCTGCAGCCGTTGGCGACTACTCAGCACACGGCCACACTCGGTGCATGTGGTCCGGCCGCGGTGCATGCTCATATGGCAGAAGAAGGAGGGCTGCGAGTACAGCGGTTTTTGGCACAGCTTGCACACGCGGTACACGCCCGGCCGAGCTGGCCGTGCGCCCGTCATACCTGCAACCGTCAACATATCGGTTACTTAGGGTCACACGTCACATGTTATACACGATAATATACATTACAAAGAAGAACACACTTATTATTAGAAGTATTATTATGCTCTTTATTATTTGTAGTGTTTTTCGTGTTCTCATTATTTTGATTATATATATATATGTGTGTGTGTGTGTGTGTGTGTGTGTGTGTGTGCGTGCGTGCGTGCGTGCGTGCGTGCGTGCGTGCGTGCGTGCATGCGTGCGTGCGTGTGTGTGTGTGTGTGTGTGTGTGTGTGTGTGTGTGTGTGTGTGTGTGTGTGTGTGTGTGTGTGTGTGTGTGTGTGTGTGTGTGTGTGTGTGTGTGTGTGTGTGTGTGTGTGTGTGTGTGTGTGTGTGTGTGTGTGTGTGTGTGTGTGTGTGTGTGTGTGTGTGTGTGTGTGTGTGTGTGTGTGTGTGTGTGTGTGTGTGTGTGTGTGTGTGTGTGTGTGTGTGTGTGTGTGTGTGTGCTTGCGTGCGTGTGTGTGTGCTTGCGTGCGTGTATGTATATTTTTTACACCAACTGGAATAAAGTCAGACAAGCTGTGACTGATACCGATCAACGCATCTCATTCAAAGAGCATGAGCGCAATAAAAAGTGTGTTTAATGTGCGCAATGCGTTGCCAAAATGTGTTGTAATGTGCAAGTGCTAACATTGTTTAATACAACGAAGAATGACTCTTAAGTGCTCCTGGGTTTTAGACATTGCGTGAGACGAAATGTACGACACTCAATATACCAGGAGGTGCTGAGTTTACAGCAAAAGCAACATTAGAGATTATGCTATATTACTCAACGTTTCGACCAGGGGCCATCGTCAGGTGTAACGTTAGGGATTATGCTATATTACTCAACGTTTCGGCCAGGGGCCATCGTCAGGAGCTAACGTTACTTTTGATGTAAACTCAGCACCTCCTGGTATATTGAGGGTCGTACATTTCGTCTCACGCAAGTGCTAAAAAAATGTAGTTGCTTACCAGGTAACCTTGGATGTGGTAAGGAGTTACCTGAGCAATTAAAAGCATTCTTCAACGAGAAGAAAACGAAGTTGAATCGTCCTATTGTTAGCAATAATCCTTTTTAACCCTCTTACGGGACGGATACCCTGGGCCCCGAAGTAGATTGGGAGGGGGACACACTGTGTTCCTCCCCCCCCCGAGATCTAGAAAATTACCCGGAAAATTTCCTCGCTGAAAACAGCAACCGATGGCTTGTGATGTGATCTAGATTGATGCAAAGTACAATGTTGACATGGTGGATACTGTACAAAAAAGAACGGAGAACAATCGTGGAAATTGTCCACACCCTACTGCTCTTATATTTCGTAATATATATAGCACCATTCCATAGCCAATGAAACCATCTCTCAGCACAAATGAAAACAAATTGAGTTAAAAAAAAAGTCACAGAGGATTCCAAGCCGTGCACAATGAGGGGAACCATGTCGAGATGTTTTCCTTACCATACCACCCCCAACTTTGGCATTTACGTCCTTAGCAGAAATAATAGCTTCAGAGGAAAGTGATAAGACATAAAGACATAAAAGATCAGTGCAACTATGAGCAATAAGGGCCCTTCTTGGATGCACTCTGGACACTCAACTAGTTGCCCACCAAATCCGTCGATCAGCCCTTCCTGGAATACTGAAAAGTAAGCCCACTATTCTTATAACGATTGTCTATGCTGTTTTCAAAGATGTTCAATGTGCTGCTGACAATGGTTTCTGGCAGCTGATTCCAGTGTTCTATTACCATTTGGTGAGGAAAGACTGTCTTAACCTTGTCCTGCTGTGCTTAGCTTTCACTTTGAATTGATGACCTCTAATTGCATCATTTTTGTTAATTTCAAACATTTCCCTGTGTGTGATTATGGTTTTTGGCGCATCGACCATTGTATATCATTTAGCGACCAAAACATTTATCTGAGATAACGTTTTGGACGCGGAATGATATCTCAGAAGAATGGAGAATGAAAATATCCCTTCTCCAGACCATGAACAAATTTAATGATCTGGATGAGATCTCCTCTCAGCCTTCTATATCTAAGTGAAAATATATTCAATTTCTTCAATCTTTCCTCATATGCCAGGTTGTTTACGTCAGTAACCATTTTTGTAGCCCTCTTTTGTACTCTCTCTAAAAGCCAACAACCTTTTTCATAACTAGGAGACCAAGCTTGGATGCGATATTTCAAATGTGGACTGACATATGCACAGCAAAGCTTCCTGCTGACTTCCTCACTTCTGCATGATACATTCCTATTTATTGCCCCAAATATTCTCAGTGCCTTCTTCCTGGCTTCCTAGGTCTCATCTGATGCCCACAATTTTGTGTTTAGAGTAACACCTAAATCATTCTCCGATTGAGTCACCGATAGTACTTAGCCGCCCATCACGTAAGGAGCCTTCATATTCTGCCTACCCACATGCATGATTTTGCACTTATCAAAATTAAATTAAATTTGCCATTCTTCGGAACACTTCACAAGTTCGTCTAATTCTTTGCAGTAAGATATGCTCATTGTCACCTGCTATTGATCTAAAGACCTTCAAATCATCCGAAAATTTCAAAACCTTACTGCTTACACTTTCAATGTTATTTACAAATATAATGAACAATAGTAGCCCCAGTACTGACCCCAGGGGGACACCACTAAGAACATTTTGTCATGATGACTTTGTACCATTTAGCATCACTCTCTGCTGTCTATCTGAAAGCCACAACTCTATCCATTTTAGGATGCTACCTGCAATACCATGAACCTGAAGCTGCATCATTAGCCGTTTATGGAGTACCTTGTCAAAGGCCTTACTAAAATCAAAATATGCTACACCAACCTGATTTCCCTGATCAAATTGTTCTGTAGGGAAGTTAAAAAAGTCCAAGGGATATGTCAGACACGATCGCCCTTGTCTAAACCAATGTTTAGTGCCTTGAATAAATCTGTTTCCTTCTAAATAATTAACTACTCTATCCTTGATAATTGATTCGAGTACCTTGCAGACTAGGGATGTGAGGCTTACTGGCCTATAGTTTTCAACTTTCCCTCTGTCTCCTTTCTTGAAAATAGGAACTGCATTTGCCCTTTTCCCATTTGTATGATGTACAAATAGCACACTTCAAATGGTGGAATCAGCGAATCGAAAAATGGATGCGATGTTATACATAATGGTGCTAAATACTAATTTTATCACCCCATCCATGATGAACACTCCTACGACTGATTTGCAACCTTTCAGAAATATCACTTCCTTCATAAAATTTCATCGCAGGCGGAGCTAGGGAAAACAAGATGCAGGTCTCAGTTCGATATCAATGCAAACTTTAGCCATGTTTTAAAAATGAGAAACCAATGTTACACTTGACCAGCGAAACGTCGCTCTTGACACATTGCACCTTTCAAATATGCAAAAATGAATATGTTCAAATCCCGAGGCATCTCAATGAATGCACTTGGATACGATGAGGTTTGAAATAAAATACCTCCGCTTTTAGTCGTACCTGGAAGCGCCCTCAATGACACAGTTAGTTTCCAACAGGCAAGAACCACATAAACCCCTTGTAACCAGTATAGTCAATGTAGCTGATGAAAAACGCGTGAAAGGACACACTTCGTGAAAGACATATTTATCGCCTGGAGCCATGTCTGAAAAATATTTATTCCCAGTCTCCAGAAGGTCTACCGAATATCCTCCTCGTGCTCATGTAAGAGTAAAAACCACAATTTCTATAACTATATGCACTTCTATATGCACAAAGATCTGCTCCTGATAAGCAGTTAAGCTTAAAGCTTTGTAATACATTGCGGAAGGACCTTGCAACAGGTGGCTTATTTTCCCGGCAATATCTTAAGTCAATTGAAGAAATGAGAAGGCAGAAAGTTGTTTCCCATCACCTTCCTAAAAAACACGCCTTGACCAAAGGGTATTTCCGAAATTATCTCAAACGTTCTGGCCTGTCCAATAATCGTCTATGTAGTTCCATAGTGTTTCAGCAGCATAAATCGATGAACTTCGGCCGTAAACCTTCACCCAATTTCTTAGTCAACCTTCACCCGCCTTGCGTAAGGGTAAGTGATACAACCCGTCAACTCATCTAGCCGTCTAGTCCTTCAACATATCTTCAAATTTGGTGAAGAACAGCCAAATACTTCCGACATTACAAACGGTAGAAATCCATTGGTTGGATACTTCGGCTTGAGGGCGCATCGACCAGATGCAGTCATTTAGCACCCATAACTAGCAACATGCTATCGATTAAAATGTGTTCAGGAGTTCCAGGGATACTTAGTTGCATATGTCCAAATCACAACTAAACATGCATCCACGGAAAACATGCATGTACGTCATGCTACGCTGACGGACAAAGGACAGAAAACTTTACGCCGGATACAGTCAAATAATTTAACCCGTCTGGACCAAACACGCATCGTCACCTGGAATGTCAATAAGCTTAAGCGAGGGCGCACATCCACCAAATGCCATCCCCGCCGTTCTTCAAAGTGGAGACATGACAACATAGTCCAGGCATTATTTGATATCACCTCGGACAAATTGCAACAGAAAGTCTGTGAACTGTTTTATACCCAGAAATGTGTCCTCTATAACATATCAAAAGTCTTAAGGAATCCTGGTGGTGGAAAGTCCCATGGCAGCCATTTTTCAAAATGGCCGCCATAAACCTTATATTTCCCAATATCTTCGCTTCTAAATAACATAGAGGTTTTATTTCAAGTGCTAAACATATATTTACTGGCACCAGGAATCCAATGACACACATTTCAATAAGCTACACCTGACCAAAAAAAAATATTCTGATGGACGACATACATATATAGGTCATAATTATTATAATACTGCATGTAGTTACCAAACCATAGCCTCAGAACATCGCCTCAGACTACCATAGTCGATACATGTACAGAAGCATTGATCAGTCTTCCTCAAACAGTCTAGTCATCGTGATCACTCATCAGTCTAGTCCTCCACTGCTTTCCCACCAACCCCAGTCGTCTGGCCGTAGCTCATTAGCTGCAATGTCCTTCCACTGCTGGACCTGATAGTAGACACGAAGGCTGTGGTGTTTCGCTGCTGCTGATGTGGGCGGTAGACTTTGGGGTTGCACATGAAAAGTGTTCGAGGCGACCTTCTGGCAGAACCGCTTATGTCGCACCACGTTGAGTGACTCTCCAGGCTTCCCATTGTACAGGCATGCCAGGGCTTTCTCTCCTGCTTCTACAACATCATCGGTGGACGCTGCCTGTCTGTCAAACACATTGGCTTGTTCACGGAAGTGCGCACTGGTTTCGAATTTGTTGAGAGAAGCTCCCTTCCCAATGCCATACACGCGGGAAGTAGTATCACATCCCAGGAGAGCGTGCATGAAGAAGATGTACTGTGATACATCGGGGCCTAACTGCTCCTTGACAGACTTCATGTTCCAGACACGCGATTTCTTCACATTATTATTTGGCTCGGGTTGGAAGAACAGGTCACATGACTTGAGGTTGGTGTGGTAGATGAGCAGGATGAGCAGATCTGTGTCATCTCCGATAAGCACAGTATCAGTGGTGGCTGCGGACTCCACTGCCTTCTGCACTATGACGAGATCAGAGTCACCTGTAGCATGATGTGTCTGGCAGTTCTGTGCCCGTAGTTTGGCGCTGAGCATGTTGATGAAGCGCTGCTTGTTTGTCTTGTTTGCCAGGAATTGCTCATTGTGACCTGCATATCTTCATCAAACGTCACCGTTGCTCCAGCATTCCCTCTCGTACGTCTCTGGTGTGTAGTGTCCTTTGTTGATGTACGATCATAGCCATCAAGCACGACTGTTGCCTGTCCATACTTCTTTGTGACATACTCTGTGTATTGCGTGCAGATACCTTTGTATGTTGAGCCACGTGCCCATGGAATGCGCTGGACTAGTGCCCCACCATCCAACACGTAGTGGACTTGGCCTGTGATTCCTGGTGCATCGTGTGTCAGGAGTGTCCAGATAGCATCTGCTAGCACTGGCTTCTGTGGCTGTCGGAGCAGCAGTGTTGAATCAATCAGAGCTGGTGGGTAACTGCACAGCTCATATTTCAACAGAGACTCCAGATCATTTGTAGCTTTTGCAGCAATTGTCAGTCGCTGGAAAATCAGCTGGAGATCCACCTGTACTGCCTCCCCATCTATCTTTACTGCCGATTTCGCAGCCAAGTTGATGGCCTGGTCTTATCTCTTGAATGTGTAGTCAGCAACAGTTTGTCCATCCATGTTGGTCAGGATAGCTGTTCCAACAGTTTTCGCTCAGTCAACATTGACTGTGCTGGTTGCATGCACCCCTGTCGAGATGCTGCGCAAGCTCGGATCTGAGCTGAAGGGTGTTATCTCTTGCAGATAGCTGATAACTGCATGTGTGTCTTTCATGTCACGTGCTTGTCTAGCATTTGTCATGTCCTTGTTTTGTTCACCAGTGTTGTAGTTGACACCTGTGAGCTGCTGCATAGCATTGTTGACATCAGCACAGGCAGGCATGGAGAACAGCCATACGAGACGCTGTTGCTCTGTCATGCCTCGCCCTCTCGTCAGGCCACCGCTGGTCTTCATACTCCTCATCAGGACCTGCTCGATGGTGAGATCTACAGACAGACCAGCCCATAGGCGACCACTTCTTCTGACAACATGGAACCCTTCTTCGAATCGTTGGTACACATCTGGATATTCATCCTTGAGCTTGCTCTTCCGCTGCACATAGAGGCGGGCTGACTTGGTGTAGAGGTTGTGCCCAGAGGCTGCCAGGTAGGGCAGCATTTCTGACACAGCTTCAAGGTGCAACGCCCAGTTGCCGATGCGCTCTGCTCTGACAAACTTCCGTAATATGTCCACCATCTCCATGTACTGTAGCCAAAGTGTTGCAGTTCTAGAGGACTTCAGGGATTCGGTTTTTGCCCTGAGGAGCTCCTTGATCCTGGTTAACACATCAACTTTGCAGAACTCCTCTGCAGACACGGAACCTTCCATCAGGTTCTTGTAGATGGCAGCAAGTTCATCAAGATCAGTGTTTCCAGTTCCGTCTGTCGTAGGCTCATCATCTGGTGACACTGTTTCCTCATTGGTCTCTTCCACTTCATGTGGCTCTGCAGATGGTTGAGGGAGTGGCACACCAAGTGCGCCTGACAAAATCAAGGCATTCAGTGCTGCATCAACAAGGAGATGTCCTCGTACTGCTCGTGCAATAGCTTTGCCTGTCATCATGTGTACCACCGCGTTGTCTGCATAGATTAACTCCAAGACTTCTTGCAGTCCTGATCCAGCCATGAGGTGCCCAATCGATGCTTCCCAAGAAACTCATTTCTGTGTGAAAGCCCCCAGGCGCAAGACTATGTCATTCAAGACACTTCCTGTGGGCTCAGTCTCGATGATCATGAGGGCTTTCCACCACAGTGGTTGGTCAAAGGTGATGATGGGCGTAACACCATGGCGACGAGCATGCTCACACACGAACTTCAGTGTGGAATAGATGCACGTGACATCGCTGAGATTCATGTCGATCATTGGTAGAAACATCACCGATGATTTCCCGGGGTGGTCACCATGATGCACTAGCTGCATCAGTCCAGATCATGCCGGTCTTGACGAGGTGAACATGATGGATGTCTTCCAGAGGAGATCAAGGTCTGCTGTTGGATCCTTTGCCTTCTTGTTGACCAGCTTCTGGTATGCCAGTGGTGTCATACCGCGGTTCTCTTCTTTGTGGTACTGGATAGGAATTCGTCCCACCGTGGAGATATCACTGGAGGTGACCTGCGCCCTGAGGATAGGTCTGCTGGTCTTGGTGGCTGGAGTTATGGCAGCAATCATCCCCATGCCATGGAAGGTATTGTTACCATCCAGGGTACGGATGTTGTGGTCTACATTGTCTGCAGCATACTGGACAAACTCCGAACTGAAGTCGGGTATGTCTGTTCCATGTGACATCACAGCATTCCGTTCAAACCTTTGAACTTCCTGATAGGAGCAGCTGAAGCCAAGCTTGTGGAGGGAATCAATCAAGAAACGTGATCACTATCACTAGCCATCACTACCCTGACTCACACACAGCGGGAAAGCTCAGTAAGCGATGGGCTCTGAGAGGGGTGGGTGCAACTGTTTGATGCCTTTCTGGGTGCCTTTTTTGCTACGACGCCCGACTTTGGATGCAAATGACTTTGCTCTCAGTGGTCAGAATGGGACGAAAGAAGCTCACGGATGTTGAGTAGAGTCGGGCTTTGACCCTGTTGGAGCAGGGCATATATGTGATACGTGTGTTACCGGAGATCTACAGGTCACGAGGCAGGCTCTTTACAGCCTCAAAATGGCCGCCGCCTCCCTACCCCCACGCACCATTCCGGAGAGAAAGAAGGCTCTGGAGCACCCTGCAAGACTTCCCCACGCACTGACCATATTCTGAAGAGAGCTGTGTTATCAGAGCCTGCAATTACCGCATCAGCGCTTAAAAAGAAGCACCCTGATCTTGTTGTTTTATTGGCCAAATATTGTTAATGTATACATTTTTGCGGCCACTGTAGTATTCCAGCATTTTCTGTTTATCACGGCCAGCTACCACCACCACTACCACCAGTCTAGAGGCGTCATCATTGGATTCCTGGCCCCAGAAAATGTATGTTTAGACACTTAAAATCAAATTTCTATGCTACTTAGGAGCGGAGATATAGTAAAATATCTGTTTTATGGCGGCCATTTTGAAAAATGGCTGCCTATTTCGCTTTTTGGTCAGGTTTAGCTTATTGAAATGTGTGTCATTGTATTCCTGGCCCCAGAACATATATGTTTAATGCTCTATGAAATGAAATGAAAGCTCTATGTTATTTAAAAGCGGAGATATTGAGAAATATAAGTTTTATGGCGGCCATTTTGAAAAATGGCTGCCATGGCACTTTCCACCGCTAGGATTCCTTAAGACTTTTGATATGTCATAGAGGACACATTTCTGGGTATAAAACAGTTGACAGACTTTCTGTTGCAATTTGTCCGAGGTTGACCACATTTTTTTCACGAAATGCCTGGACTAACAGAGGAAGGCATGCTACAAATGTGACAAAACACATTTTCCAAATACGCTTATGAAATTCATTCCTAGAGCCGACCCTGATAAAAATAGAAAGCTAAGAGAAATGACATCTTATGTAGAAAGGACAGCGAGGAAAAGTTACGAAGTTCCAGGGTAATCGCCCAAGCGCTCAGGAAGAACAGACAAAAGCACCACATGTGCAAGTAGAGGAGGGCACTTTTGCCCTCCCTATCACGACAGGGCTGACAATAGGGTTTTGGTATAATTTGGTTAACTTTGCGGTTCCTTCTCTTCGAAAAGAGAATCCAAATATGCGAATAACGGATGGAGCAGAAGAAGAAGATTAATTCCTCGCACATAAATGTTCATTGTTCTATGGTGACTTCGTTCACCTCATTTGCCCAGTGCCTGCGTGCTGCGCCGTAATTGCACCATTGTCATTGGACGACATCGTGCAGTGGCACATCACGTGCTCGTCATCAGATGAATGGAAACTTCAATTTGGGAGAAGGAGCCATTTTAAAGTAATTTCCTCACACACAACGCTCATGGGCCAATGCTACACTGCTCCAAATTTGCGGGGCGGCCCTCCCTCTGCTCTCCGGGTTCCCGCGCTTTTGTCATGCAAATAGCTGTGACCTATCCATATGCATTGGATGTGATATAATAGAAATGCGCAACTCTTTAGAACATCTAGCAATGTGTCTGTCCCGGCGACCTTATCCGGAATAGGTTGAGCTTTGGACATAATAGTTATACCAGGTGGAGACACCGGAACGACCGGTATAGTTTTGTCCTATAACCAGCTGTTGGCGGTGATGTGGTTGTAGTGATATCTGGCGCACATGTGCAGAGCGGTGGCGTTCTCGGTCGCTTGCTCCAATTTTGCGCGTAGCAGTGTCGCTATTTTTTACTGATGATATACTTACTTGCTGTTGCGAAAGGCCGATGAATCCCAATGTACATCAGCTATTGGAGGATAAATAAAACACTCTGCAAGTTTTTTTAAAAATATTCCGACTCTCACTGGGAAGCTAACGCACAGTGGGTGGCGATGGTTTGTGCTGCTTCTGGAGCTCCAAAATCATATATTTCAGGGGTGGAGATCCAGAAAATTGTAAATGTTAGGTAGGCAGGTACTCGTCTGGAGGGGAATCATTTCTTCTGAAAGGCAGTGTTGCGGTAGTCGCTCGACGCTCTTGTTCAGTGCAATATTAATTAAGCGCGGAAAGGGGACTGCACTGGAGCATACTGAATGAGCGTCTTTTACTCTCAGGGGGACACCTTGTGACAAAAGACCGTTTAGCGAGGGGCATTCGAGTAGTACGGTGTACTTCATGGGCTACCTGTTTGAGCAGGGGTGTTGCTCTATACATTTTTGAGTGGGCAAGTGCCAACTAATGTTGGTTTTCCCTCCCCCAATAATTTTAACTGCTGCAATTTTAACTGCTAGCCAGCTAGCCTTCAACCAGTACCCAAATAATCATATGAAAGAGTGTGACCTCGAATCCATTTTTACTTGCCCAATGCCTTCACATGCCCCTCCAAATAATTTTCATAAATATTCAAATCCGTATGTCAGAGGGAAGCCACCTTCCCATGTGGAGCTCGTCCATCAGCCACTGATACATACATGCAAATAAAAAGCATGAATGCATACCAGTAAACATGTCCCATCAAAGGCATGCAAATTGGCATGCATGCCTGAACCTACAATTTATCCATCAAATTTCAAACGCCCATCTCCAATTTCCACTTTGACATTGGATGCTCCCGAAGTGCACTGGAGACAAAGGTGTGTAGATGGTGACATAAAAATAGGTGACTGCTCATATCCATCATATGTCTCATGTCTCTTGGATTTATTTAAAAAAAAGAGTTCTAAAACAAAGAAAGTACGACTTATAGAACCTAATGACTGTGCCCAACTCAAGTTAAAAAACTTTAATTCTGAACGCCACTGTCTCGGCACGTTTGTCGTATTCCGAGCTTGCGCTTCCTTAACCGCCGACCGGCCGGATTAGATTTTCCTCATCCGGTGGTGGATGTTGGATCAGGGTAAACCTATTCCGGATGAGGCACTGGGATGGGCGGAAGAGGAATTGGACCCTCATCCTATTCCGGATGAGGTCGCCGAAACAGACACAATTAGTGAAATAATTCCAATGATAGCACGTCACTTCACCGACATTATTTTTTTTCGTTACACGCATCACTAAGATCCCGACAACCGTAGATTTGGTGATAATGTGGGTTTTAATAAAAAAAAACTCTGAACTTTCGGTCTGGTGAGTCCATTCAAAAGAGATAAAAAAGGTATTTTTGTCGTTTCTGAAACGTGGCAATTTGTCCCCCTCAATTTTTATCACGTCCGCCAAGCCTCAGCTATCTGAGCATCATCGCCGCAAAATCATACTTAGTCATTTATCAAGTGAAAATGTATATCCAAGAGAATCACCAAAATACTAAAAGCCGATCTAGCCTATCTCTAGCCAATCTAGCTCAAAAGATATGCTTCACAGTCTATCTGTCGTCACAAAATATCTGAATGGTAAATCAGCGAACGTTAAAAAGTTCTGCTTCCAGCCAATTCTTAAATAACATGAATCATGACCATTTTCTGTTTTCGCTTGGGTGGAAAATTGTGCTCTGCTAGGCAACAAATTTGCATTATCGCATGGCTTTTTACGTCTTAGGTTAAATTCCCCTGTTTATATATTGATATATCTTGAAAAATGTGACTCTGGGTGTCCTTGAGTACCTTATAGACTATCGAGGGAAGTCATGGCCAGCCTTAAGCACGTACACCAAGTTAATGCCGTATTCGTATTCATATTCAGCGACGAGTTCTCCAGAGACGTATTTGTATTGGTATCGGCATTCGGCGACGGCTTTATGATCGTTCGAATCAATTACCACAAATGCTTCTGCCTGTACTAAACAAGCTGGAAGAAACTACATAGGTCTCATATTACCACTTTAGCTGTCAAGGTTCAACGAAAACCGGTTTCTTCGGACGTCTCCTATTTTTGTTTGCACCCAAACCAGCACAAATCTGGTATCAAGCAATAGCCTGCGGTGAACCATCCTGCAACATTTCAAGTCGGTACATGTCAAGGTCAAACTTCTAGGTCAAAGGTTAGCTTGATTTATTAGATGGCGATATTGAAACGATATCGACCGAACGCGAAATTCGGTTGCATTTGTCTCAATTTCAATCAAATGAGTCATTCGACGTGGCTTGCTATGCATTATCATAAAGCTACGCAATCAATTTCAAGGACAAAGGCCAAGCTGATCCTTTGATCGCCTATTTTTCTCGTTTTCTCTCAAACGTATCCAAATCTGGTATCAAGCAATAATCAGCGGTGAACACTCGAGTAACATTTCAAACCGGAACAGGTTAAGGTCAAAAGTTTGATTGAGTTTTCCATGCCCTCGCGCTTCGTCGCTATGGCTTCAATTTGCAGAAAATTGATGTCATTCGTGTCGTGTCATTCGTGTTGTCTTGTTGTGCAGTATGAGAAAGATGAAATTTAGAAATAATCTTGACGGATACAAATTTAAGCTGATTTCTTCGGTCGCCTCACCTTTTCTTTTGTTCTCGCGCAAGCCTACCCAGATCCACTATCAAACAATAACCCATGGTGAACCCTCGAGTAACATTTTTAAACCGGGATATGTCAAGGTGAAACCAAAAGGTCAAGGACTAGTTTGCATTTTTCGAAGTGCTCGCGTTTCGTCGCTATGGTATGTGTGCTATATGACCTACGCAGTCTATACACCCCTAAACTACAAACACTAACTTAATCGTTGCTACGGCTTCAATTTGCATTATGTGAGTGTCATTCGACGTGGCTTGCCGTAATATATCAGAATGTTGGGATGTCGAAATAAGTTCAAAGATGTCGAAGGTCCGGAGTGTTTACAATGATTGAGTGTAATAGGAATAGGAGGGTCAGACCTATATTTGTTTGCGGTCTTTGTGATAGTAAGCACTCGTATCCTATATGACTAAGGGCTCCCCAAGAAATCCGTCATAACTTGCTCGGACAGTGCTCTCATCGCTGGTTTTTAATTTACGCTGTCACATTGCTGTTCCGGACATATCAAATACATAACTGTTTTAGTTTGTTCGCTTTCCTCCTTATGGTTCAACGGAAGTTGTCAAATTTACAAGAGAAGCCACAAGTGAATGCGCACAATTATATAACTAGCCCGAGTTCATAACCGCGAGAGAGCAATGTTGTAATCAAGTGTAAAACCCAGGAACTGTCATGTGGGCACCTGTCTGGAGGGGTGCCATTTCTTTGGAGCTGCGCCACTGTGAAGGCGCCTGAAGGGGCGCCTCTGGCTGCAAAATTCGAGGGGGCAGTTTGCACTCGGCCCTTCCCCAAGAGGCGCCTTTCCCTCCAAGGGGATCCCTTTTTACTTTATAGAGTCGCCTCCGGTTGAAACATTCAAGCGGGTACACTGGAACCTTTACAGAGGGACGAATTTTCCCGGCCTGAGGGACGCCACCTTCCAAGTGGGAGGTGCATACCCTCAGTTCCAGACCACTTATCCCTCCTGGTTGTCATTGCATCGAAATGTGTCCCCATAAAACAGGAAAGCATGTGAAAGGAAATTGCATGTTTATACTTGCTACCATAAAATCGTCGTCCGATATTTTATGTTATTCCTGCTACGAGAGTGCAACGTTTAACATACTTGCAGCATTGCTATATGGTGATCGAGAAATCGGGTCCAGTACGTACGACATAAAACTAAACGTTCATAGGCAACAATAAGTAATGAAATTTGCTGATTTTCGTGGAACATTTAGTACCCAAAATATCATTTTTAACAATTGCAAATCTGAAAAATTGAAATACACTTAACATTTAATTGAAATGTATGAAAATGACATTGAAAAAGAAGTGGCTGAAGTCTAAGGATTTGTTTTCGGGGAAGGGAGAGGAGAGGGAAGGCGGGGCTAGATCCCTCTATCCTGTTCAAACTTACCGCGTCCCGGGTTTGTCCCACCCAGAATTTCGAATCCGTGGTTACACCCATGCAAAGAAGCGTAGTGGAAAGACGAGGTAACAATGTGTATATGATGGTAGAAAAAATGGGATATTAGCAGCTTGGTTCAAATTTGCGGACGTGTGGCTAGAGTTAACACAGCGAGGTCAGCTTGAATGCAGATCACGCGTTCCCTCAAAATTGTCTCGGTGGGGACCTACATAACTATCCGTTAGGCGTCCTGAACGGACATAATACTGGCGCCGCCGCTCTGGTGGTGGTTTAAACACAAAAACAAAAACACCACCAAAGTGAGCTAGCTGTGATTAATGCCATATTCTAGTTCTTACAGGAGGTGCAAGTCATTTCCAATGATGAAATTTTAACCAGATTTAAACAAGCTCTCTTATGTGTAGTTCGCTTTATTATTAAATTTCACCCTGTAGCTTTGTCCTCAAAATGAAATTAGAGCAATTGACCACTCAACTTCTTGTAATGCAAATGCGTCATACAGCTTCTGTGTAATGTGCTGGCAGTTTCCAATCTTCATAACTAAACGAAAATACAATGTGCTACATTAGGATGTCCTGTCTTCTTGCTTCCATCAAGCTTTCTGCACTCAATTCCATGATTTGTGTCCTTACATTATCACCTTACATTTATTTTAAACATATATCGTATGTTCTACATTAGCGCATGAAGTTCCAATGGTCTGAAATAAACCGGCATATAGTCAGCTGCCTTCTGCTGACAAGCTCGACCATTTTTATAGATATTTAACCATGTTGCTTTCGGGCATTGTTAAGGTTCTGGCATGGCTTGCTCCGCGTCAGGCGCCGACGTTTGCTGTCCAGAGAAACTGTAGTCACCGAGAGGCGGCACAGCAAAAATATAGTTCCACTCTTCATCTATCCCAAGCAACATCGGTTATGCCACGCCAAATTTGTGTAGGAAAAATTCACGGTTGCAGATGTATTCGTTCCATTCAATCCCCATGAGCCCAATGTTCTTAAAAAATATGGAGGAGACCTATCGGCCTCAACTTCAGCGGTGGCGGAAATCATGCCAGGCACATCGCTTAACGTTTCAAATATGAAAATCTGCCTGTAACTCTGGAATTGGGGCCCATCAGGGAATGGTTCCGCGCCCGGCCAAATCGTCGGTGTCGAGCGACTGACGACGGGCCGCCGACGTGCACTAATAGCGGATGAATACAAGAATATAGTTACAGAAGATAATACGCAACAGTGAGCATCCGGTGCGCTTCTCGCAGAAGCGCATTTCGTAGTTCTTGAATGGCACCAGGATCCCATCTGATTTCCTCTTTAACCGGACATGCCCCGATGTCCGCATTACCATTGCGTCTGACGCCTAACACATTATTCAGGATTCTTGACCGTGGAATCCTCCTACCGCAGGGTTGTGACCTGCCGAGGCCTCAGTGTTGTGACAGCAGAGGCTCCAGGGTGTGGAGCTGTAACCTGCGGAGGAATCGAAGTGCGGGGACGTGACCTGCGGATACTTCGGAGTGCCGAGTTGTGATCTACCGAGGAATCAGTGCCCAGAGCTGTGACCTGCAGAGGTCACAGGGTGCAAGGCTGTGATCTGCCGAGGCCAAAGAGTGCGGGGCTGTGACCTTCAGAGGCTACAGAGTGCGAGGTTGTGGCTTGCTGAGGTCCCATAATGTGGGGCTGTGACCTGTTGAGGTCCCAGAGTGCGGGGCCTAAGAAGGCCCCCCACATCTGTGCCATAAGAAGGCCCCAGAGTGCGGGGCTGTGATCTGCTGAGGCATCAAAGTACCGGGCTTGTGACATGCGGAGGCCCAGAAGGCGGAGCCACACAGATACCGCTTCAGCCACACCATATCCTGCTATAATTGACTGGTCACCAACCTGGGGTAACTGACTGGTCACCAACCTAGGGAGAGTGGTGGGAGCGCAGCTGTTGGAGCAATACCGCTGGCGGCGAGTCCGGGTGAATGGAGACCAAGTGGACACGCATGTTATTGCGCGTGGAGAAGACGCGCGAGCAAACGGGGCACAACGTCTCGCCGCGGTGAATTGACAGGTGGTGGTTCAACTGGGCGCGCGTCCAGAACCGCCTCCAGCACACCTCACAACTCTGCCCGGGACCATCGGCGACACCTGCAACGTCAAATTAACCTCATCAGATGCCACCACAGTCACGATCATCGGTGTCAGAGGCCAACGGTGTCAGAGGGCATCCACGTCAAACGCCATCGGCATCGGAGGCCATCGACGTCAGGGGTCAGCCACTGGCAGATGCACTACCGGATCCGTGCCGAATTCGCCTTTGGCCACAACGACACTGGGAAGCCTGTCACATATCTGCCTCTTCAGAATTCAGAAGCTTCATCGTAGAGTAAGAAATGTGTTCCTGGGTATTCGCAGTGGTTCTCCCAAGACCCAAGTATGCAATCATATGGGTGGAGCTGCCAGGGGTGGATAATGCCATCAAGTGGAATGGCAGCCTCCTCCACATTGAGAAGTCTGACCAACTCTAGCTGCGCTCCCTATCAACGTGGTACGATGAAATGCATGGCGACAGGAAGCATCAGAATGTCAAGTGACACAACTATTCCACGAAACTTCGATAATTTACGTTGATTCTCTGTAACTTTCACAATACATCCAGAAATGTTTATTTCGTTGGCAAAAATAAAAAAAAATAACTGGCCAGAACCAGCTCAGTTGAAAAATGTCTATGTCAGCGACTAGAATTGCTATTCATGAGCAGCGTCATGCACATAAGCTGAAGTTTAACATGCGATTTGCCCATACAATTTGGCGATATGCTCCGAACACCGGATGCATTGTGGAAGAGAGATCTGCGTCGGTGCCACACCGTCGGAGCAGCGGAGGAAGATTCAGTGTGATCCGATCCGACGGGACCCGAGACCGACTCGACCGCATCCAATTGTCCTGGACAGAAAACAAACACGGTCCCGGGCATACGCCGAGACAGCGCCCGACCCGATCGAGTCTGCCCGATCACACCCGAACCTGACCACACTCGTCGGCAGACAGCGGAGTTGAGCGGGACCGCCACACCAACTGGCCACATATCCAGCCCCAACACCAGGGCTGAAGTGGACCGAAACGATAGCGATGACTCGACGCTACGGGACTGAACATGAATAGTGCCTACTCCGTGAGAGCTCTGACGCCCGCCCCAACGATACCTCGTGTCACTGGCAGCGGGAACAGCATTCTGATAGGGTGTTGCGCTCTACACTGGTAGGGCCTTATCACGACCAATCATTGTTAAAGCCATGCAAATAATGCACCGGCGTAGGAAGGCGGCCCTGGCACGCTCCACAATACAACATTCATCCTTCGCTGGTACCAGTCGCGGTTTTCAATGGTAGCCGGTCGGCAGGGTAACCACTTTCCTTGAGTGGAATCAGTGCCATGCTCAATATATAGTTTTGTAATGCAGATTACTTGCAATATATACCACATGTTCAAATTCCTGGGGTAAATTTCATCTTCTTACTGCCTAACACATACTATCTCTCTAAACATTGATACAAATAAATGAAAACCTTGTTGTACATTCCTATCTGACAGTTTACACATCTGTTTAACCAGACAGACAACTAGATCGGAAGCTTGATTCCAAAACTGCTCTTGTTGACTTTGGCCGGCCTGCCACCGTGTGGGTGATGTCGGGCGTTTCTCAAAATTAGTACACACGACCAACGGGGGTCGCGCGCTTGGAATGGAACTGATTTCACGCTATGATACGATGAATACGATGAAGACGGCGTTAGACAATACAAACTCCGGTATTTTCTTGTGAAAGTCGGAAGGTATACATTTCATCAATGCATGTAAATATGACATAGTCATCTATATTTGAACATAGACATCCATATTATATTTGAACCACAATCTAAGGTTAAAGTACTAGCATCATACCTGGCCCATTCCACGATAAATCGACAAGGGCATAGCACCCAATATTTAATATTTTCATGAAAATATTTGTGTGGCGTTATTCGATGCGCCGAATCCGGCTGTGCCATTAAAAAAGAAGAAGATAAGGTTAATGGTCAATGAGTTGTAGCCTCAAATATTTCTGAGATATCGCCAAACAAGAGCGTCTTTTGAGGCCATTAATATCGTGAAGAACAATCCGAATTGTACAAAAGTATCAGCGAACTAACAACAATTCACTACATCTTTCAGCTATTTCGGAATTTTCATTTATGAGCTATTTGAAATCGTGACATCGTGACCTAAGGTTACGTGACTTACTTTAACTATCGGGACAGTCCAGATGCGATTTAGAAAAGTGAAGAAACGAAGTTCGGTAGCAAGCAAAGGGTAGCAGAGGTTACGGACCCGGTGCGAGGTTTTTCAGAGTTCTGCTTGTATAAATCATATGTCTCACACAAATTTCGCAAAGCAAGAATTTCCTGAACTCTACTTTTGGTTCCATTAACATGTCGCATCGTGACACGGTCGGTCTCGTCGAGACACATTCGGCTGATCTGGTCCGACTCATAAAATACCTTTACTGTCACCTTGACTGCGTCCGACGCCCTCAGAAATTTTCTCGCTTCACAAGCGGCACGATCAGTGAGAGTGAGCAATGATCACTGGGTACCCAAGCACGGCGCCACTCCTTGTTTGTGCCCTTTTGTGATATTTCACTATATTCGCAGATTTTTATTTTCGCGAGGTAATAAATGGTTGCACGAATGTGTTCTCCGTTATCGGAATATGATTGCTGTATTGTGGATGTTTCTCTCTCCTTATAATTCCTGGCCAGGTATCACTCATAAATAATCTACGACCACAATTTGGAAACATTTCTGTCATTTTGTTGTAACACTTGACCTCACGAGTTAGAACACTTGTACAACACAACATTCAAGATCAGATGACTAACATTAGCATCCCATCATGTGTCTCGAACGCCAAAAGCCTTTTATTTTGGCAATATACCGTTCTAAATACATATTTATACAGGCCACGATGGTAGGGTCAATAATGCCCACTTTTTTCCCGATGGTCGATCCCAGTAATTACGAAGTGTATATCGATCAAAGGTGCAGTAATACATGTCTTTTAATTAATGTAGTATGTAAATATTAATGACCTACAACCGTAATCAATATTTCCATCAAAAGTTATTAAATCGCCCACAAATGGCATTGAAACGCCGTTATCACAAGAATAGAAAGTGCCCGATGAACGATCTCAGTAACTACTGCACCGATGCTTCATGAAAATGGCTCTAAAATAAACTTCGACATCGATTTTGGCCCAATGAGTCATTCCCATCCGACATAAATAGGTAGAAAACCAGGAAATGAAGGATTGAGATTCGTGAATTGCCTAATGGACGATATACGAAAGTAATTTATAGAAGTGCGCCAAGCACGAACTGATCAATGTCTTTTCACCGTATTAACACGCGCCCTGGAGGGGGGGGGGGGCGAAATCCGCCCACCCCTCCGGTTTGTCGTAGATAACTCCAGCTTTTACGGGCGGATATACGCCATTATTTGTGTACCTGCCAATAAATGACCGGCGCGTTGTTTGAAGTACGAAAAATGAAAATCGACCGAAAATTTGTCGTGTTAGGGGTCGCTAAAGGAAAAAAATTTTATCAGCGCTAAATCACAAATATCGTCGCTGATGCGCTTCCGGTATATTAGCAAAAAGGAAGTGTTCTTGGCAAAACTAGCGACTTGTTTGATGTACATTGTCATGCTACTTTGTTCCAGAGTCATGTCAAGTCACCGAGGTCAAGTTCATAACAGGTTAACACATGCCCTAGAGGGGGTATGGCGGAATCCGCCAATCCTTCAGAAATTTCGTACATAACTCCATATTGTACCGGCCAATATACGCCAAATTTATCGCGTACCTGCTTAGAAATGACCGGCGCATTGTTTAAAGCAAGAAAAGTGGAAATCGGCCGAGAAGTTTTCAAGTTAGGGGCCGTTAAAGTAAAAACAATTCGCAGCGCCAGACCACAAAAATCGGCGCTGATGCACTTCCCGTATATTGGCAATAGGGAAGTGTTCTTGACAACACTAGCGATTTGTTTGATGTATATTGTTATGCGATATAATTTAAAAGTCATGTTAGGTCGCCGAGGTCAAGTCAGGTCAAGTTCATGACAGACTAATGGAGCCAAATTTGGTCAACTGGAAAATGTGACATAAATGCAAATGACTGTCATGCGATTGATGTCACTTTACATGTCACTTACTCCCTATACATCCCGAAATCTACTCTTTGTCATTGTGTGCCTAAGCATTTCCATACTTTATTCATGTATTTCAATCCTTTATTTGCGGAGCCGATTGTGCCGAGCCGCCCAACGGAGCAGTCTGGATGGGAGCCCGGTTCCAGTAACTGGAGCAGGTAATGACCTAATAAAGTGCTCCTATATAGGTGACCTGAGGTCAAATGGCGGATCTGACATCTGTATTGCATCATTAGTAATGTCGAAAACATCATTAATGCCAATTTTGGAGCATTTAAACACAACCACAGCGATCCATAACAATGACAAGCCAAGCCACGCAAAACCAGAAAATTTTGATATTTTGACCTTGAAGATATTGACCTAAGGTCATGAACATTGCACACAATAGAGTTCCCTATCATGCCCATCCACCCTGTTAATTTTGTTGCTCTAGCCTTCATAGGAGCTGAGATTTTAGGGGGGGGGAGGGCGGAATCCGCCCCCTCTCCAGGGCGCGTTATTTTCAGAGGCCCTCCAGGGCGCGTGTTAAATCAGTTCAGGTAGTTAAGATAAAAATTAACATACGAAATATGAAATAAACTCTTAACACTGACGTCAGTACAATCATGAACCAAACTTTCCGTCATCCTACAAATGTATCACCCATCTCTAATTGAATTGTGATGTAATGGATTTCTACCTTGCATATGTAATTCTTCTCTTAACTGCCTCAACTGATCTAATATGGTGAAAAGACATTGATCAGTGTGTGTTTGGCGCAATTCTGTTAATTATTTCCATAGATCGTCCCATCGGGCAAACCTCGCATTTGAGTACCTCATTTCAGAAATGGGCTTTCCATCCATTTCTATCAGACTCAGACTCAGACTCAGACTGTTTACTGAACCATCCAATAAAGACATGGTTATTACGGCTCAAAGTCAAGAATTAAAAACTGCATGCAGGTATAAAAGGCTAAAAGGTGAAACTAGCATACATGCCTATATGATAAATGAGATGTTAAAAACAAAATGGTATGGAAATAACTCAAATAGCCCAAAATCGAAATCGAAGTTTATTTTAGAGCCGGTTTCATGAAAATCGGTGCAGTCGTCACTGCGATCGTCCATCGGGCATTTTCTATTTTGTGATTACATAATTTAAACGCCATTTTCGGACAATTTAAAGACATTGGAAGGAAAATATTCATTACGGTTGTATGGCAAAACCACTACATTAATTCAAAGACATTTGTTACCGCACATTTCATCGACATCCACTTCTTCATTACTGGGATCGTCCATCTGGCAAAAAGTGGCCATTGTAAACCTTCTCAGCCATGATAAAGTAGCGCAAAAACAACCATGAATGCCTAAGTTTGAACGGATATGTAGAGTTATAGGAGCAAAACCATATCTTTTGCTTTGAAAGATCATTGTGACTGTCCCGAAAGATAAATAAGTCACGTGACCTTAACCATTACGTCACGATTTCAAACATCCAGGAAAAGAAAATTTCGAAATGGCGAAGAGATGCAGTGAGTCATTGTAGGTTGACCGATATATACTTTTGCACAATTCAGATTATTCTTTATTGAGCTACAGACATCAAGACACCATTATTAGGTGATATCTAAAAAATGCACGAAGCTATAACTCCTTGACCGTCAACCGGATCTTTGAAACTATGATAGCTGGATTCGGCGGATCAGATAACCCCACACGATGATTTTCATCAAAATATAAAACATTGGGCGTTATTTTGGCCCGTTCACTTGATCTTTTTTTCGTGGAATGGACCTACCAAAGGTCAACTGCAGCGGATCTGGCTGAGAGTGGAAATAAAATAAAGTATATACGTAATTTCATGCCCCGTAAGAAAAAATAAGGGTATCAGCATCGAGAGTGGGAGGGCGTGCGACAGATATGACGCTATGCGAAAACGATTGCCCATGTACGAGCACGAAGACTACTTCAGAAAAGTGAGGTTGAATCAGCTTTTTGGGAGATCTTACTGTGCAGCCTGAAGAAATACCTGCTCAGTAAGTTGGGAGGATGAAGTGGGATGTGCGGCGAACCTCTAAAATTCAACTTTGGGGCCACAGTTCGGCATTGGAGTGTTGGCATAGGGATGACATTTGTCATTTGTTCATGTAATTATCAACAGAAGCGTTCCATTTGTAGAGAAAATCGCGTTAAATAATTCAAGTATTATCTGTCCAACTGTGGTTGTGGTGGATTGAGTTTAGGGGCGCGTCGAGATCTGGGGTCATTTTGCGCCCATATCTGTCCAACTGTGAGATGTCAATTAGATCCAGCTGATTGCGGTCCTCGCTCCAGGACCGCAATCCAGCGACCTGTGCCAGCAGTGTGCACCGGAGCAGAGGGCGGCGCCAATTCGGTGACGTCACCGGGGAAGGTGCCTTCTTGGGAAGAGGAGGTGATGAAGATGCGAGCCAACTAGGCGTGTGGCCGATGGGGGGGGGGGGTGAATATGCCCCTATCGAACATTCGTGATAGCTTCAAACGCGATGAGATATCTCCACGAAATTTTCAACAGCTGTTAGTTGATAAATTATGTGTCTTTCCAAAAACCTATGAGGCCACGATAGGTTAGGTGTGAGTGACGTCATGCTTGTCAATAAAAATGCATCGGTACACGCAATTTATCATACAAACTGAACGCATGAACATATTTTATGTCTGTAGAAGGGAAACAAGATCTAATTAGTTACTAGTTAAAAAGTGGTGTCGTTATTTATTTCCATGTTCCACTTTAAAACATCAGCATGCCAAAGTCAAAAACACTGAAAGGTATTCTCGAGATTTTACCCTTAGAGGTAATATGTTGAAAATGAAAAGGATTATTTTAGAAATAACTATGAAGAATGCCTCTGATATTAAAAAAACAAAACAAATTCTGTATAATAACGGCTGAATTGTGGCATCCAACGCGCCGCGGTTCATGCCACGACGGCGCTGCGTGGCGCCGACCCAGGCGCAGCTGCGGCGGGAAACTCGGCGGCCGCCGGACGACCTTGGCACGCACTTGAAATACAATGCTATGCTCTCTTAGTCTGCACGCCACGCCGCAGTTGTTTGTCGTCTGAATTTCTTAAATCGGCCCCGCCGTCCCTGTGAAAAGCAGGGGGGGGGGATATTTTCCCCTGCCTCAATTAATGGTGTCCGACCGAGGCACACAGCCAAGGCCGGGTTAAGGACAAATTTACGGGGGTCGCCAGGCCATTGCCCACATGTCTCTTCCGCTGTGTGAGTGCTTGTGGTGGGTTCGAATTGTTTAGAATGCCGCTCCCTCTCCTGGATACGTCATTTCGGAAACTGTGTCACAAATCACACAAATCAAGCAGTGTTGGTTATATTCCGCAATTCACAATCGCGCGCTTCTCAGCAGGTAGGTCAACGGGTCCACACACGTTGTGTGTGGACCAACAGTGGGCAGGGCAACGAGCCCACACATGCCCTACAGCAAGGACGTGAACTGGACAGACATGCCTGCCAGTAAGGAAGAAACCGGGCAAGCACGTTTCGCAGCGGAGAAGCTACCGGACAGACATGTTTTGCGGTAAAGCGGCTACCGGACAGACATGTTTTGCTGTGGGGATGCCATCTGGACCTGATGGCTGGCCAGACTACCACAGCCCACAACAATCGTATACACGCGCATAAATGTGCACAGCGCAACAGAAAGTACAACTGCTGCTGGAAAGTACAACAGCAGAAAACAAATCATCATCTATGAGGAACTGAGACGATACGAGTTCGGTTTTGACATTAGTACAACATAGAAGGGAGATATCACCATTGAACCAACAAGTTTGGGGATAATTGAGTGACGTATTGATGCATCTTTCATGAAATAGTAGCCATGCTGGAGCTCCCCGTCGCAATCTAACCGGCACAGGCACGAGTTGTTCGACTGAACACTGAGCCGCAGTGCTGTCGGGGACGCAGTGCTGTCGGGGACCAGCAGAGGTGTCCGGGCGAACGTGGCGTGACCTGACACCAGATGGAGACGCCTCGATGTGCAAGGGCGATGAATTGGGGCACGGGTACTGCCACAGAGCGACGTGTGTAGCCGCCTCCACGTGACGCCCGGTCGGTCGGCTGACGCGGCTGACTGGCTGAGGAGCTGCCAGCGACGCATGTAGCCGCCTCCACGTGACGCCCGGTCGGTCGGCTGACGCGGCTGACTGGCTGAGGAGCTGCCAGCGACGCATGTAGCCGCCTCCACGTGACGCCCGGTCGGTCGGCTGACGCGGCTGACTGGCTGAGGAGCTGCCAGTGACGCATGTAGCCGCCTCCACGTGACGCGTGGTCGGTCGGCTGACGCGGCTGACTGGCTGAGGAGCTGCCAGCGACGCATGTAGCCACCTCCGCGTGACGCCTGGTCGGTCGGCTGACGCGGCTGACTGGCTGAGGAGCTGCCAGCGACGCATGTAGCCACCTCCGCGTGGGAGGCCCTGGGGGAGCTGCCAGCGACGCATGTAGCCACCTCCACGTGACGCCCGGTCGGTCGGCTGACGCGGCTGACGGGCTGAGGAGCTGCCAGTGACGCATATAGCCTCAACGGTCGGTCGGCTGACGCGGCTGACTGGCTGAGGACTGCCACGTGACGCCCGGTCGGTCGGCTGACGCGGCTGACTGGCTGTGAGGAGCTGCCAGTGACGCATGTAGCCGCCTCCTGACCTCGGTCGGCTGACGCGTGACGCCCGGTCGGTCGGCTGACGCGGCTGACTGGCTGAGGAGCTGCCAGCGACGCATGTAGCCACCTCCGCGTGACGCGTGGTCGGTCGGCTGACGGGGCTGAATGGCTGAGGAGATGCCAGTGACGCATGTAGCCGCCTCCGCGTGACGCGTGGTCGGTCGGCTGAGGGATGGTGATGTAGCCACCTCCGCGTGACGCCAGTGACGCATGTAGACCTCCGCGTGACGCGTGGTCGGTCGGCTGACGGGGCTGAGGAGATCCAGTGGCCCTGTAGCCCCTTCCGCGTGACGCGTGGTCGGTCGGCTGACGCGGCTGAATGGCTGAGGAGTGCAATATTTGAGCTGGCTGACGGGGCTGAATGGCTGAGGAGATGCCAGACGCTCCGCCTCACGCGGGGGCGGTCGGCTGACGCGGCTGAATGGCTGAGGAGCTGCCAGTGACGCATGTAGCCACCTCCGCGTGACGCCAGGTCGGTCGGCTGACGCGGCCGATTGGCTATGCAGCCGTAGTATAATCTGGAACGTCGCACCTTCACCGACTGCCAGCCAGAGCCGACAACGGCCAGCTACAGCCAGACGCCGTGTTTCATCTTGAGGTGGTACTTCATCTGCGTGCGCCGCGTGAACACGTACCGGCAGACGGGGCACGTGGTCTGGCCGCGGTGCATGGAGCGGTGTTCGCTCAGCCGGCTGGCCGTCTTGAACGTGTGGCCGCACAGCTCGCACGCCAGGGACTGCCAGCCTGCAACACACGTGCCTCGTCAGGGGCGACGGCCGCCGCCGCGGTCACAGCCGCTCAGGCTCACAGGCGGCTGCCACACGGACGGCAGGTGTGAGCCGGTGCCAGCGGCTGCCACACGGACGGCAGGTGTGAGCAGGTGCCAGCGGCTGCCACACAGACGGCAGGTGTGATCAGATGCCAGCGGCTGCCACACGGACGGCAGGTGTGAGCAGGTGCCAGCGGCTGCCACACGGACGGCAGGTGTGAGCAGGTGCCAGCGGCTGCCACACAGACGGCAGGTGTGAGCAGATGCCAGAGACTGCCACACGGATGGCAGGTGTGTACCGGTACCAGCGGTGTGTGTGTGTGTGTGTGTGTGTGTGTGTGTGTGTGTGTGTGTGTGTGTGTGTGTGTGTGTGTGTGTGTGTGTGTGTGTGTGTGTGTGTGTGTGTGTGTGTGTGTGTGTGTGTGTGTGTGTGTGTGTGTGTGTGTGTGTGTGATTAGGATTTTAGGACGCAACGACCATGGTAGATCACTTAGCGCCCATAACAGAACAGAGAACTACTGAGTCAGAGCAAAGTCTTAGTACTGTGATTGGGCGACTGGTTTTACTGACCTGAATATATTATCAAAAATCCAATTTTCCTGAAGTAGCGACACACTTTTTCTAAGCAGTTTTAGTCGTCTCGAAGGAGACTGGGGAACGTCCTGTTGGTTCCAAGGTACTGGGCTCTCTCTCCTATGCGTAGTGCTGACATGCAAGCATGTGATGCATCGTTAGTGGAGAATTGTATCGTGGGCATACTGGCTTGTCCTCATTTATGAGGAGGTGTGTGGTGTAGGTGTCCGATTCGGAGTCGTGCCAACGCTACCTCCTCCGCTCGCACTTTCCTGGAAGACGAGGGCCAGCAACTTATTCGTGGTTTGAGTTCTCGGAATTCGTTGGTGCTCAGGGCGTCCCAGCTACTTTGCCATTTCTCATGCACGTACTCCGAGATCAGTGGACAAAAATCCCGTGAAGGGAGAGGGAAGACGCGAGTGCATGGTTTCTGTGCCGCATGTTTCGCCGCTGCGTCGGCGAGTTCATTTCCCTTAATGCCAACGTGAATCGAGCAGAAGAAAACGAATCTCCCTCCTCGTTTTAGTATGGTGAGCCAGTGTAAGATGTCCTGCAGAAGAGATTCCTGGGGGTTGAAACTTTCCAGTGCCGATAGGCTCCTCAGAGTCGGACAGGACAACACACGAGTAGTACTCGCTGACTTCAATGAAGCATAGCGCATTGAGGATCGCTACCAGTTCCGATGTATAAACGGATGCGTTTGACGGATGTGAAAAGGGCCTCGTGACGGATCCGGTGACAAACGCGCATCCGACACCCTGCTTTCCTTTGGAGCCGTCTGTATATATCAGGGTACGTCCGTCGTACGTGGTTATACGCTTCAGTGCGTTTAGCCGGAGCAGTTATGTGGTGACGTCACCCTTCTTGGACGTATATAGGGTCAGGTCTACTTCTGGTGACACCAATTCCCAAGGCGGTATCTGGTCGGCCAGCAATCCGAATTCCAGGTATACGGATATCGCTTGTTTGAATGTGTTTACGGACCCTCACGCAGAAGGGTTCAGGGGTTGCTTTCCGTCCTCCGTGGAACAGTGCCAATAGCCGGACAGAAAACACCGCGTGATATGTTGGGTGCAAGGGATATTTCCTCAATTTGCACGCATAGCGAAGGCCAAGCTTATCGCGTCTGAATGCCAGGTGCGGCTCGTGGGCTTCCACGTGGAGACTTGCTATGGGCGAAGTTCTAAATGCGCCGGTTGCAATGCGTAAGGCTGTATTGTGAATCATGTCAAGTATGCGCTTTCTGGTGGTACCGGCACCATCATATACAAAAGAGCAATAATCGAGTTCAGAGCGGATGAGCCGTCGGTATATCTGTAAAAGTGTTGCACGGTCTGCTCCGTATGTTGTTCTTGTCACACATGTCATGATATTAAGTGATTTAAAAGAGCGTTGGCACAGAGACTTAAGGTGGTCACCGTATGTCAAACGTCTATCGAGAGAGACGCCGAGAAACATCGCGGAAGATCGCAGTGGGATTGGTTTTCCACATCACCCGCAGGTCCGGCGGTTCGAGCCAACTTCGCATGTCCGAGGGGTGGGCAGATGTCTGCCCCCTTAAGATCTCTAGAAATATGCTAGCTAGCGACAAATGGAAAACGGTGTTGCATAGCTGGTGGCAGGCTCTATCGAAAGTGTTTCGGCCATTTTCGCTGAGGTCAATATTCAGGTCACTGGGTCATCATAGGTCAAATTCGACCAGGTCAGGTGGGACTCAGATATTGACACATATATCAGGGCCTGTAACAGATAGAAATAAACGGCGAACGCTATTCGACAGCCCTTAAAATGTGCTACCGACAATAGGCGGCGTGATTTAAGGTCAGGTCAACCGAAACTATGACCTCAGGTCAAGGTCATGAAGTAGCCTAGGGCATGTAATGTATCAATCGACACGTCTTGGCGATACAAGTACAATGACGGTAATTTCAGCCTTCTAGCTCAATGCAGTGGGATATTATCCGCAGAAATGTGCCAGTGATTTCAGGTGATTCCAGATGACCTTGGTGAGGTCGCTGAGCAAAAATGTCAGCGGTAACATTGAGCGTAGCTTCGAATTACAAGCCACAACCGTTGTGATGTCATTCCGAGAGCAAATATGTAACCAGGAAACATTTGTATATTTTACCTTAGCCCTATAATGGGGAAAGCCATGGTCACGACCTGAACCCAGGTCAATGCTACAAAAACAGATATATATGTTATGGCCCCTGATGAGATCATGACGTGTTATAAGTTTGAAATAAATCGCCCAAGTATTGTGGAAGTTATGCCACCTAGAACTCAGAGTGTAGTCGGGTCACTTCGCCTGACCTGTTGACCTGACCTGAGATGATCCAGGATAAAAAGCTGAGATCGCCCCCTAACCTGGCGGGCCACTACTAGCCACTGTGGCGGGTCACGACCAGCCACTGTGGCGGGTCACCACCAGCCACTGTGGCGGGTCACCACCAGCCACTGTTGCGCGTCGTCACCAGCCACTGTGGCAAGTCACCACCAGCCACTGTTGCGCGTCGTCACCAGCCACTGTGGGAAGTCACCACCAGCCACTGTGGCGGGTCACCACCAGCCATTGTGGCAAGTCACCACCAGCCACTGTGGCGGGTCACCACCAGCCACTGGGGCGAGTCGTTGTAAGCCGTGGGAATGTTCGAAGTAGCTCAGAAGGAGGAAGGAGTGTAGTTTCATGAACATGATTCGTGGTGCGGATGTTACTAAAGTCATCCTGACACGACCATATTTGCAATCATCTTTTATGTCATCATCACATCATAATCATCTTTTAATTTATTTTAAAATCACGATGAGTGGGTTCCGAAGCCAAATTTGAATACTTTCTGCTTTCTGGTATCAGTTGATCGTCTTGCTTCAGTTCCGTGCTTTAGTTCCGGCTTTTGCCAGCACCCGACTAATGCTGATGCACCGCGTAGCGCTGGTATGACATACAGTGCTGTGCGGAATACAAAGTCTGGATCATGTGCAATTTTGGGTGAATGATTCTATGTAGCTGGTGGAGCGGTCAGCCCTCTCCTCGATTATATGACCTAACGGTCAAAGTATATAATTATAATGATCAACGTAATCAAAAGCCTGAGTTCGCGTACTTTGATGCTACACTTACTGTTGTTCATTAAATAGAACTATGTGCGCTATTTCTCATCAACCCATGTGCATAATCAACATAACAACTTACCAGAAAATAACCGTGAAACTTCCATTAATACATTTTCCGAAGGACCCATGAATACGCGATAATACATATACACACATAGATGTCGGTTTGTACACCTCTTCGGCCGTACTTAACCCCTCAATGTTGGCGTGGCCCTCCCCAAATTATTTCAACTTTTAGCATGGGACCTGATGGGGTGGGCACCAATCATTTCGACCCGCTAATTTGCTCCATGTATTCTAATTCCCCTGCCAAAAACAGAAGAAAAAATAAAAATACCTGTATACCTATGTACACAAATACAAATACCCCTAATCAACCTTAGGGTTACGATTAATTTTCCTCCAGTCATTTTACAAACTATACTACTGGCGAAAACCTTCTGTAACATGCTACGCCGCTATGACGTGTGATGACCAGCTGATTGTTGTGAGTTAACCAATGTATGTGTAACGGTGACGTGAAATGTGACGCAGCCACAACTGACCAATGCATGTGTAACAGTGACGTGTAACGTGACGCTGCCACAACTGACCAATGTATGTGTAACAGTGACGTGTAACGTGACGCTGCCACAACTGACCAATGTATGTGTAACAGTGACGTGTAACGTGACGCTGCCACAACTGGCAAATGTATGTGTAACAGTGACATGTAACGTGACGCTGCCACAACTGACCAATGTATGTGTAACAGTGACGTGCAACGTGACGCCGCCACAGCTGACCAATGTATGTGTAACAGTGACGTGTAACATGACGCTGCCACAACTGGCAAATGTATGTGTAACGGTGACCGCCACAACTGACAAATGTATGTGTAACGGTGACGTGCAACGTGACGCCATCACAACTGGCAAATGTATGTGTAACGGTGACGTGCAACGTGACGCCATCACAACTGGCAAATGTATGTGTAACGGTGACCGCCACAACTGACAAATGACACATATTGCCGCTACCGTGCTGCTGTGCTATAGACACTATGTCCTTTAAACTTGAGATGAACAGTAAAACAGCGCCATTTTTTTCGACATCTTGGCCATCTTTATTGAAGTCACTTGGTGATGTCACAGAGCAGAATGTTTCGTCATATCAATTATTCATAAAAATGAATGCAGTAGAAAATGCACCTCCTGATCCATCATCTACCCTGAAAGTACCTGCTATAGCCTCGTCTTGCTTTTTATCATTCTATCAAGTCTGACCTTCTAGGCTCCATACAAATCCGCACCGAAAATCATTCTGAGCAAAAACCAACTTCGACAACTCACTCTAACAATGTACAAACGTTGACTTGTGTCGACCAGTCTCAGAACACTGCGACAATGTACAGACGTCGGCCTGTGTCGGCCAGACTCGGAACACTGCGACAATGTACAGACGTCGGCCTGTGTCGGCCAGTCTCAGAACACTGCGACAATGTACAGACGTTGGCCTGTGTCGGCCAGACTCGGAACACTGCGACAATGTACAGACGTTGGCCTGCGTCGGCCAGCCTCAGAACACTGCGACAATGTACAGACGTTGGCCTGTGTCGGCCAGTCTCAGAACACTGCGACAATGTACAGACGTTGGCCTGTGTCGGCCATCTAACTCGACAATGTACAGACGTTGGCCTGTGTCGCAGTCTCAGACACTCGACAATGTACAGACGTTGGCCTGTGTCGGCCAGCTCGGAACACTCGACAATGTACGACGTCGGCCTGCGTCGGCCAGCCTCAGAACACTGCGACAATGTACAGACGTCGGCCTGTGTCGGCCAGCTCGGAACACTGCGACAATGTACAGACGTCGGCCTGTGTGGCCAGCCTCAGAACACTCGACAATGTACAGACGTCGGCCTGCGTCGGCCAGCCTCAGAACACTGCGACAATGTACAGACGTTGGCCTGTGTCGGCCAGTCTCAGAACACTGCGACAATGTACAGACGTCGGCCTGCGTCGGCCTGTGTCGGCCAGTCTCAGAACACTGCGACAATGTACAGACGTCGGCCTGTGTCGGCCAGCCTCAGAACACTGCGACAATGTACAGACGTCGGCCTGTGTCGGCCAGTCTCAGAACACTGCGACAATGTACAGACGTTGACCTGTGTCAGCGAACCAGCAATTCCCCAGTAATTGGAGGAATTTTGAGCGAGTGCCGCTGTGCTCTTGGTCCTACCTCCTTAACTTATCTCCAATAAGAACATATCGGAGAGAGGATGCTTGTTGGGAGAACTTCAAACGAACGTACGACTTCGAGCTTTCAACACTGGCTTCCGTTGTGTCATGTGGCAACGGCGTACCAGTGCAACATACGATGATGGCATTAGGCGGTACAGCAGTTCAATGCATAACAGACTCGCCCGGCTGTGCAACGTTACACTATAAAACAGGCATGCCAGTCGGTACAGGAGTGCCCATTACACAGCAGTCGCCACGCAATTACACACAACAGGGGCTGCCGTCACATGTGGCCACCAGCAGCCCGTCACTAATGGCTACCAACAGCCCGTCACATGTGGCCGCCAACAGCCCGTCACTAATGGCCACCAACAGCCCGTCTCATCTGGCCACCAGCAGCCCGTCATATGTGGCCACCAGCAGCCCGTCACATGTGGTCACCAACAGCCCGTCTCATCTGGCCACCAGCAGCCCGTCATATGTGGCCACCAGCAGCCCGTCTCATGTGGCCACCAATAGCCCGTCACTAATGGCCACCAGCAGCCCGTCACATGTGGCCGCCAGCAGCCCGTCACATGTGGCCACCAGCAGCCCGTCATATGTGGCCACCAACAGCCCGTCACATGTGGCCGCCAGCAGCCCGTCACTAATGGCCACCAGCAGCCCGTCACTAATGGCCACCAGCAGCCCGTCACATGTGGCCGCCAGCAGCCCGTCACATGTGGCCACCAACAGCCCGTCACATGTGGCCACCAACAGCCCGTCACATGTGGCCGCCAGCAGCCCGTCACATGTGGCCACCAGCAGCCCGTCACTAATGGCCACCAGCAGCCCGTCACTAATGGCCACCAGCAGCCCGTCACATGTGGCCACCAACAGCCCGTCACTAATGGCCACCAGCAGCCCGTCATATGTGGCCACCAACAGCCCGTCACATGTGGCCACCAACAGCCCGTCGCTAATGGCCACCAGCACCCTGTCATATGTGGCCACCAACAGCCCGTCACATGTGGCCACCAACAGCCCGTCACTCATGGCCACCAGCAGCCCGTCTCATGTGGCCACCAACAGCCCCTAACATGTTGCCACCAGCAGCCCGTCTCATGTGGCCACCAGCAGCCCCTAACATGTGGCCACCAGCAGCCCGTCACTAATGGCCACCAACAGCCCGTCGCTAATGGCCACCAACACCCTGTCATATGTGGCCACCAACAGCCCGTCACATGTGCCACCAACAGCCGTCACTCATGGCCACCAGCAGCCCGTCTCATGTGGCCACCAGCAGCCCCTAACATGTTGCCACCAGCAGCCCGTCTCATGTGGCCACCAGCAGCCCATCACTCATGGCCACCAGCAGCCCGTCTCATGTGGCCACCAGCAGCCCCTAACATGTTGCCACCAGCAGCCCGTCACTCAAGGCCTCCAGCAGCAACACCACTGGGCTCGCACAGTATGATATACACAAGGGCACGCTCAGACAGATCGACAACATGCTGTGAAGAGTACCGGGGTCTGGGGGAGGCATTTCTGGTCAGACTTTTCTCGGTTGTCAAGGTTTTTCTCTGAAGGTTTCTCTTGACGTGTCAGATTGTTGAGATTAGAAAAGATGGGCTCGAGGTGCTGGCGGCCTGTCCAGCTTGGTGAACGCACTGACCAGCGCCCACGTGGGGCGACTGAGCATTGTCGCCTGACTGTTCGCTGATTGCCATAAGATAGGGGTAAGGGCACCGCCACCAGCAACATTAGTTCTATCAGATAAATTTGAGCATGCAAGGTGGAAGAGGTAATAAAGAAAATCGCGGCAGCTTTCTGAACATTACGTCCATGAAAAAAACAGGAAGGCATTTTAAACCCGGTTGGGATCATTTTCGCTTTGAATCCCAATTTTAAAAACAAACTCCGAAGCTGGATAGCTATACAATCAAGGTGTATACAAGACGGACATATGTCTTGCCAAGCACACATTCGAGGCCGCCCGGATGGCAAAGAATCTACCAGACACCAAGTAAATTCCATTCAAGACGAGCATAATTATTTTATAATGCTTCGTCGGTGCTTACAATCGTTGCTCTTTTGCTTGCATGATGCGCATGCTTCATGAAAGCGTCGCGTGGCATTCGAGGAACGTAGAGCCTGGAGGGGTATTGCAGCGAGAGACCAAAGTTGGAAACGTTTTTTCCTACCTTTGCACAGTCACATAATCTATGCATAGCCTTGTCGTGAATATGACGTACCAACACTCAAGCTGGCGCACGGATAGCATGTGACTGACGCGCCCAAAACGGAAATCGGGATTTTATCGGACTTCTAGGATGGAAGTCCGACAGATGTTTAAACCGAAAGAAGTATACTTCTAGTCTGGAAGCAAACGTAGATTTTGACTCGCCAACGCAGCCCCGAACGCACGCCAAACCAGGGGGAGTGAGAGGTGTGTGCAGAGGGGGTCGGAAACCTTTCAGATTGAAGAGGTAAAATGACACCAAAATTAACGGGGGGAGTACCCATAACACCGGAGGGAGCCTGGAGCCTGACACACCCTGGATCTTAAGCCAAGCATATTATATCTCAAGTATGTGGGTTGCGTTCACGCATCCTTTTCATATCAAATGTGTTTGTTCAAAACGAAAAAAGGATTGATTCTTAAAAATTGCATAAAAAGGCGCGCAGTCACACACTGGGATTACATTCTCCCAGCCACTTTCTACTGAGGAAACTTGACAAATGTCAGCATACTTCTTCTCGACGTCTAAAAACATTTGTGACGTTACCTTACACATAACCTTCAAAATCTAAATATTTATAAAAACCGGGGTATATTTCCGCCCCAATTAACAAAAAAAGCAGATCTCATGCTCCACCAATGAATGGCTTTTCACTGCTGGCATCAGGCTCACTGCATAGGCTGACGACTTTTCTACGAAGTGTTTCTCGGCGACGAGGGGAGAACTTGGCTGTGAATTCAATGAGTGCCCAAGTAGCGTTCCACTATGCTTAATTGCCTGTTGGTCCAGCTCATGAGCCGCAGACAAAGCCGGTGGTTATGCCATTCTGGATTATGGATCAGAGTGGGCCAACCTGCTTCGTGTTCCTCCAGTGGGCTTTCTCACCGACAGAATCCATCACTGGTCCGGTTTATCAATGGGACCCATACCGGTGGGACCTCACACCAGTGGGACTTCATACCAGTGGGACTTCATACCAGTGGGACTTCACACTAGTTGACCTCACACCAGTGGGACTTCATACCAGTGGGACCCCACATCAGTGGGGCCTCACACCAGTGGGACCCCATGCCAGTGGGACCTCACATCAGTGGGACCCACACCAGTGGGACTTCATACCAGTGGGACTTCATACCAGTGGGACTTCATACCAGTGGGACTTCATACCAGTGGGACCCCACATCAGTGGGGCCTCACACCAGTGGGACCCCATGCCAGTGGGACCTCACATCAGTGGGACCCACACCAGTGGGACTTCATACCAGTGGGACCTCACACCAGTGGGACTTCATACCAGTGGGACATCACACTAGTTGACCTCACACCAGTGGGACCCCATGCCAGTGGGACCTCACATCAGTGGGACCCACACCAGTGGGACTTCATACCAGTGGGACCTCACACCAGTGGGACTTCATACCAGTGGGACATCACACCAGTGGGACTTCATACCAGTGGGACATCACACTAGTTGACCTCACACCAGTGGGACCTCACCAGACTGGGAAACTTATTTTCAGGGATTGGAGTCGGAGTGCATACAGACTTCTTACGGAGTACATTTTCATGAACATATTATTTTTTTTATGCATGGAATCTATTTACTGGTAACTGACAGGAAAATCATATGTACCTAATCAGTACCTACGTAATATGCATAAGCAATGCCAAATGCCATTTTTGGTCACATCAAAGCATGGGAACAAACAAGTGAAAATGGATGGCACCGCAAGAGAGGGAATCGTGATGATCAACTCAGCTTCGTCTCCCATTACTCACGGGAGCAAAGTGCTTTACTTTGTTGGTCTCAGCACAAGGTACGCCAAATGAAAAACAAACACAAATAATTCACACTTCACCCTCAGCTCAGAGCGCACACCTACCAACCTGCGCAGCCAATTCTCAAAGGGATACGGACCAAACGCCAATACCGCACACGCCACAGTCGGATGCGATAGCGGTGCGCAAAGCAAAGGATCAGTCAAGACCTAGTGTTTGCAGTATGGCACTGCTAAACATGTGTTCAAAGTTGCTAATGGTTATGAAGTCATATAAAAAATACATTGCACCAATTAGTTGAAAAACAGTTTGCAGAACAGAAAACGCAAAACGAAGCACTCTGATCGGCGGCCTCCAGGACTCAAGAAGACGTCTCTTAAAACTCAAATTTTCTTACTATAGGGTGGCTCGAAAGCAAGTTTCTGGAGACACCTCGGCCGAATTCATAGCGACCGGAAGCCACTGTTCAGTGCGCAGGCGCGAGGTCTGGCACGTTGTTGACGGTATTTCCGTTGGTTGTGGTTCGGTGTGGTGTGTGCTTGATGGTACGAAAAGTGGCTAGCATATTTAGTAATCATAAGTAGAATAACGTGCTGTTTGGTGGATATTTTCTTCAATCTCGTGTTTGTTTTCTAGTGGTACTTTTGTTCCTTCTGCATGTCCGTGTCGGAGTACATGTGAAGCCCATTCTATTTAGTATGAATCCGGAGTGCAAAAATGTTTTAAGAGATGAAATCTCAAAAGAAGTGCCTTAATTCCCACCATGGACCTCACTCACACTAGTGTGACCTCACACTAGTATGACCTCACACCAGTGAACCTCATACTAGTATGACCTCACACCGGTGGACCTCACACTAGTATGACCTCACACTAGTATCACCGCACACCAGTGGACCTCACACTAGTATGACCGCACACCAGTGAACCTCACACTAGTATGACCGCACACCAGTGGACTTCACACTAGTATGACCTCACACCAGTGAACCTCATACTAGTATGACCTCACACCGGTGGACCTCACACTAGTATGACCGCACACCAGTGGACCTCACACTAGTATGACCTCACACCAGTGAACCTCACACTAGTATGACCTCACACCAGTGGACCTCACACCAGTGAACCTCACACTAGTATGACCGCACACCAGTGGACCTCACACTAGTATGACCGCACACCAGTGAACCTCACACTAGTATGACCTCACACCAGTGAACCTCACACTAGTATGACCTCACACCAGTGAACCTCACACTAGTATGACCTCACACCAGTGAACCTCACACTAGTATGACCTCACACCAGTGAACCTCACACTAGTATGACCGCACACCAGTGGACCTCATACTAGTATGACCTCACACCAGTGAACCTCACACTAGTATGACCGCACACCAGTGAACCTCACACTAGTATGACCGCACACCAGTGGACCTCATACTAGTATGACCTCACACCAGTGGACCTCACACCAGTGAACCTAACACTAGTATGACCCCACAACAGTGGACCTCACACTAGTATGACCTCACACTAGTATGACCTCACACCAGTGAACCTCACAACAGTGGACCTCACACTAGTATGACCCCACAACAGTGGACCTCACACTAGTATGACCTCACACCAGTGGACCTCACATTAGTATGACCTCACACCAGTGACCTGACACGAGCGGACTTCAGACGGGCGGTGGGCCTTGCGTGTGGGACAGCTCGGACCACGGGTCGAGCTGATGGTCGCGGCGCAGGTGGGTACGCAGGTTGAAGCGCGTGGCATACACCCGGCCGCACAGTCGACACGTGGTGTGGCCGGCGTGCAGCGGCTTGTGGTTGGCCAGCGACGTGCTGCTCGAGAATGTCTTGCCGCATACGGTGCAGAGCACGCGGCCGCTGGCTGCTCGGCCTGCCGCACACACACAGGCACGTGTCACCACCCGCCACCGCCACTCGACACACCCACACACGCACGCACGCACGCACGCACTCACGCACATACACACCACCAGTCGACACACGCCAGCACCGTGTCACCACCCGCCACTACCAGTCAACACACACACACACAGGCACGTGTCACCACCCGCCACCACCAGTCGACACACACAGAGGCACATGTCACCACCAGCCACCACCAGTCAACACACGCCAGCACCGTGTCACCACCCGCCACCACCAGTCACCACACGCCAGACCGTGTCACCATGGGTGTAAGCACGGTTTGGAAATTTGGAGGGGGGACAAACCAGGTACGCGTTAAGTTTTTACAAGATAGAGGGGTAGCCCCTCCCCAAAAAAGAGATCCTTATATTTCATCCACTTCTTTTTCAATGTCTGGTTTTAAGAGTCATCACCGCTAAAAATTATATTTTGCGGACAAAATGGGGTAATTTGCAGCATCAGGTGTTTTTTCTTGTCCAGAACACCATGTTTATGAAGGGAACTAAGATGATGGTAAGGATAAAGGAATTAAGATGGTAAGGGGCCACTTATTTTCTAAACAATGGATTTAAAAAAATCATTTCTACACAATTTAAAAAAATCAAACTTAAAAACCTAACCAAACCTAACCCATTTGTTTGCTTTACGGAGGCAATTGCGTGTAACACTTTTCTTGCACCCACGTTAAAACACAATAATACCGAAAAGTTTCCCAAAAAAAATCGCCAAAATTTTTAACAAAATTGTTTTCTTCAAAAGCAGCTTAGGTTAGGTTAGTTTAGGTTAGGATGGGTCAGGTTTCTTTTTTAATATTCAGGATTTTCAGAAAATAAATTGCTTGATAGCTTTGTAATTTTAAAAAAAAATCCCGAAAGGTAGGTTAGGCTATGTTGCATTTTATTACATCTTTAGCTTTGCTTTTTGTGGAATGTTACCTAGCTCAAAGCCCCTTTTGACATTGTCTTGCTAAACTGAAAAATAAAGATTCGCACAGAAAATAAGTGGTCCCATCATCTTGGTCACCTTCAGAAACATGCTATTCCATTTTTTTTTAACCACAACACCTCATACCGCACATTTGCCACAAAATGCTTCGCCAAAATTAGCAAGTTTCACTCCTAATCACTACCTATGAACATCTAGCATTATGCCTTATGTGCTGGGCCAGATATCTCAATCACCATAGTATTGCTGTAGGTACATTGGCGGATCCCAGGGGGTGCCATGCCCCCCGAAGCGCCTCAAGGGGGCATTATGTATTTGGCCCCCGAAACAAACAGAAGTAAACTAAATTAGCATACGGTAACTTTGGCCGAGGTTAAAAAATAGCGCTCGGGGTGAAAGAATCTCCAATTTGAAAGGTATTTTAATAATCGTCTGGAAGCCCAACATGGTAGTATAGTAGATTCTGACGCACATCGAGGGTTCCATGCTGTTGAAGTTCCACTTAAAGCAAGAGTTAACAAACTCAGCAGTTTCATTATTCCTTAGTCAGATAGCTTCATGAATTAGGTTTAGCTAGTAACGGGCAATCAAATCCAGTGAGCCAGATTTAGAAAGCGAATTTTTAACGGGATGTTTTATGCGTGTGTCCAGTTGAACCCAGTTGAGCAGCATGTTTCGCATGTTGGTGTTGTGGGTCGCTAATTGCAGTTTAAGGGTATCTAGGTACGAGACAACTTTTACACATATACCCTCATGATGCAAACAGGTAGGTTAGGTTTGGTCCGGTTGGGTTAGGCAAGACTTGTTTTGACCCGCCCCGTCTCTCCTGTCAGATCTTCACACCCCGTCCGGGGGGCTCGTTAGGGACCCCCTCTAATCTCCAAACGAAGCGTTGCATGAAAACGAAATAGGTGTCATCGGAAAGCGCTCGACGAGTAGGGCCAGACACCACCCCGAAACATTTTCCCAAAAAGTGACGTCACTCGGTAGCTTAGGTTTTCACGACTTACATCATGTTTGTGACTCTGGGGAGTTCATTTTGAGTGAAATTTGAGAGAAAAATTGGAATCAGGAAGGGAAAACGAAATCGAGCAGGGCCATACAATGTCTTACCACCCATTTTTTAAATTTAAATATTTTTAGATATCAAGTTGTCTTTAATTATCCTTTTGTGGTGGGTAGAGCGGACCGACAAATGTTGTTTCAAGTCAACTTCCTCCATTAAAAAAAAACTTACTTTAGCCAGAATATTCGATTTTAACTAATGGGCAAATATACAAAATTAACAAGGAATCAAAAACGGAAAAACGAAGAAAAAAATGATCTGGTGCGTTCGGTTGCATCCCTAAAACTGAGCAAAGGTTGAAAGTTTCATTAAAATATCTTTAGCTGTTAAAGCGTCACGACTGATTTAACTTTTTTGGAGGTGACCTCACATGACCTTAACTAACTCGTCGACTCTAGATGACTTGACTTCAAATATTTTACACAACATGCCAAATTGATGGGGGAAAATGTATGCCAAATTTCGGCGCGCTACCGCGCGCCGTTCCTTCACTATCCGCGAATACCATTAGGGGGAGGGGGTCGTCAACGACCCCCTGGACGGCGCTGGGGAAAATAAAAACACACTTTTCGGGGATACTTTTCCCCAACAATTTCTTTCAAAAATGGGTCATGCTAGGTCAGGCTAGGTTAAGTTTTTAAAATCTTTTTATGCAAAAGGTTGACAATTTTACATTTTTTCTTCAAAACAATTTGTTTTCTTGCATGTAAGGTTAGGCTTTTCGGGGATACTTTTCCCCAAAAATTTCTTTCAAAAATGGGTCATGCTAGGTTAGGCTAGGTTAAGTTTATAAAATCTTTTTATGCAAAAGTTTGACAATTTTACATTTTTTCTTCAAAACAATTTGTGTTCTTGCATGTAAGGTTAGGCTAGGTTAGATTAAGTTAGGCTACTTCTTTGCTACTTTGAACATCACTTTCAATGCTATCTTACCAAACTCCAAGTCTTTTTTTGGTGTTACTCTGCCTCCCAACTGAAAAGTATGCACTTGCAGAGGAAACGAGTGGTTGCGTCATGTTGACATTTATAAGCATTGCATCAGAAAAAGAAATTCCAAGAACTCAAAAATTACCTTTCAATGCAAGTATACCACTGTGGTGTACTTGCAACGTACACTTCGATGGTGACTTAGATGACCATGCTCAACAAGGGAATACTTTGACAATAGGTTAGTCTTTTCTTAGAAATATGTTGGATAAAAATTGTATTGACCTTGGGTAAGCTTCATCACCTTTTGTTCTGAAAAGTTTCAAGTCTGACAGCACTAGACAAGCTTTGCCTATTACTGAATACCTACCTAGGTAGGTGCATAGGTACCGTCCTTGAATCTTGTGATCATTGCCTTACGTTTCGGGTATTATTACACTTTAAGGTATGCACAAAACATGTCTTACCCATGTTACCTCCATCAGGCAAGCATATAGGGTTAGGCATGGGATCTGACAAATGATGTTGATTTCATTGGTAGTGATGTTGTTTACAATCATATCAGGAAAATAAAGCCAAATAAGGCAGCAGGACCTGATGATATTTATGCTAGGGTGTTGCGGGAAAATGAAAAGGAACTGGCATTTCCACTTAGTATAATATTTTGTAGATCAGTTTCACATAATGAAATTCCAACCGATTGGAAAAGGGCAAATGTAGTTCCTATTTTCAAGAAAGGAGAAAGAGGGAAAGTTGAAAACTATAGGCCAATAAGTCTCACATCCCTAGTCTGCAAGGTACTCGAATCAATTATCAAGGATAGAATAGTTAGTTATCTGGAAGGTAGCAGATTGATTCAAGATACTCAACATGGATTTAGAAAAGGACTATCGTGTCTCACAAACCTCTTGGACTTTTTGAACTTCGCCACATAACAATTTGATCAGGGAAATCAGGTTGATGTAGCATATCTTGACTTTAGTAAGGCCTTTGACAAGGTACCCCATAAACGGTTAATGATACAGCTTCAGTCCCATGGTATTGCAGGTAGCATCTTAAAATGGATAGAGTTGTGGCTTTCAGATAGACAGCAAAGAGTGATGCTAAATGGTACAAAGTCATCATGGCAAAATGTTCTTAGTGGAGTCCCCCAGGGGTCAGTACTAGGGCCATTACTGTTCATTATATTTGTAAATAACATTGAAAGTGGCCTAAGCAGTAAAGTTTTGAAATTTGCGGATGATTTGAAGGTCTTTAGGGCAATAACAGGTCAGGATGAGCATATCTCGCTGCAAAAAGACTTAGACGAACTTGTGAAGTGGTCCGAAGAATGGCAAATGAAATTTAACTTTGATAAGTGCAAAATCATGCATGTAGGTAAGCAGCATATGAAGGCTCCATACTTGATGGGTGGCCAAGTGCTATCAGTGACTCAACAGGAGAAGGATTTAGGTGTTATTCTAAACACAAAATTGGGGGCATCAGAACAGACCAAGGAAGCCAGGAAGAAGGCACTGAGAATGCTCGGGGCAATAAATAGGAATGTATCATACAGAAGTGAGGAAGTGATCAGGAAGCTTTACTGTGCATACGTCAGGCCACATTTGGAATACTGCATCCAAGCTTGGTCTCCTAGCTATGAAAAAGATTGTTGGCTTTTAGAGAGAGTACAAAAGAGGGCTACAAAAATGGTTAATGGCACAAGCAACCTGGCATATGAGGAAAGATTGAAGAAATTGAATATGTTTTCACTTAGATATAGAAGGCTGAGAGGAGATCTCATCGAGGTCTTTAAATTTGTCAATGGTCTGGAGAGGGGATACCTTGGGGAAATGTTTGAATTTAACAGAAATGATGCAATTAGAGGTCATAAATTCAAAATTAAAATTAACCACAGCAGAACAAGGTTAAGGCAAACTTTCTTCACCAAAAGGGTAGTGGAACACTGGAACCAGCTGCCAGAAAACATCGTCAGTAGCAGCACATTGAACATCTTTAAAAACAGCATAGACAATCATTATAAGAATAGAGGGCTTGCTTTTCAGTATTACAGGGAGGGCTGATTGGCAGATTTGGTGGGCAACTGGTTCAGTGTACAGAGTGCAACCAAGAAGGGCCCTTGTGGCTCAGAGTTGCACTAATCTTTTATGTCTTTATGTCTTTATGGCATGGTTTAGATTAGGTAGATTAGGTTAGGTTAGATTGACTTGAATTTTTTTTATTAAAAACAACTCCAAAATACATATTCTGAACAAACTCTTTTTTTTTTGCTAGAACAGATTTTGATAGGCTAAGTTTTGGTCCATTTTTTTCTTTAGATTAAAACGAAAACATATGTCAACAAATTCTGGCATGGAAGGTTGTAAATTCATGCTTGACGGCGTTTTATGAATCCTTGGCACTGGAATGTTAATGAATGTGACTAACACCAATTAGGACCACTCGCTTTCTGTGCAATTGTTTACTTTTCAGTTTGTGGGCAAAATACCGCCACAGAGGCTTCGAGTTTGATGAAAAGTAATGCTTAAAAAATAAAATATAAATGCAAAAGAACCTAACCTAGCATAACCTATTGGAGATATAATCATGGATTGATAATCAAATGGGGTATTTTTATAGATGCAAAATTTTGTTATTCTGTGGCAAGATCATTGTCTAAACTAATATATCTAGGGATAAAATGTTGTGAACTCAAAGGTGCATATTGAAGTATATGTCTCACAAGTAAATGCATATGTATTTCCAGTCTGGATTATCCATTCTCAACCTTCTCCTGAAGGGGCAGCTCCTGCCTCCAACCTCTCCTGTCTCGATCTTATGCCCGCACCAGAAGTTGGCCCCAGTACAGCCTATGCCTGCTCGGATCCAACATTTTTATTAAACCAAAAATAATGGGAGGATGGGCGCCCTCTAAATCCATTCGATCCCTCTAATACAAATCCTAGGCACGCCATTGGGGGGGCAGAGGGGCGGGGGCTGACGCGAAAATCCTAAAGTTGCCCCCACAAACCGGTGGGCTAGATCCGCCAGTGTGTAGGTATGAACGTTGCCTTCTTGTGGCAAGAACCTAAAATATTGCACGATGGTTTTACCGTAGTAGATATTGACATACAATAACCTTGTCCATCCCTTCCTGTTCTACGGGGATACATTTAGATGCAATGGCAACCAGGGCGGATAAAGGGTGTGGCACTGAGGGCATGCTCCCTCCCCACGTGGACGGTGGCGACCCACAGGCCGGGAAAAGATTCCAGTGTCGTCGCTCAAATTTTGGAGTCAGAGGTGCCTCTCCTGGCGCTTTCTCAGTGGCGCCGCTCCAAAGAAATGTCCCCCTCCACTTCTGATTACAACATTGCTCTCTAGTGGTTATGAACCCATTGGCTGGCCATAAAATTATGCGTCCTCCCGTGTGGGTTCTCTCCCAAATTTGACAAGTTCGGTTCAACCACGAAACCACGAAGACGAAAGCGGGCAATTAAAAAAATGTATTTTCTATATGTCCGGAACAGCAATGTGGCAGTGTAAATAAAAAACCAGCGATGAGAGCGCCGTCCCAGCAGGTTCCAAAGGAATTCTTGGGGGAGCTCCTAGTCATATAGGATGAGTGCTTGTTATCACAACGGTTGCAAACAAAAAACAGATTCGATCCTCCTATTCCTATTACACCAAATCATTGTGCACACACTGGACCTTCGACACCTGTGAACATATTTCGATATCCCAATATTCTGATACCGTACGGCAAGCCACGTCGAATGACACTCACATAATGCAAATTGAAGCGATAGTGACGAATAAGTTAGTTATCGTAGTTTAGGGGCGCATCGACTGCGTAGGTTATATAGCACTCATACCACAGCGACGAAACGCGAGGATTTCTAAGAAAAAACTAACCTTTCACCTTGAGACTTGCCCTGACATGTCTCGGGTTGGAATATTGCTCGAGGGTTGCCCACAGGATATATCTTGATGCCAAACATGGGTAGCTTTGGAAGAAAGCGAAGAAACGCTGGGCGACCGAAGAAATGAGCTCGACCATCGACTTTGATAATTCATGTGGTTTCTGAACAGTTGGCAAGAGTAGGGGAAGTTGAGGTAAGTTGAACCAATTTTTACTTCATAGGGCCTAGAACGCAAGTGGTGAGACGCAATTATTATATGTTCACATATTCTGAATGAGTGATCTCTTCTGCAAAAATGAGTCACAAATATTTTATCAAAGAATAAGAAAAAGTGACACTGAGTTTTTCTGACGAAAACCCTTGTCTCAACTTACCCTGGGCGTGGGGAAAGTTGATCCCAGTGATCGGGTAAGTTGATCAGAAGTATTATTTATGTTTTTTTTTAATGCTGTGACGACTACTGGGGAGTGTTACTTTTAGCGTTGTAGGCTTTTTGCGGTCACTTTTTGTTATCTCTCACGCTCTGGCGGGAAAACATGAAAGATGTTAGAAAATACCACGCTATAGACTTGGACATGGCTTTCCACCACATTTTTATCTGGTATTGTCCACCGTAGCTCAGTACGGAGCAATCTCCTCAACGGCAATAGGCCTAAAGATAATTTTATGCCACTTTATGTCATGCGTCATAAAAAAAACATCAGCAGCAAGCAACACATTAATAGACCACTGCTCATCCACGGCTCATACCCATCACACTTCAGATAAAATATGGCTGCCCATCTCTTGAGCATCCCACCCCAAATCCCACCCCCATGGCTTTGGTGAATATCAACAGAAAAATATAATTATGGAGCCTATACAAGCCTATAATTAGCCTATAATTATGTGGTACGATCCGAAGCCTACGTGTTGAGAAAATAAAAATTGAGGAAAAGAAAAAACATTTCCAAGTCAAGGAAAATATTACTTCATACAGTTTTTAAAAAAAAATTTGTTCAGGGTTCACTAGATACCTACCGTTCCCGGCCCGACGTCCAACCAAAATGAAGACTTTCTTCGAAGCATCAACAGCATATATAGGTTCTCATGCATATAAGTTCGCATGACATCATAGGATGTGAGATAATGAGGGTGGCTCAACTTGCATGTATGCTCAACCAACCTCGTTTTCCATTATATCACGGCTCACGGCACCTCAATGACTTCCACTTGATGAAAATTGAAGACATAGCGCCGAGGCGCGAGGACTTCGAACAATTTAAGTTTTCCTTTGATGTTGTGGTTTCAAATTGACATGTTCCAGTTTGAAATGTTACTTGAGATGCACCACGGGCTATTGCTTGATACCAGATGTGGGTAGGTTAGGGCGACGAAAAAGATACCAGGTGACCAAAGAAATCGGTTTGACCTTTGAAATTCCTTATATATCGCAACATTATAAGACAGCACGAGCCGCGTCAAATTGCATCCACTTCATGTAAGTTGAACACATAGCGACGAATCGCGAGGACATCGAAAAATTCCAACTACCCTTTGACCTTGAGGTATGGCCTTGATATATCCCAGTTTCAAAATGTTCTCGATGGGTCACTATGGGCTATCACTTGATAGTGGATCTGGGTAGACTTGGGCGCAAAAGAAAACAAAAATGTGAGGTGACCGAAGAAATCAGCTTGAAATTTGACCCGTCAAGGTGAATTCGAATTATCAACTTTCTAATGCAGCACAAGCGACGTCGAATGACATCCACTTTCTCCAAATTGAAGCCACAGCGACGAAACGCGATGTTATCGAAGAACTCAAGAACTCAAGATCAAATTTTGTCATGTCAAATGAAACCTTCACCCAAGCCAAACCTCAAACCCATCAAACCTTGACATGTCCCGGTTTGAAATGCTACTCTAGTGCTTACGACTGGTCATTGCTTCATACCAGATTTGGATGGGTTTGAGCGAAAACGAAAGAAAATTGAGCGGACCGGATGATCAGCTTGGCCTATACCCATGAACAAAATCAGATTGCTAAGCTTTCTGATATCGCATAACAAGCCACGTCGAATGACGTCCATTTGATGGAAATTGAAGCGATGGCAACCGAACCTCGGGTACGGTCGATATTGCTTCAATATCGCCATCTAATAAATCAATATAGCCTTTAACTTAGAAGTTTGCCCTCGACATGTAACGGTTTGAGGTGATACACAATGGTTCACCACAGGCTATCGCTTGCTGCCAGAATTGGGGAGGTTTGGGTGAGAAAAAATGGAGGGAACCTAAGAAACCGGTTTGCGTTGGACCTTGACAGATAAGATAGTAATGCGAGACCTGTGTAGTTCCTTCCAGCGTATTCAGCAGCAAGAAGAAGCATTTGCGGTAACTGATTCGAACAAACATAAACTCGTCGCTGAATGGCGATGCCAATACAAATACGCCTCCGGTGAATACGTCGCTAAATACGAGTACGAATACGTTAACTCGAAGTACTTGCTTAAAGCTGCCCATGACTGCCCTCCATGGTCTTGAAGATACCCAAGAACACCCAAAGTCACGTTTGTTCAATACATATTAACATATGCGCAGTGGAATGCTACCTAAGTCTATAAGAAAGCCTTGCGATAATGCAAATTTGTTGCCTGGCAAAACAAATTTTCCACCGAAGCGAAAACACCAGATGACCGAGGTGCATGTTATTCAAGAATTGTCTGGAAGTATAAATATCTAACGTTTGCTGATTTAGTATTCGTGACGACAGATTGGACGTGAAGCCCGTGGATTGGCTTGATCGGTTTATAGTATTTTTGGTGATTGTCTTGCATATATACTCTCACTTGATATATGATGAAGTATCATTTTGTGGCGATCGCACTCAGGCGGCTGAGATTTGGGGGAGGGGGACACGGTATAAAATTGAGGGGGACAAATCATCAATTTTCAGAAATTGGGTATATCAGTGGCGCCCCCTGATCCCCCCCAACACAAACTTTTCCGGTCGCTTCCATATCTATGCTCATAGTGCTGATCTTTACCTTTTTCAGTGTATGTAAAAAATATCCACTGCACACTTTGGACTGTGTCCGCCGTGACAGACGCAGAATATTTGGACTGCATTATGGCCGTCTGATCTCGGTTTCCTTCTGTGTCTTGCTCGACCTCGCCCTCTCGGCGGCTGGACTGGCTGCGGGCCACTAAGGGGTTGATATTTTACGACGAAATGAAAAGTGCGCGCTCACCAATAGTCCTGTTTTATTGTTCTGAAGTTGCATTTCTGCACCGGGACCGCAAAGCGGACACTGATCTGGGTGATGGGCTGTGATACTACGTGCTTGTTGGGCGCTCAGCCCGAGCCAAGGTTCGATAAGCGCCATAGTTGAGCTATAGCGTCATAGCTATTAAGCTCACCCTACGAGGCTTGAAGAGTAGACAGGGCCGGCAGAGATCGGGGTAGTCCCTCACCGTGAGCAGTCAGCCGCTTCCCTTTCTGCAGTTCGCCATTGCTTTTTGTTTGGTTTTTAACTGCCCCACTGTATAGTTAGTATATTACATGATGTGCACCACACAAATACGCGCCAAACAAAAATTAGTGTGCTTTATACAATGGTACAGACGCTGCCTCGCAGCCACATTTGCCTAGTGATCTCGGGTGCCGGGCGGCGAAAGCAGGCCGGCGGATGCTGTCGTCATGGGATTGTGACATCCACATACTATGTAACCGAGCCATATGTGGGGGCGCGTCTGGGATAGAGTGCGACGAACGGACCCCTCCCTTCCTCCCTTCACGGTTGCAATACTAATGCTGGCCAGTGACAGACCAGGGCGTTGGCAGGGTAGGACCCCTCCCCATGAGCAACTGGTCCTCTCAAGCGCGGGGCTCGCAAAGACGGAGTTGAGCGGTGGACGCGGTAAGACGTAGCCCTGGAGTAAGGTATGGACATTGTGGCGGTTGTCCGTCAATGGTGATTAGAGATTTGGAGGCACAACCTATAAAAGAAACTCGCCGCCCCTTCCGTTGAAACTGCTGCAGAAGTTGTCGCCATATTGTTAATTATCAGCCTGGTCAATACAAGGGCATTAACGGGTGTTGCATTTCAGAACATTTTTCGTTTAAAAAAACAGTCGCTGTACAGGCGAGGCAAACTCTAGAGAGGCAGACTATCACTGCCAGGCGAAACAAACTCACCTACAGTAGCACATAGAGCTCGTATAGTCAAACGTTCGTATTGTTAAAGGCCCGTATAGAGAAAGGTCATTTTTTTCGTTGATAAGCCACAATTATAAATTCTGCAAACCAAATCCTGATCACCCCACCCATGTCTTAGTGTCTTGATGTGTCTACAATATCAATAGCACTGCTGCTCCCACCCACTTCAAAGCGCCGATTTGGTATACTATTTGTGGCCCATGGTAAGATGTAAAAATGTGCTTGCCATTCCTGAATGTATTCCGTGGAAAATCATCCATTGAAGAATAAACCAATGGTCAATGTTCCTGTCGGACGCGGAGTCACTCTGTCGGCCAGAGAACACCGTCATCAGGCCGGCCATAGCCACGACCCGCCGACGTCCGCGGCCACAGAACACCGTCATCAGCCCCGCCATAGCCACGACCCGCCGACGTCCGCGGCCACAGAACACCGTCATCAGCCCCGCCATAGCCACGACCCACCGACGTCCGCGGCCACAGAACACCGTCATCAGCCCCGCCATAGCCGTAACCCGCCGACGTCCGCGGCCACAGAACACCGTCATCAGCCCCGCCATAGCCACGACCTGCCGACGTCCGCGGCCACAGAACACCGTCATGAGCCCCGCCATAGCCACGACCCACCGACGTCCGCGGCCACAGAACACCGTCATGAGCCCCGCCATAGCCACGACCCACCGACGTCCGCGGCCACAGAACACCGTCATGAGCCCCGCCATAGCCACGACCTGCCGACGTCCGCGGCCACAGAACACCGTCATGAGCCCCGCCATAGCCGTAACCCGCCGACGTCCGCGGCCACAGAACACCGTCATGAGCCCCGCCATAGCCAAGACCTGCCGACGTCCGCGGCCACAGAACACCGTCATGAGCCCCGCCATAGCCAAGACCTGCCGACGTCCGCGGCCAAAGAACACCGTCATCAGCCCGGCCATAGCCACGACCCGCCGACGTCCGCGGCCACAGAACACCGTCATCAGCCCCGCCATAGCCGTAACCCGCCGACGTCCGCGGCCACAGAACACCGTCATCAGTCCCGCCATAGCCACGACCCACCGACGTCCGCGGCCACAGAACACCGTCATCAGCCCCGCCATAGCCACGACCCACCGACGTCCGCGGCCACAGAACACCGTCATCAGCCCCGCCATAGCCACGACCCACCGACGTCCGCGGCCACAGAACACCGTCATCAGCCCCGCCATAGCCACGACCCACCGACGTCCGCGGCCACAGAACACCGTCATCAGCCCCGCCACAGCCACGACCCACCGACGTCCGCGGCCACAGAACACCGTCATGAGCCCCGCCATAGCCACGACCTGCCGACGTCCGCGGCCACAGAACACCGTCATCAGCCCGGCCATAGCCACGACCCGCCGACGTCCGCGGCCACAGAACACCGTCATCAGCCCCGCCATAGCCGTAACCCGCCGACGTCCGCGGCCACAGAACACCGTCATCAGCCCCGCCATAGCCACGACCCACCGACGTCCGCGGCCACAGAACACCGTCATCAGCCCCGCCATAGCCACGACCCACCGACGTCCGCGGCCACAGAACACCGTCATGAGCCCCGCCATAGCCACGACCTGCCGACGTCCGCGGCCACAGAACACCGTCATCAGCCCGGCCATAGCCACGACCGAGTCCGCGGCCACAGAACACCGTCATCAGCCCCGCCATAGCCGTAACCCGCCGACGTCCGCGGCCACAGAACACCGTCATCAGTCCCGCCATAGCCACGACCCGCCGACGTCCGCGGCCACAGAACACCGTCATCAGCCCGGCCATAGCCACGACCCGCCGACGTCCGCGGCCACTCAGCACCGTCATCACCCCCGCCGTACTAAATTTTGTACCAATTTTTAAAATGGGTAATGCAGTGCATCAGAAATTACAGGCCAGTCAGCTTAAACTCACTAAGTTATAATGTATTAGAAAACTTGTCAAAGAGAATGTTCAGACTCATGCGGATAGGCATAGGCTTTTAAAGAATGCTAAACATGGATTTTGAACTGGGAGATCTTGCTGAACTTTCGTGTTGGTTGGTGCTTCCTTCATGATTGCTTGCTACAGTAGGTACTCTTGGGGAGTCTAATCTCCTGGAAGTCATGGAGTATGGAACTAGGGAAGTTGATAATGTAAGCAGGGTAGATGCAGTATGCTTAGACTTTAGCAAAGCTTTTGATAAATCGGAAAGCTATGTGCTGGATTGCAGCGTGGTTAGGGGAAGGAAACGAATGGTAGCATTAACCCGTCCTGTCTTGGGGGAGGGGGGTCTTCAACCGCCCCCTCAGGTTTTTCGCGGATAGCGGACGAACGGCGCGCGGCCGCGCCCAAATTTGGCATACCTTTTCCCACATCAATTTGACATGCTGATTCAAAATTTTTAGGTCAGGTCATCTAGGGTCAACGAGTTAGTAAAGGTCAAGTGAGGTCACCTCCAAAAAAGTTCAACCAGTCGTCACGCTTTAACGGATACAGATGTTTTAATGAAACTTTCAGCGTTTGCTTATCTTTACGGATGCAACAAAACGTAAGAGTTGAATTTTTCGTTTTTTTTCGTTTTTGACTACATGCGTATTTGCCATCTTGCAGTTCAAACACAGGATTCTGGCTAAAGTAAGCATTTTTTTATTAGAGCAGGTTGACTTCCAACAACATTTCTCGGTCTGCTCTACCCATTGGAGAAGGGAAATTAAAGAAAACTTGAAAACTAAAAATTGGGGGGGGGGCAAAAAAATGTAGCCCTGGTCGCTTTCGCTGTCCTTTTCTCATTCCAAATTAATTTTTTTTATATATCCCCAAAATGAACTCCCCAGAGTAAAACAAACATAATGCAAGTCGTGAAAAATAACCCCCTGGTGACGTCACTTCTGGGGGAATCTTTTTGTGTGTGTGTGGGGGGGGTGGACCCGGACCCTACTCGTCGAGCGCTTTCCGATGACATCTCTTTCGTTTTCGTGCGATGCTTAGTTTGGATTTTAGAGGGGGGTCTTCAACCGCCCCCCACCAGACAGGGTGGGAGGATTTGACAGGAAAGACGGCGCGGGTTAAATGGATCTAAATATGCATGGAAGGATGTTCCGAGTGGAGTGCCACATGGTACCGATTTCAGTCCACCTTTTTGTTATCATCCTTGTGAAATGCGTTGTGGTAGAGCTGAGGAATATGGTGCTTAAATTTGCTGGTAACATCAAGCTGGTACGAATGACCAACAATAATGATGAATCTAGCGATGTTCAGCTTGACTTGAAGGACCTTAAAAGAATAGGTTATGGATCAATAACGACATTGAGCAGTTTTTTTTTCGTAGCACATGACAATCTCGTGGAATTGCAAACTAAAGAAGGCCATTCTTTCTGCTGCATGCTAACTATATCGACTGCTTTCGGTGTTCATGATTACCTAGGTACTTTGGATGAAACGATCCTCAGGAAGAGCCTCACCGAGAGCAAAGTTGTTCTCAATGTTCCACCGTTGATCGCCAGCGTTATCAAGTTCTTGTAGCCTAGTAGCGCGCTTTTGTTCTGCTCGCAAGGTAAACTAACAGCCAATACGACCAACTCACCGTTCATTTTGTATTTGATGCAAAACGTCAGTCACAGACAATACAGGCCTGTTCGACGCGTGGCACCATCAAATTATGCTCACTACATAATGGTTCGCGTGGCAAAACTTCTTGGAGACAAATATATAAAATAGGAAAAACCTGCAACATACACGGAATTCCGTTACCAAATTCCTTACTGGAACTTCAGCATTCACACCTTCGCATTCCACTTCTTCTAGTTCACTTCTATGCTTCAAATTTGGTGTTTCGCGACGAATTCAGTTACGTGGCCTTTGTAGGGGAGCCATTCCTCACGCCGAATGGAAGAGCACGAAAGGTGAAATTCCAAGAAGCTGACGAAATGTCAACTGGTGGCCGACAATTACTCAGCATTTGGGATTAGATTCCAGCTCATACATTTCCGTTCCAGTACATTAATTATGCCAACGTCGTTGGCAGCATAGCTTTTGCTGGATATTTATCGTTCTTGTTGGATATTCTCTCGATAAAAACGGCTGAAGACCAACGTTTTTGGTGAATCAATCCGAAACCGCGAGAGCTTCGTAGGTTTACCGCATTAGGAATCAAAACCCAGTTGCAAAACAAATATCTGGGAGCGAGGCGAGTTCGGAGTTCGGCATGCATGCACTAGTCCACTATGTCTGCAACCGTTGCCGAAAAGGATGCCACATTTGATACGATAGGAACATACTGCCAGAGGAACATTTGGCATGTCTTTCTGACCGGCCCGCATTACAAATTCGATTTGGTTCAGATGCACAGATCTAACATGTCGAGCGTCAGTATGAGTCAAATTTCCAGTGCCCGGGTATTTCATACATTTCATTTCATAAGCCAGGCACTGAGTCATGCTACGATAAAGTTGGCTGAAGCCCATTAAGTTCAATAAGTAACCAGATAATAAACAGCTGCGGAATGAAACCAGACGTGTCGTTGGCCAAACCAACATTATCCAGCGAGGTGTACGTGCTTAGCGTACTAACAGCGGACTTCACGCTCTTTGCACATTTGCATGCCTGGAGCGAATATCCAGGCGCGACTACTGCTGTGTCCGGCAGATGGCGACACGGGTACGGTCCACACCGCCGACTCATGGTGGCGTCGGCGGAGGTGCGACCGGCGCCACGTCTTCTGCGACTGCCGTCCGGTCTGCAAGTGCCGTCCGGCCGACGGCGACTGGACGGCACGCGGTCGCACCAGCCACGCGGTACCTTACGCAGCCGAGGTGGCCGGCGACAGTCCGTCGCAGCACACGGCGCCGGCGGCGCTCGCGTGCAGCGTGCCACACGTACCGGCGCCCGGCCGGTGGGCGCGCACCTCGGACGCCCGGTCGCGCTCGTCTATTGACCGGGCGTTGGCCGGGCCGGGTTGGGCTCCGGCCACGCAGCAGCAGCCGGCGACCGGTGCTTGGCCACCATGTGCACGCTCAGGTTGTACTTGTTGCTGAAGACGCGCGCGCACACCGGACAGCCGGTCTCGCCGCGGTGCACTGCCTTGTGGCGGCTGAGGCCGGCACGCGAGAGGAAACTCTGCGGGCAGGCGGCGCACCGAAACCTCCAGCCTGCAACAGAGTGCGCGCGTACCGGCCTCAGTTGACACGTCACCGTGACGTCACCGTCACGCCAGCAAGCGGCACACAGCACAGCGACAGCGGCGTCGCCGGACACGGCACGACCGGGCACGCGCTCCGCCTCCAGACCGTGCCGCCTGCTACGTGCTGACGACAGGAGCACGTACGGACGGCTGCGACTGGCAACCCTGCTGACAGAGTCCCCTTGTCGGGGCCGAGTTCAGCTCTGTCTACACGGAGCCAGCCTTTCTAGGGCGGGTGGCTGGGCCAGTACGGCGGTTGTTTAGCTCTGTCCACACGGAGCCAGCCTTTCTAGGGCGGGTGGCTGAGCCAGTACGGCGGTGTCGACCCGAAAATCACGTGAAACGACTCGGTGCGGCCGCAGCGGCCGTGCTCACGTGCCTACCATGATTTGAGTTCGAAACTTGACTACCCCTGTATACATTCCTACACGTGTGACAAACTACCAAGGCTCGGTAAAATGCTACCGAAACAATGCATCCTGCCCATCCGTGCCAATCGTAGTTCAGCAGGTTTTATTTCTGCCCAGCCAGGCTGTTCACAGAGTTGGCGTAGTTTATTGGCATTCACTTGGCTAACCGACCACGCTATCCCCTCCCGACAGAAATACTGACCGCACTTAGGTGGCGCACTAAGACCTCAGTTAGGTCGATCCATTTCATGGGTCAGCACATTTCACCCAGACTTAGGGTAATGATGCTCATATTCGGTGCACCCCAGCGATAAGCACCCCAGTGCCGCCATACCTCAAGGCACAACACGACGTACACCAGTGCCACCATACCTCAAGGCACAACACGACGTACGTACACCAGTGCTACCAAAACCCCAAGGCAGGGCACAACGTACACCAATGCCACAGTCGGGGTATGCGCGCGGCCGCCCGCCAGCCAGACTCCGGCTGTTGGGTTCACACCGGCAACTGATGTGATGTGGCACTACGTCTCGCGACAGCCAGCCTTCATTGGCACCGTCATCGACCAACACCTGCTGCGGTAATTCGCCATGCTCTGCAGACCGTCAGCCGGCGGCTATGCAGGGGACAAAGCCGACCGACACCGTGTCCTGAGGCGGTGTCAGTGGTGCCGCCCCGCCGACACCGTGTCCTGAGGCGGTGTCAGTGGTGCCGCCCCGCCGACACCGTGTGCCGAGGCGGTGTCAGTCTCGCCGCCCCGCCGACACCGTGTCCCGAGGCGGTGTCAGTGGCGCTACCCTGGCGACACCATGTGCCGAGGCGGTGTCAGTGGTGCCGCCCCGCCGACACTATGTGCCGAGGCGGTGTCAGTGGTGCCGCCCCGCCGACACTATGTGCCGAGGCGGTGTCAGTGGTGCCGCCCCGCCGGCCGCAGTGGCCGGTCACGGCAGCGGCTGCGAGTCGACCGGCCACGACTGCCAGCCGACGGCGCCCGGGTGCGACATGCGGACGTGTCGCCGCAGCGCCGAGATGGTGCTGTACACGCCGCCGCACTGGTGGCAGCGTGTGTCGCCGCGGTGGATCGACCGGTGGTTGGAGAGCGACGCCACGCTGCCCAGCGTCTTGCCGCACTCGTCACACGGGAACCGGTCGGCCGCCGCCGCCGCCGCCGCCGCCGCCGCCGGCACAAGCGGCCGCTGCCAGCCTAGAACACAGTGGGCCGGTCTCAATCAGAGCTCTGGTGGCTCTCGTGGCAATGAATCGGCGCCGCCACCTCACCCCGGCCAGCTGATTACGTCAGAGACGAGCCCAACGCCGTGCAATCGAGGTGTGCGACGCCAGGCGCCACATGAAAATGTACCGTGGTAAACATCGGACCAAACGCCTGCCAGCCGCCGCCAGAAGCTTCGACAACGGAATCGCCGCAGAGGAGACTGAGAAACACCAGCCGCAGACACTTGAGACCTACAGTCTTCGGCGACGCTCTCCATTCCAGACATGTCGCCGCACATCCAATCAATGCTTGGTTTTGTCCAAACCGACGGAACTAAACAACTATGGACAAAGTAAGGAAAAAGCGAGGAATATATACCCACGTGTATTAATATATTGATCAACTGTGACACAATGAGTTACACCAACAATCACGCAGTACCTCACGTGTTTCCCATCCGAGAACATCTCAAACGCACCAAAATAAACAATTCACGATTATCAGAAACGAAACAATGTCATACTGAGGTACAAATTGTCGAGGTCAGCATGGCATAAAATGGAGCACGCTTGAGTTCGCGGCTCTCTTGACCTGCACGTACGGCGGGACCCTGGTCATCGGCCGCGAACATCCGCACCACCGGATCACCAGTCAGCCACGTCCAGCCCTCGGCGTATCGCTCAACGGTAACCCTGTCATAGGCTGATCACCCGACAATATCCCCATCGTCAGGCTGTCGCCCAGCAAGTCCACGCCGTCGGTCTATCGCATCTATATTCCGCCGCTGCCGGACCAGCAGCCGGCAGCAGCCTGCTGCCGAACCAGCCGTCGGGAACAGTCCGCTGCTGGAAGGCCGATAAACTGCACCGAAGCGCCGGCCAGACCGGGTAAATAAGGAAAGCATACCCAGCGAAGTGCGACCGGCCGCATCCGGTCCGCCCAGCCGGCGTCTGCTGGCGTCAGCCGGCTCGGTACCGTCAAACACCGACACAGCCCGCACAGCCCGAGGCGACACCGACCACTCAAACATCCGCGCCCAACACCGACACCAGCCGCGGCACACCTGTTTGGCCGACTACCGACCCACGCCGAGCCGCCGGCCGGCCGCCCTACACGGCGTGGCTGGCGACCGCCCAGACACACAGCGAATAGTGCCGCCGCTAGCCGCCACGGACACGGCCGCAACAGGCCGCCTAGACACACAGCGACTAGCGCCGCCGCTAGCCGCCACGGACACGGCCGCAACAGGCCGCCCAGACAAACAGCGACTAGCACCGCCGCTGGCCGCCACGGACAGACGCCACGGACACGGCCGCAACAGGTCACTCGTCGGCGTCCACGTCGGCGTCGATGGGCCGCTTGTGGACCCGGCGCAGGTGCGAGGTCAGTGTGGATTTGGTGCTGTACACCTTGCCACAGATGCGGCAAGTGGTGAGCCCGCGGTGCAGTGTTCGATGGTCGGACAGCGAGTTCACGTGGTGGTAAACCTTGCCGCAGTATTCGCAGCTCAGCACCAGACGACCCCCCGACCGGCCACCTAGAACACACACACACACGGCACTGTGTCAGCTGCTGCATCGACCAGCGACCGCCACCCCCGACCAGCGCCCGCCACCCCGACCAGCTCTCACCACCCCCGACCAGAGCTAATCACCATCTGTCAGTGCCCACCATCCATGACCGGCGCCAATCACCACATCCGACCAGTGTTAATCACCACCCCGACCAGCGCCGATCACCACCCTGACCAGCGCCGATTACCACCCCGACCAGCGCTAATCACCACATCCGACCAGCGCCCGCCGCCACCGGCCAGTGCTAATCGCCATTGATCAGCGTTAATCCTCATGGACTAGCGCTCATCACCTACATTCATGCAGGAGGCCTCGTATTGCTGGAACCTAAGTTCTCAGCAGTCCGAACAAATCATCACACGACTCTTCGAACCGCTTTAGAGTGCTTCCTAGAGCCCATAAATTCCTACAAAATACTCTGACCCCGACCTTTACATACCGAAAAAGCTCAAAATACCCAAGCTTCAAATATTGAAACAAAACCATGAACCGTAATGACGACACGAGGAATGCAGTCTGAACTGACACAGACCAGCATAGAAACTCCAGATTCACCTGCAATCAAAAAGAAATCCGGGCACATGAACGACTGCCTTTTTAAGACAAATCGGCAGTGTTTCGACTGCACCGGTCCCTGTGTGGACAGTCTCGAAACCCTGGAGTGTTCAGATCCTAAGACCTGTAGTATCTCCGTGAGGTCATCAGATACGTGCGGAAGCAGCAGACAGGAGAAGCATCCACATCTCCACCGAAGGTAGCCCATTTGCTGGAAGACCATGCCTCCGTAGCATTCGAATCTGACGATCTCTCCCATCGTCACATGAACACAAATGCAGAAGTGGGAGCTCCATAGATCGGTCTGCGCCCATGGAGCCTTGTTTCTGCAGATCAGTGCAGGGGTCCGCACTCCCACACCCAGCCTGAAGTCAGACACCTGGAGTACTCGCTCCACTACACCTACACAGCCTGCAGATCAGTGCAGGGGTCCGCACTCCCACACCCAGCCTGCACAGTCAGACGCCTGGAGTACCCCGCTCCACTACACCTACACAGCCTGCAGATCATGCAGGGGTCCGACCCACACCCAGCCTGCACAGTCAGACGCCTGCCTGTCCCGCTCCACTACACCTACACAGCCTGCAGATCAGTGCAGGGGTCCGCACTCCCCCCCACACCCAGCCTGCACAGTCAGACACCTGGAGTACCCCTCTCCACTTCACCTACACAGCATGCAGATCCGATCCGATTGATTTAAGCATGGACTGCGCAGCGAGCTGTGTGGCACTCTTGCGTGCACGTCAAACTTTATTATACACCTAGAACTACAACTTTATGTTATACCACTATTTCATCTCATCATCAAAACAGCCAGCATTAAAAAATTACTTACAGCCACCAGATTGCTACAAAGGCTTCAACTGATCTGAGGTCTTCATACTATGAGTCACGAAGTTTATGAAATCGCAAATGTCGCAAAATTTGCAATCAATGGTCTAAAATACACAGCTAAGAAACTTGTGATATGACACCAGGTCTTTCTCGTTAGTAATGGTAACTAAACAAACTAACCTAAACTTAAACTAACTAGAAAAATATAACTAACAAACTCGTTGACATCCCATGTCTTTGCTGTTAGTACTACAAACACCAACCCAGGCTCCGCTTTAGAAGGCCGTCCAAATAGGGACAATCTACATTCATAGATCCTTCACCGTCTGCATACGAACCATCCCCGAACAACCTTTAGACCAAATCACTTATCTAGTGGTGAGAGCGAGCTCTGCGGACCTGAAGCAGCCACGTTTGCTACACTAATCAGATGTGGTGTGCAAGAACGCAACAGTTTTCCCCAAACGGCTATGTTTCAACTGCAAATTGATCTGAGCATTGCGGAGGGCGAGTGTTCTCAGGTTCAGCCTTTTCTGATCAAGTATCTGTTCAAATCCCACCTGTGCTGAACAAAATACGACGCGTAAGTCTCGATAGAAAATCTGGTCAAGCGATGCCATTCTACAGGCAAGCCACCTGACGACCGACGAGGCAGCTGGTCGGAATGTTCCGTTCAATTTGCTTGATGAGACCAACATCCCGAACATTGAAATCGCATGATATACCTTGCTACTGACATTGAGATAAGCCATGAGACCACAGGCGCCACAAGACAAGTCCAGTCGCCATTATATCCGGACCAAGCACCGCAGGAAGCTGAAATTCTTAACAGCACAGCGTGTATTGACCTTAAAAGAAAACGTGCCAATTTGGGCCGTAGTTCTCAGCTGCGATATTACATTGAGCTGCGCAAAAATAAAATAAAAGGAGCACCTTCGATGCATAGTAGTGCAAGCCCGGGTATGGTATACCGTTCTCAGGCGCATTTTGTGGACTTCTTGTTAAGCTGCATATACGCATATATCCCTGTCCTCTGCGGCAGTTGATATCAGTATCAAAACTTGAGCAGGAACCGGAATGGACCCGGAAATCAAACAGCGGGAGACAACGTAAGAAACAAGGCATATTTTAATAGTATAGTTTATTACTTATCCTCTATGATAGTTCGTAAATAAACAACTAACGATAGCACGAAAATAGAATGGACATCGTATGAAACACCGCCATTCATCAGTCACCCAGCAGCGGTGAAGACGTTCACTTCTGCAACCAAACGACAGACAGCAGTTGAGCGAGGCAACCTATTCCTAAAAATAAGAGCCTTCTGATTGTTCGACCAGATTCACAGCACCGAAGACAAAAAAAACACTTTCAGGTTATTCAACTGAAACAGTTCCGTACTGGAGCGGCACAAAATGGCGGCACCACCGCCAACGGCACACCTGGAGTGACTGTAACGGTAGCGTCCATGCTGCAGTCGATACAGAGCTGTCCCACCGACGCTCGAGAGAAGCGCTGCTGCCCAGGGTCCCACCGGAGCCAGACGCAGGCACGCTGCACCTCTGCAGCGCGCCGCCATAGGGTTTCGCAAAACAGACAAGTGTGTGCACAAGTATGCCGCTGCGCTCTGGTGTCAGGCGGCCTGCACCAGTGTCGCCGCGTCACTCACTGCGACACTGGGGCGACAGCGCGCGGTGCGCGCCACTGCTGGACACGGACGTGATACCCAGTGTCGCCGCGACACTGCGACACTGGTGTGACAGTGTGCGGTGCGCGTCACTTCTGGACACGGACGTGGCTCAAAGTGTCGCCGTGACACTGTGCGGTGTGGATCACTGCTGGACACGGACGTGTCCCCCGGTGTCGCCGCGACACTGTGCGGTATGGATCACTGCTGGACACGGACGTGGCTCAAAGTGTCGCCGCGACACTGCGACACTGTGCGGTATGGATCACTGCTGGACACGGACGTGTCCCTCGGTGTCGCCGCGACACTGTGCGGTATGGATCACTGCTGGACACGGACGTGGCTCAAAGTGTCGCCGCGACACTGCGACACTGTGCGGTATGGATCACTGCTGGACACGGACGTGTCCCTCGGTGTCGCCGCGACACTGCGCGGTATGGATCACTGCTGGACACGGACGTGGCTCAAAGTGTCGCCGCGACACTGCGACACTGTGCGGTATGGATCACTGCTGGACACGGACGTGTCCCTCGGTGTCGCCGCGACACTGCGCGGTATGGATCACTGCTGGACACGGACGTGTCCCTCGGTGTCGCCGCGACACTGTGCGGTATGGATCACTGCTGGACACGGACGTGTCCCTCGGTGTCGCCGCGACACTCTGCGGCATGGATCACTGCTGGACACGGACGTGTCCCTCGGTGTCGCCGCGACACTGTGCGGTATGGATCACTGCTGGACACGGACGTGTCCCTCGGTGTCGCCGCGACACTGCGCGGTATGGATCACTGCTGGACACGGACGTGTCCCTCGGTGTCGCCGCGACACTGCGCGGTATGGATCACTGCTGGACACGGACGTGTCCCCCGGTGTCGGATGCGGCGTGCACCATCTGCAGGTGGCGGCGCAGACTGTCGCTCCGACTGAAGGCGCGCCCGCACACGACACACGGTGCGGCCCTGGTGCACCAGCTCGTGGCGCCGGATACCCTGCTGCGAGTTGAAGCAGCGACCGCACACGAGACATCGGAACCCTGCCGATAGCACCAGCCACACCACACCGTCAGCACCACCCACCCAAAATTGCACGACGGAGCAGCGAAACCCCGCGGAGAACACCAACCACACCACCACACGGCAGCTACACCACATGGAAGTCTCACAACCATTCTAGTTCTGCTCTACTCCTAAATGCAGCTGCACACAAAAAACCAACATCCAATCCAGAATAGCGCTCATCTAGCTTTATAGTTGTCCTCGGATATGACCATACTAGTAATTGCGAGACATTTCGCTATGGCCATTCGCAGTACCGTTTGAATAGCAGGTAGAAAATGGTACGTTGGACGGGAAGTGCAGGCAAATCAGATGGTTATTCGGGTGTTAACTTCAGGCAAGAGCGCCGCCAATATAGTCTACAGATGGCGCCGCCAACGACTATTCTACCGCATACATGCCAGCATTGTTCCTCTTCAGCGGCCGACCACAGCTGAGGTACAGCTGACCTTCCTCAGCTGAGCCTCCAGTCAGCCTGCAGACTCCTCCGAGTTGGCTCTGGCCACCAACCTCTTCTGGGTCGGCCTGACATGTTACAGGCTCTGGTCAGCACCCTCAGAGCTCTCCTGGGTCGGCCTGACAAGCTACAGGCTCTGGTCAGCACCCTCAGAGCTCTCCTGGGTCGGTCTGTCCCACCACAGGCTCTGGTCAGCACCCTCCGAACTCTCTTGGGTCGGTCTGTCCCACCACGGGCTCTGGTCAGCACCCTCCGAACTCTCTTGGGTCGGTCTGTCCCACCACGGGCTCTGGTCAGCACCCTCCGAGCTCTCCTGGGTCGGCCTGACAAGCTACAGGCTCTGGTCAGTACTCTCCAAACTCTCCTGGGTCGGTCTGTCCTACCACAGGCTCTGGTCAGCGCTCTCCGATATCTCCTGGGTCGGTCTGTCCCACCACGGGCTCTGGTCAGCACCCTCCGAGCTCTCCTGGGTCGGCCTGACAAGCTACAGGCTCTGGTCAGTACTCTCCAAACTCTCCTGGGTCGGCCTGTCCTACCACAGGCTCTGGTCAGCGCTCTCCGATATCTCCTGGGTCGGGCTGTCCCACCACAGGCTCTGGTCAGCACCCTCAGAGATCTCCTGGGTCGGCCTGACAAGCTACAGGCTCTGGTCATCACTTTCCGAGCTCGCCTGAGTCGGTCTGTCAAGCTACAGGATCTGGTCAGTACTTTCCGAGCTCTCCTGGGTCGGCCTGACAAGCTACAGGCTCTGGTCAGCACTTTCCGAGCTCTCCTGGGTCGGTCTGTCCCACCACAGGCTCGAGTATCTAGCAGCATCCTCTGAGTTACCCTGAGTCGATCTGACGGACTCCGACCAGCTGCCTCTGAGTGAGCCCCTTGTAATTACATGCAACATTTGGAGCTCCCGGAAGTCTGCCAGCAGCACTGGACATGCATGTTCAGTAGATATTAGAAACAATGGATAACATCGCAGTCCAACATGAAGCTACCTCCAAACCAACCAAAACTGTGCATTCAGGATATGAAGTCAACCTATGTGCACTGCCCACGTCATCACGCATATATTAAGTAGTATGTGCAACTACTGCGCACCGAATCGGTGGCCACGCGTCGGCCAAGATTGCACGCGTCCGCTCGCTCTCCCATGGCCGGCCACAGGAGTTACCGACACATCACGCCGACTCGGAGGCCACGCGTCGACCAGGAGTGTACGAGGCTGTTCACTCTCCCATGGCCGGGCACAGGAGTTACCGACACACCACGCCGACTCGGAGGTCACGCGTCGGTCAGGAGTGTACGCGTCCGCTCACTCTCCCAGGGCCGGACACAGGGGGTCGCCGACACACCACGCCGACTCGGAGGTCACGCGTCGGCCAGGAGTGTACGCGTCCGCTCACTGGCCGCTCTCGCGGCCGGCCATAGGGGTAACCGACACAGCGCGCCGGCAGCGCCGGTGCCGCCGCACGATGCCGTGCCGAAGCTCCAGGTGGTCGTTGAGCTTGGCGACGCGCGAGAAGACGGCGAAGCAGAGCGTGCAGGTGGTGTGTCCGCGGTGCACGGACAGGTGCTGACGCAGCGAGATCTGGTGCCGGTAGATGCGGCTGCACAGGCAGCACGGCCACAGACGGGTGCCACCGGCTGCCGGCACACGCCGCCCGCCGTCAGTCACGTGGCCACAGGCAGGCGCACACCGCCAGTCACGTGACCACAGGCAGGCTCACACCGTCAGTCACGTGACCGCGGACAGGCTCATACTGTGAGTCACGTGGCTACGGGAAGACTCACACCGTCAGTCACGTGACCACGGGCAGATCCAGGCATTCAGTCACATGACCGCGGGCAGGTGCAGGCCGTCAGTCACGTGACCACGGGCAGGTGCAGGCCGACAGTCACGTGACCACGGGCAGGTGCAGGCCGTCAGTCACGTGACCGCGGGCAGGTACAGACCGTCAGTCACGTGACCGCGGGCAGATACAGACCGTCAGTCACGTGACCGCGGGCAGGTACAGGCCGTCAGTCACGTGACCACGGGCAGGTGCAGGCCGACAGTCACGTGACCACGGGCAGGTGCAGGCCGTCAGTCACGTGACCGCGGGCAGGTACAGGCCGTCAGTCACGTGACCACGGGCAGATACAGGCCGTCAGTCACGTGACCGCGGGCAGGTACAGGCCGTCCGTCACGTGACCGCGGGCAGGTACAGGCCGTCAGTCACGTGACCGCGGGCAGGTACAGGCCGTCAGTCACGTGACCACGGGCAGATACAGGCCGTCAGTCACGTGACCGCGGGCAGGTACGGACCGTCAGTCATGTGACCGCGGGCGGTACAGGCCGTCAGTCACGTGACCGCGGGCAGGTACAGGCCGTCAGTCACGTGACCACCGACAGGTTCAGGCCGTCAGTCACGCAGGAAGCACGGCTCCACACTCTACCTATCTGCAGTGAACTCCAAGGTTGATGTCGATTACAATAAGCGAAATGTTTCCAGCCTACTTCACACAGGCAACGGGCAGACCACAAATCAATCACTGAAGTTCTTTCAATGTAAGTCGCAATGCCATCAATTCCGTCAACCGCGCAGCTCAATATCTTTACCAGGGTAGTACTGGGAGCTGATCTTCGCATTGATTCGTGCGCTAGGATTCGTTCCAACAGTGGTCCAGAGAACAAAAACAGTCCCACGTTCAACTGTATAATCTCTTGACACACGATCGTTCATCTGCAACTTCGCTGGATTACGGTTACATCCTGACCCCCTATCAATGTTCACTGGCAGTCGGTGACGTTATCTGGGCATC